>CAWUFW010002178.1:2010000-2365575 GCA_963921515.1 Calotriton arnoldi
GGGTGTTGGAGCCTGTGGCCCCAGCAGCCCTCCAAGACAAATGGAGTGGCCCCCATACAATAGTTGAGCAAAAGGGAGAAGTCACCTATCTGGTGAATCTTGGAACTCCCAGGAGCCCCTGAGGGTGCTCCATGTCAACAGATTGAAACCATATGTTGACAGGGCTGACATGGGCTTGCTCATGGCAACTGATGAGGAACAGGAGGAGGAGAGTGACCCTCTCCCTGACCTGCTCTCACAGAACCCTGATGATGGGTCAGTAGATGGTGTTGCTTTGGCAAGCAGCCTCACTGACCATCAGCAAACTGAGTGCAGTCAAGTTCTGCAGCAGTACAGACATATGTTTAGCCTGACCCCTAGTCAGACTACCTGGTGCACCCATGAGGTGGACACTGGAGACAGTCTGCCTGTCAAGAGTAAAATCTATAGGCAACCCGACCGTGTCAGGGACTGTATCAGGACTGAAGTCCAGAAAATGTTGGAGTTAGGTGTGATTGAGCCTTCAGATAGCCCTTGGGCTAGCCCAGTAGTCCTAGTACCCAAGCCTCATACCCAGGGTGGTAAGAAAGAAATGAGGTTTTGTGTAGACTACAGAGGCCTCAATGCAGTCACTAGGACTGATGCCTATCCCATACCAAGGGCAGATGAGCTGATTGATACTTTGGCCTCAGCCAAGTATCTAAGTACATTTGACCTAACAGCTGGCTACTGGCAGATCAGATTAGCTGATGATGCAAAAGCCAAAACAGCATTTTCGACCCCTGGTGGGCACTACCACTTTGTGGTGATGCCCTTTGGATTGAAAAATGCACCTGCCACTTTTCAGAGGTTGGTGAACAAAGTTCTGGCAGGGATGGAAACTTATTGCTCAGCTTATCTAGATGATATTGCTGTCTTTAGTTCCTCCTGGCAGGATCACCTGGTCCACCTCAGAAATGTTTTGGAGGCTCTGCAGAAAGCAGGCCTCACTATCAAAGCCACTAAGTGCCAGATAGGGCAGAGTCAGGTTGTGTACCTGGGCCACCTTGTGGGTGGAGGCCAGGTTCAGCCTTTACAGAGCAAAATCCAAACCATAATGGAATGGGTTGCTCCCACCACCCAGACACAGGTGAGAGCCTTCTTAGGCCTGACTGGGTACTATAGGAGGTTTGTGAAGGGATATGGATCTATAGTGACCCCCTTGAATGATCTAACCTCAAAGAAAATGCCAAAAAGGTTCAGTGGACAGCTAGCTGTCAGAAGGCATTTGAAGACCTAAAGCAGGCCATGTGCACTGCCCCCATCTTACAGAGTCCAGACTACACCAACAAGTTCATTGTCCAAACAGATGCTTCTGAGCTGGGTGTGGGAGCTGTACTGTCTCAACTGAATGATGAAGGTCAAGACCAGCCAGTAGCTTTTATTAGCAGGAGGCTGACCCCTAGAGAGAAACGTTGGTCAGCTATAGAGAGGGAGGCCTTTGCTGTGGTGTGGGCCCTGAAGAAGCTGAGGCCATACTTGTTTGGCACTCACTTCATAGTTCAGACTGACCACAAGCCCCTCCTATGGCTTAAACAGATGAAAGGTGAAAACCCAAAACTTTTGAGGTGGTCCATTTCCCTACAGGGGATGGACTATACAGTGGAACATAGACCTGGGACCCAACATGCCAATGCAGATGGACTCTCAAGGTATTTCCACTTAGAACACGAAGACTCAACTGGTCAAGGTTAGTTTAGTGTCCCTGCGTTTGGGGGGTTGTGTAGGAGAGTAGGATCTGCCTCTTATGTTGCCCCCACTTTTTTCTGATGTTTACACTGGTTTCTGGCTATAGTCAGGCTGGGACCCTGCCAATCAGGGCCCCAGCCTCTCTGTTCTCTCTAAACGACTTGGAGTGCACTCTAGGTGCACTAGTGATTGGATACTGTGGTACCTTATGAGTCCCTAGTATATGGTACCTTAGGTACCAAGGGCATAGGTACTTCACAGGCCTACCAGGGGCTGAAGCATGTATTATGCCACCCCTGGGAAGCAGACTAAATCGGACACCACAGGTCTGCTACTGCAGCCTGGGTAAGGTGGTGCATGCACCACTTACTGTGATATAGGCTACCTATATCACTACATAGATACACACATATAAACCTATAAGTCACTCCTATGGCAGGCCTTATCAATCCTGAAGGCAGAGTGCTTGGTTCCTATGTGAGAGGGTGCCCCTGCATGAGCAGAGCCCCTCTGCAGCATTCGGAGACCCTTCTCTGAGGCTGTTTGTAGTGCAGCCTGACCATATACTCTTAAGCGCATTATAACCTCGCGTTAAATGCTAACTTTGGGATGGCTACACGGAAACATGTCGTGTTTGGTGTCAAACATCTTGGAATACTACCCCCCCCCCCCGCCAGTTCTGGCGGCGGGGGTAGCATTCCACCCTTCTAGAGGGATAGACATGTACCTACTGTGGAAACGCGGTAGAATCCTGAAGAGCCCTGGCATCACAAAATGGATGCCACCAGTCACAGACACTGGGCTGCCCTCCTGCTGATGACCGACACTCGCAGTGGAGGAGGCCCAACAATAGGTATCCTGTCCCAAGGGGTGTGACCACCTCCCAGACAGGGTTTAGTGTATTTGGGCTGGGTGGGTGCACTCCTAGAGTGCTTTGAAGTCCTGCACTGGGGGAGCAGAAGGCTCCTCTGTGCATATGCCAGTTCAAACCAGCTCAGGGGCTACCTGCCCCTGCTCTGGCGCGAAACTGGACAAAGGGAAGTGGGTGTAGCCACCCCTCCCCTGACTCTCCCATAGGTGGGGTCATAGAGCTAGTCCCTCCCTTCTTTTTAGTATAAGAGGGGGAACCTGTGCATTGCAACCCAGATCTCCCTGGACGACGCTCTTAAGAAGAATCCTGGACCTTCGACGTTCCACTACCTCTGGAAGACTGAAGAATCTCCCTTGGAGTCAAGGAGTGACGCCCCTGCTTGGCAGGCACCAAAAACTACAACGACGGTCGCAAACTACGCCTCTCCCGCCGGAGTCCGAAGACCCTGCAGCCCAGGAAGAGGATTTCCTGACTTCTCCAAGGCCATCGTGAGTCCCCAGCGAAGCTGAGGCAAGTGGACCCCACGAGCGACGAGGAACCGCAACCCCTGGGTACCGTGCACTATTGTCAAGTGCAACCCCTTCACAACGTTCTACGAACTTGTGCTTTGGACCACGTGTGGTCCCAGCCTCTAGCAGGAATTCCTCCGAAGATTAGAGGCCTACCCCGTCCCGAGTGACCGTGGGCCCCTGTTGAAGGAATTCTCCTGAGGCGTCTTTGCGATCCCTTGCCAGCCGGCTTGTGGGTCCCCTGAAGACTTTCCTACAGAACCAAAGGGCTCCCCTGGTTGCTCCAGGCCTGCCCTGACTTACCCTCGCTGGGTGAGTTCCCCAGACCTTGCTGGTCTGCACAATTGACTTTTTACGCTTTCCACGAGACTTGCTGCTACCAAGGCTTGTTGGCTCCAATCGAGTCGCCGACACCTCAGTAAGCTGCAAACGTCGTGGGACACACCGAATCCAGCTCCTGGTCATCATCGACGCTGCCTGGACCACGTGGTCGAAGAGTCAAGACACCCATGAACGACCTGAAGCTGTCGACGACGGTGGGCATTCATCTTCCTTGCCCAGAGTCACTGCCAAGTGACTGTGAACACTGTCCCCTCTGCTTTCAGGTCTTCCTCCTTCCGAATCCAGGCTTGGATTCCAACGGACACTTCTTCTGTCGTCGCAAGCAGCAAGTCTTCATTGGTTCCCATTGAGAACGACGCCGCGACCCGACACCAAAGGACACCTATGCACCCGGCTCCCCTGGGTGAGGTAACTTCAGCACTACGGTGCTCCTGTGGGTGTTGGCCCTAGAACTACTTACCCTGTAAGTGGCTTGCTTGTAGCTACCCTAGAAGTGCCCTAAAACTCCTATTTTCCCCGTGCGATTCTCGCACTGGCTCGTACAGGGCTCGCGTCTGTGTTAGACACATCGCGTCCAACTCCCTTGTAACTCTCTCAGTATCCGCGTTCTTCGACTCGTACTGACCGATCGGTGTGTTCGCCTCGAACACGCCAGGAACCTGTAACATTGATAACTCAATCGCGTTCTCTCGCATAGACTCGTACAGGACTCGCACCAGTGTCTGAACACCGCGTCCGTCCCCTGTGGGTCTCCTACAACTACCTGGGGTGGTTCTTTGGGGTCCCTCCATTCTATGTGCTCTAGACCACGGTCTAGCCAAGATAAGATTGTGATATTTACTTGTGCTAACTTATTTTGATAAAACATTGACTTGTACATATGTTCCTGACTTCTAATCTCATAAAGAGATTAGTAGAGAGTTGTTTAGTAATAAATACATATATATTTGATATATATACCTGTGTGGTGTCTTTTCATTTGGTGATTCAAGAGATTGTGTGGTAAAAAAAGCTGCTTTACATTCCTCCAAGTCTTAGCCTGAAGGCTGCTCTCCACAGCTACCACTAGGATAGCTTTCTATAAAGGTTGTCTTAAACCTACCTACCATAAGAGTCGAATTGTACTGGTGCAAGGTGTCCACTTTAACTAGTGAACAGCATATACCAGGCCAACTTCTCACAGTCTCTGAGTGGGTCTGTACATGGATGCGTCACTCTCTGAGTGAGTCTGTAAGTGGGTGCATGAGTATCTCAATGGGTATGTGAGTGGGTGCATGAGTATGTGAGTGGGTATGTAACTGGAAGTATGTGTGTGAGTAGGTGTGTGAATGGGTGTATAAGTGTCTGAGTGAGTTTGTGAGTGAGTACATGATTCTGTGACAGTGACCGGCTAGTGTGTACAAATATATATATATTTTTATATTTTCACTAATATTTGCGATGACGTCGCGATATTCGCATGTCCCCATGAGTGTACACTGGGGGGACGCTGGTGGTCACGGCGTCGTATCGAATATCGCACGTGATTAAAAAAATCTTTCTCAAACATGGGGTCAGAGTATCTCCACCCTGACCCCTTATTTTAGCTGTGACACAAATTTCCAGCCCCAGAAACCGTTCCCGATCGATAAAATGGTGGCCGCAACTTTTCTGTTCAGGTTGCGTCCAGCCAACCGGAGCATTCCCGTTGGTGCGCACTTTCGTGATTTACCGCGAAATATCCACGACCATCGCGAAACTGCTGCGAAATATCAGCGACCAGAAATATCACTATATTGTTCGGCTTTAAATTTCACAAAAACTACTGAACGTATTTGCACCAAATAACAACAAGCATTGGCATAGCCAATAGGTCTCGCCTTTGGGGCCTTACAAGTATTTAGTTATGCAGCACAATATCCTTCGTGCAACAACATCAACTGTTGCATGGCTAAACACTTATAAGGTCCCAAAGGCGAGACCTATTGGCTATGCCAATGCTTGTTAGCTATTGGATGCTGGTTGTTTTACAATTGGCACAGGACTTTAGCACCTCTGTAAGTCCCTAGTAAATGGTACCCCTGGTACCTAGGGCAAGGGTACTAAAGAGGGTCCCTAAGGGATGCAGTACTCAAAGGGGGGACAAAGGGCTTTTAGACAGGTCCAGCATAAAGGCCCAAGGAAAGTCTTCAACAAAAGAGTTATGCTGTTCCTCTGAAATGAGAGTCAGATATAGGGAATATAAACCAACCTGACCAGAGTAGTTCAAAGTTGGGAATCCATTTTATTGGATTATAATGCCCTCACACACCCTGTCGGGTGTCATGCTTCATCATCGGGCTGCTCCTCGTCGGGTCGGCGGTGCAATACCCGACAGGCTCCCTATAGTAGGGGCACTTTAACGGAGATCTTTTTCCAACAGCCGTTTGGTGAAGTGGGCGTGAGGGACCTGGTGTGTGTAGATGAATGTGTATTTGTGTATTGGGAGTGGATGTAAAATAGGGTTGGGAGTACCTGCGACAACAACTTTAATCAAGGGTCTCCTACCCTAAGTAAAAACAAAAGATATAAGGCGCTAGGCTGAGGTAATGTCTCAGGTATTTAGTTATGCAGCACAATATCCTTGGTGCAACAACATCAACTGTTGCATGGCTAAACACTTATAAGGTCCCAAAGGCGAGACCTATTGGCTATGCCAATCCAGTCATGCGTGAGTATCTTTCGCAGATTTGCTATTAGTTTTAGCTTTGAGATTCATTTTACCACCAAATGGATAAGGCAAATTCATACAAGTAATATTTTGCAAAATGGTTCAATATACATTATCCGAGGGCTCAATCCCAGAGGTTTAACATAACGCCCCAATGCAGGAGGAGAATGCTGCTCGTGCTGGCTTATTGCAATGTCTGCACCCCCTTGCAATAGGCGAGGGCGGAAGTAATAACTTCACAAGTGATGGTCTTGAAGAGCTCCCACAAATGAAATGGCCAATGGCTGTTGCCTCGTCACCGGCTATATTTAGAACCAGCGTGCTCGACTTCTGGTGTGTAAAGACGTGGAGCGGGCGCGTTGTTTTGTTTTCGACGATGGTGCATACGGATGTAACTCCGAACTGTTAATGGAGCAACAAGATGATAGAGGTTGTAAGATCCCCCGACGCATCCTGCCTGCCTCTCATTGGAGAGAACGGCGCCTGGACATGGCGTAGCCTAACATACAGACTGCGAGGATTTATTTCTTGCCAGTATGAAAATGTCAGTAGCCACCACCGGAATCAAGGAAGCTGCTCTTGTTTCCGGCGGTGGGCTGTAGTGCATGACATGTAAAATCAATCGCAAACCCTGAAATGCCGTCAAGTTACTGTCACCTGCAGCCTGCAGTGTTTAGAATGTAAAATAAAATACATTCCGGTTAAGTAATCCTCCCCCCATGACGCTTTTTGCAAATAGGGGAAGGTAAATTGTAAATAAACAGGAGATGTTCGTGGCTGCCCCCCTACCCCTCCCCCACCCCTCGTCCCTCCCCCCCTTCCCCCACCCCTCCTCCCTAAGGAAAAAGGCAGATAATCAAACTCGTAATAAAAATGCCGCGCAGGGAGTGCACGCATCCTGCCGAGAATGTTTCAGAGCTCCATTTAACACCGTGGGTTCAGCACCTTGATGAGTCTAAACAACACAGCGGGCTTGTTACAATACCATCAGGGCTCAGAGGTTCTGAATCCATCGTATATAACCGGGTCTTTAAAATAAACATTTTTTGTTACACAACTCAGTTCGTAATCTCAGGTGAAACTTTGTAAAACTGTGCATTTCCATTTACTGATCGTGCATATATCAGTAAACTTTAGGTCACCCGACACCGAATAATCTTGCCATCCCGCAGTGATCAAGACTAAACAAAAGGCAGACGTGAATCATAAAAACAGAGTCAACAAAGCCCACAGTCGAGAGCCGATGGGTCAGTCATTTTAAGGTCTCAAGCGCACAACTTAATCTACTTTAGAAACAAAAATGTTTGCAATCAAGAACTGCCCACATTCTCAACTAGCGGGACACTAATAAACTTTCTGAAAAAGTTAAACGTGTGCTGCTAAGCTTGGGCGCTCGTTTGCAGGAAACACGTTAGCGCGCTGACCTTTATTGCGAAGTTCAAAAAGCGGACCTGGTAAAATGGTAGAGTGGGGTGTGCCACTAAGTATTAATAACAACGATGAGCGAGGATCCGCATGTTTTAGCATGGCTACAAGAGCAGAGTGACTTGACTCCTACTGCAAAAATCAGGGAGATTAGAGTTCCAAGCGAGACTGTCAAAGCAGGAGCTTTACGGGACTTATGCACGCCACTCTCTCGGTCTCTTCCATTAGGGTGGGCGTTTTACCAATACATATACAGTTCTTTCAATGGTGTTTTGAGAAGGTACATGAGAAAACATTGAGATTAAAGAAGTAAATAGCACAGCTGGGTAACGAAAGGTGAGGCGAGGATCTACGTCTATTTAAAAGACAAGTTGGACAATGAAAGTACCTTGAAACACAAAATGCTTAGAATGCCATCATGTTGAAGCTTGATATTTTTTTTTCTTCTACAAACGGCCATGAAATGGGTAGGGAGTGCAGAGAATATGCTTGGACTGAAGACAACGTGTATCAAAGCTATTCTAAAACATGATTGCCTGGAGTGGATTGGGGGGGCACAGTCTTGTAGGTAGAAGAATGCAACTCATATGCAGCAATGGGTCAAAAGCAGGTAGGAAATGTTCCATGTCCGTACACAAAAACTGCTCTTCGTGCATATTTAATAACCAAATTAAAATTAGATTCACTGAAGTGCATGCACTTTTAGAAACAAGTGTCCATTTTTTGGGTGTGCTTTTAACTTGGTGTTCCTTAAAAAACAGGTGATCACAAAAGTAGGTTACTGTTACATTGTGACGTAAAAGTACTATGCAAAGCTAAGAAGCAATGGCTTCGGTGCTACCGACAAAAGTTAATGTGTCCATCAGCTTCTCTTAAAAGCTAATAGCCCTGGAGTTCATATAAGTTTTAAAACAATGTTTTATGATTGTGGCTAATACGGTTTCTAACCGTGTGCTTTTGTCTGGGTAAGCTAAGAAATTATATTGGCTATCAAACAAACAAGCAAGACGTGCGGCCGCGAGTTGTGTGCGCGCGCGCAAAAGAAACAAGCAATGGCCGCGCGGCCGTGAAACTGACACGGCCGCGCGGCCGTGAAAGTAATCGCGAGGGAAGCCATATGGCGCCTGATGTCATATGGCGCCTGATGCCATATGGCGCCTGATCGCGCGTGCACGCTCGCGTGAACGCAAGCTGGTCGCCAGCAAACTGCTGTTTGCACTTCCAAAACCCGCTTACTAAAACTCTCGCCAGAGCAGCGCATGCGCTGGCTCAGGCGAGACCTAAAAAGCACAATCTGCTTAACAACATCTACCTTTCTGCCAAATTTGGTGTAATTCCGTACAGCGGTTCGGGCTGTAGGTTCAACAAGGTGTTCCAATGAGAATTAACATTACAAACATACCCTTATCTCGCGCCCCCATTTCTCGGTCCCCACTGCATAGATCACCCCCAAACTTTCCATGACACACAGAACCTACTTTGACATTTTTTTGAAAATCATGCACACGATCGGGCCACTTCCCGATCCCACGCTTGAGACGCCTGGGGCCAGATCTTGATCAAGTTTGAGTGCCGTCAAGACATCTGGGCACATACAGAGTAGTTTCCACAGTTTGGGGCACACTACCTCTAACACCAGTCCATATGGATATCTTAACATGTCCAGAGTACGCCCTTTTGCAGTGATGCGCGTTTGACTTAAGACGCGGTAATGCCACTCATGCACAGTAGCCAACATCGATCTTCTATAAATCGCCTTTAGATGGCAGCAATATCACACATCACTGACGTGATAATCCCTATCATGCACTTCAATATTCTGCAACACTCAGAGACCATGCACAAGGGTCATCCGGGGTTGCCCCTCTTACCAGCACCTGTTTTGGACACCTCGATAGTCAATCCCTCCGCAGAACTGCGTAGTAGCGGCTGTCTGGGACTACCATCATAAATTTATGCTTGACCAATTGAGACAATTTATTATATTTCACCACACATGCCTCTTTTCAACAAGCCATGCTTTGTGTACTATAACCGCACAATAGAGTAGGTTTCGGTCTTTACTTCTCTCTGTTTATGCTTGTCAATCCAAATACTGGGCAATACTTCTCTTCTTCTTTTTTAACGCCACAACCTTTACTTAACAGGTTGGAGGAGCGTGTGTACCTTAGACGAACTGCCTAGGACAGATACGTCACGTAACCTGACTTCTGCAGGTGAGTGACGCCATTCGTAGCCACTTAGCTACAAGGGCATAAAATGTCTGAATACACCACACATCCTTTGTTAAATAATAGACTTGTGACTATTTCCTGAATAATTGATGTTAATGATTTATATGTTGTTTTTGTAACTTTGGAATGTCTAATATGAGACAACTGCACAACACTTTTCCATACTGATTTAATTGCGCAGCTTGTTGTTTATGTCTTATCCACAGGTCCTACCGGTGAGTCCGTTGAACTGCTTGGATCACTGGTTTAGTATCTTCTATTGAACACGCCAACGCGTTGTTATTATTGTTTTTTCTGTTTTTTTAATCACTTGCACACAGCGGTAGCTATTATAGAGATCCTGATGAAAGCCACAACACTTCGTAGGTCTTAGGCTGAAACATGTTGATCACTACTCAGTACAACTGCATTTAATGTCTGCAGCCGCACTCCACGCTATTTGTTTTTGACCCTAGCACAGGGTAGCAAGAATAAAGCTCATCAGGCTAACCTTGTAGCTAGTTTTAGTCACCCACTTATCAGCACTGCACGTCTCCCATCACCCCATCTGCTCACATTGGGTTTTAGGAATACCCCTCATACTTGAAAACATCCCTGAGCTCCCCCCCTCGCAGAGAGATGGTCGTAGCCCGCATCAAGACTAGGCTTCATGATGCGAGGAGGATTCCCCATGATGAAGCATGACACCTTTGGTGTGTGAGGGAAACCGTCCTTAAAAGGGAAATCCCCAACAAGACTGTCTGTTCTCATTATTTGACGTCCACTCTGTTACCTCGGACCCGAGGGCTCTGTATGTATTGAGTCTTAAACTGGGGAGTGTGCCCTCGTTGGTCCATTATAACTCCTCAGGCCCCCCCTTGTGTGTATACGTACTTTACTCCACTGACATCAATGAAGAGCATCCTTTATGACTTCGCAAATTTGACAGAATTACCCTGAAACTCAGTGTACTACATAGTTCCATGCAGACACACATCACATTCAAAACAGGCTGCAGCCATCAAAGGCAACATCAAGCCATATCTCGCACTCAAGCTCAAGACCTCAGGTGAAACATAGACAACGCGAATCAGCAGCATTTCCAGACTGGTCCTAAGGAACTGCAAGAAGGTCAAGACTAGATGCTAAGCATTCTCTAGGTATGTGCCCAGAATTTAGGGCACTGTCCCAGTTCAGATCCAGTAGACCAATTCCCTTCTCCAGTCCAGAGAAAACAGAAACTTACCTCTACAAACAATGCATCAGTGGCGTTGTGAAACTCCCGCTTTCACAGCTTGAGCTGGGGTGGTGTTGACATCTATAAGCATTTATGAGCTTGTTGTGTCTGCAGAAAAACGCTCATAAAAAAAGAGAAAGGGAAAACCATAACAGAGATCAGGGGTGGGCAGCCAATAACAGTAAAGGAGGCCTAAAAGGAGAAATGATGAGAGAAAGAGAATGAAGTGTGTGCAGGGGCATAGCTTCAATTGGTGCAGTAGGTGCAGTGGCACCAGGACTCAGAGGCTTATTCGATGTACTGAGCCCTGTTTATAGCTGTATTTTAGCAATCAAATAGTAGCCGGGGGTCTATTTACTTTCTTACAGTGTGGCCCACAACACACTGGCTACGGTACTGAGAGTGTGAGAGAGATGGCTAGAAAGAAGAATGAAATGAAACGCATATGAAAAGAAAAAAGAAACTGCAACAAATAGGAAGGGCAAAAAGAATGAAAAGATGGATGCAAGAGTGAAAGAATTGATGGATGAAATGTAAAACAACATTGCTTTGGTGGGTGAAAGAAAGAATGGCTGGAATGATGAAAGGCTGGAGAAATGGGTAGATAGATGAATGGAAGTGTGGATGGATTGGTGAATTGATAAATGGAGAGTGAAATGGTGGATGGATGAAAAAGAAGGGATGTATTGATGGAAATATTATGAATGAATGGCTGGAAGTGTGAGTGGAAGGATTGAAGGATGGGTGCAAGAGTGATGATAAAAGGGTGGATTGACCGAATGATAAAGGAAGGAAGGAAGCATAATAGATGGACGGAAGGTGGGATGAAGGGACCAAATATAGTGTGAGTAAGGCTTACTCACTTCCCTCACCACTGGGCATTAGAGATACGGATCAAGTGGGGGGTATTTTAATTTTCAGGTTACTCCCCTGCAACGCATCATTGCTTCACATCCCCTCACAGCTCATCTCTCTGAAGCGCGCCTCTGGCTCCCTTCCCTCATTCTCATCCATCATCCCCACTCCGTGAAGTGACCCAAAAACTCTGCTGCATTGCGCGGAGTTCCGCAAGCGGCAGAGTGCGCTCGGTCACGCCTGTTCGCGTTGCAGCGCCGGGTGTTTGTCCTGTGCTGGAAAATCAACGCGGACGGCACCATGCGCAGTGCAAGAGATTTTGTACTCGAGCAGCATCTTTCTCAGCGCGAACGGAAGGTTTCTCAATGTGAGCAGTCACGACCACCCGCGACCGCCCGCATTGAGAAATCTGACCACTCGCATTAAGAAATCTCACTGGGAGGTGTATTTTTCTCGCTTGTGCTCACCAACTTGACGTTGGGGAGCGTAAGCAAGGAAAAAAACTCCGCTCTGCGAGTTTTTCGGAACTCCGCGTGCTCCGCGGAGCATGGAAAACTCTGTAAACTCCGCGAACAGAGCAAAATTCACCACGCGGGCTTAACTGTGACACTCTGGGCTTAGTTATTACCCTCCTTCTCCTATCCCTCTGAGCCTTCCAGCAAACATGTTTGATGTAAAGTCGCTACTAAAGTTATGTCCATGCTTTCTAGATCTAATACATACATACAACAGAATATGTGTCCATAGATGATTCCTTTATAAAGTGCCTGCCGCTCAGTTTCTGTGCTACATTATGCTTGCCCAATCAAATTGAGGTGCCAAAGAATTCCCACTCAGTTCAAGTGCCGCAGAATAGGTCTGTGTCAGCTACTACAAATTCTATGTCTCTGCTCAGGGACAGTCGCCAAAGTCTGTTGTATAGCATGAATGGATAGGTACAGAATGTAGGTCTTAATGCACTAATCAGGCGAAGAGCAAAGAGGCTGTTCACAAACAGGTGCGCACAGCCCACGTCATTACAATGAATGAAACAGGAACAGGCTCAAGCCTCACTGCGAACAGCAGCGATGAAAGGAGAGATGCTTCCCAGGGGAAGTAGACCACTGTTGCAGCGTTCACTTTCACAGTGTGCTGACATTGTGAAAGTTGTCCGGAGGCTAAGGTATGTCACACCAGTAGCACGTTGTGAAAGGGACACCGCGCAGGCACGCAGCCCCTTCTCTCCCCTACCATTTGTAACTAGCACCAGTAGAGTGAACCCTGTTCGAAATGGGCAGCGTCAGCTGTGCAGATGGTTAGTGCTTGTTTAGATATCTCATTATCGAGCCTGTGCTTTAACTTGTGAATAACAAGTTAACAGTACGCAACTTGCGTACTGCAGTTCGCAATTACATTAGTGATGCACATTCGTTCATTGTGAATGGCCTTTTTGTAATCACAAAGGCAACTGCATTAGATTTCCGCCAGTTCATGCAAAGGGCCTTCTAACTGCAATTAGGAATGAAGTACATTAGAGCTGACCTGTAAACAGCCCGGGCTCAATCAAGAAAAGATCCCAAAACATAACAAGGTCTATGAGCCAACGATAACCATACCCCAGCAAAATTATGTCAGGATCCATTCCTGAACAACACACCCAGAGACCTCGCGTCATACATGGCAGGGATCTCCAACCTTTCCTGTAACAAGAGCTACTTGTGTACCGTGAAAACCATCCCGAGCTAACATTAGTGCTCTGATAGTGATCATATGAGACAAGTCTTCGTTCGTGGTCATTAATGTAAATGCGTTTTGGCATGTTTAAAAATCCAGTACTTGGGTAATACATATAGTATGCGCACAATGTGACATTCACCCTTCTCCATTTTTGACATTTTCTACCCCACTAAGCCCAAGAACTCGCAGAGTCAAAGCGTGTTGTCTCGGGCGTAGCCTTTTATTCACATCAAACCAAGTAATTCTTCACAGACCAATAGGAGAAGACCATCCTGTTTGGATATATACAATTATTCACAGCATCATGCTTTAGCCGCATCAACCTGTCAAAGGCATTAAGTAAATCAGGCATGACATTACTTGAACGTCAGTTTTGGCCGTACACTTTAGCGGCAACATGTCAAAGGCAGTAAGAAAATTAGGCACAACATTACACCTGCACTTGAGCTTGGCCTTACAATGGAGCTTGACCGACTCATCCATCCCGCCAAGCTCTCAACTCAGCTGCGCACATTGTGCCGGCAGGCCCCAACGCGCACATCAAACAGTTGCATTACTTGCAATCCAGGGCACCGCATAACGCACCGGCCCACCGGGGTGCCTGAACACAGGCAGCCTCCCCAAAGTTCTACTCAGTCCATACGTTGCGGGTTAGGGCAGTAGAGTCCAGGACTACCGGCAGGTCAGTCCTCCTTTTCTGCCTACCCTCAGGACACGTGGATCCTACCCCCTCCTGGGGTCCATCCAGTCTCTGTACTCCTCTTGTTGTGCATCCCCCTTTGTTGTTAACTGTCAGTGCTCCGCCACACAGCCTCGTTCTTCTGCCGGGTGGGTGGGTGGTCAACGCCGCGCCTCTGCAGCTTGCTGGAGGTCTGAGGGGACAAAGAGGCTGAATACTCCAGGGTGCAGCCTTATATAACTCCCCCTTGCATTCCTCCGCGCCCTGATGACATCACCGTCCCTCCTTACTTAATCCTCCACCCCTTCTTAACCGACCTGTAGGGGGCTTCGTCACATGGCACAACTAAGGGCGCCCCTCCCCTAGGCGCGGGGGGCGCCTGTTCAACAGCCGTAGCTACAATGACACTGGCACCAATGGGATAATGTTAGGTCCAAATCCCCCATCATGCTACATGATTTATCACTAAAATATCAGCGTTAAATATATTTTTGGAAATGTACCCATTTTCTCCAAACATCAGCTTATGAGTTCTAAAATACACTCATTTTTGTTTCAACTACACCCTTAATTTTGTTACATATACACTAACTCAATCAAACAAAACCGTGTTATTTAGTAGGGTAGGCGGCACACAGGAGAACTACTTTAGCTCATGAATTGCTCGTTGGAGAAGTCAGGGCATCATTACCCAGGCATATGTCACTGCATAGACTACACCTGAGAATGAAACTGCAAAATGACAAAACACAGGCACCAATTAAGGAATATAGGCCCCCTTAGAAATAGTGAAAAAATATGCTGACACACTCCTGCTACAGTGCCCCGAGAGAAAAACCTACCATTCGATCACAAACCCGTGAAAACATGCACACATAGCAACAATGCATCCAAGTTTGTGGTCAGCAGCAAGTCACAGCCGTCAAAAGGCCAAGCACAACACACTATGAAAAAATCTGATTTAGTATGACGCATATTGTGTTGTAGATCAAAAATTCAAAGTTGAAAGACATTAAACCATCATGGGGAAATTCTGAAAAAGTACACCAGGTTCACAAGGCATAGGGAACACTGCCCATAATGCGCAATCAGTAGCCCGAGGGGTCAATCAGTAGCCCGAGGGGTCTGGCAATGTGCATTTTTTCTGCTTTCGTTGTTGATTAAACTGTTCATACAATTTCTCCACTTGATTTCCATTCCGGATACTCTGTATATGTGTCCTTAATTGAGTCTTGGCGCTACTTGTCACAGAATTGTGATGACAATTAAAGAAATGTGAATGTTGGAATAATTCGAAAATCAATAAAAATAATTAAAAAAAATAAGCAATCAGTAGCTGCTCAGCACACTGGAAACCAACCTATAAAGGACCCCTCTGCACAGAAATTCATTTAGGGCCTGCACAGATGAAGGCACTCTTGATGATGATTTTTAATAGACAATGCTATGAACTGTTCCAAACAACATGAGGAAGCAATTCTAGGAGCAGCAAAGCCTTCTTGGGACATGCAAGAACAGCTACATATCTTGTCCTGTACTGGAACACCTTCAGTATGCCTTACTACAGGGCCTTACATAAAGCCGTATCCTACTGCCTCTTATTACACAGACGACGGGTACAACAGCTAAATGAGAGAACTAGAGCAGTGCATCCCAAACTTTGTAGAACCAAGGCCCACTTTTTTAGAACAACAAACATTCGCGATCCACCTAGCTTTAATGGATATGAGGTGGGAATTTTTTTGATGTAACTAAAGCATAGAGTGGCAGAGCACTGCCATTTACAGACAGCACGTTTTCCATTGAAATTGCCACTACCTTTGCACATTCAGGGGCCGATTCCGATCTCGGCCGGTAGGGCTCCGAATCGGATTTGGCATAACCGGATCCGATTCGGAGCCCTATTTCCCGACCGATTCGTACGCGCGTCCGGACGAGCGAGTACGATGCGAAATTGCCGACGACTCGTTCGGGCGTCCCAACCGCTCCGACCGACTCGTTCCCAGGTCGAACCGCACCGACCGACTCGCTCGGACACGACTCGCACCGCGCAATGGAGACGTTCCCCGGCCGGGTAAGTACGATGCGCGCCGCGAGCGAGTCCGACCGACACGCGCCCGTCCGGCTCGAAAGAGCAGTCGGAGCCATACTCGGGGGTCCGTGTCAGACCCCCTGTACGCGTAGGCCGCGCGAGTCGCACGTCCCCCTACCTGTGCGTGTACGGCGCGAGTGCGCTCGTCGCGTACCCGCTGTAGGGGCGCCCTTGTTCGCCTCGCACCCATTGAGGCAATGGGAGCCCGCGTACGCGTTGTACGACCGGGTGCCATTGACTTCAATGGGAGTCCGACAGACTCGTGTACGATAGCATACGGACGCATCGTACTCGTTCGGTCGGGCTGCACGGGTCCGATTCGGTCGGAAATCTCTCCGGGTCCGGCTCGGTCGGAGAGATTTCCGGCCCGAATCGGAATCGGCCCCTCAGTCTTGCTGATAAAACTATACTGCACACAAATGATAATATGTGGAAATCAGGTTTCAATGAATATTTATCATTTGCACATTACCAGGTTGAGTGTCTTGATTTGTTTTGATCCTATTAAAATCTTTGCTTCCATCACACTTCAGAATTACAAAACAAATTGGCTCATTTTTGCTTTTTTAACTGCTGAAGGTGTACAGTTCATATACGGATATTTACATGGTTATATGTTACAAAAAATGACATTCTACAGCCTTTCATTTCAGACTCTGTACCCCAGCAGGATTGTCACATAATTCAATTTATTTTTCTTTCTTTCCGTGACTGCAAAGTGAAAGGAGCTTGTAAACACCAATCCCCATGCTAAAGATAAGCAGTAATTTGTCAGAATAAAAAATAGCTTTACATTTGACCTCTGGCTTTGCAGCAAATGTGACAAGATAAATAAAGAACTTAAAGGCATCTTTATTTATTGATTGGCCTTTCAGGACCCACCAAAAATCAGCGACCACAGACATAGAGAAAACAATAGCTCCACAAGCAGAGACCAACTAATGATGACACCCACAAACCAGGTGGAAGCAACAAAGATACACAACTTCATCAAAGGCAAAATGTTCATCCTTACTGGCACATGAGATACAGCTTCACGTGAAACTGCTCAATCTGGTCAGAGATACTGAAGGTGAAATACCACCGGATGAAATTGGCAGTAAGGGAATGACTTGGCCAGAGGCAGGTATGGATTATGGCCAGTGAGACTATACTACCGACCTGCAACAACATGATGGAATTGGCAGGTCTCACAAGATCTGGACTCATCTGCTAAAAATTGTAATAAAACAACAGAACTAGAACAGATGCTCGTTGAGTGGTATCAACTTTGAAGCACCCTCCGTGTGCAGCTAATGCACACTCAACAGCCAATTACACTTCCATTGTCCATCACAGTAAGGGCAGAATACAAGAATACAAGATAGTTGATTGACTTCATGAAACAGATATGTATGAACATTAATGGCTTTCCTACTGTCGACCAAGAGCATGCATGTATGACCAAGCACTGACTATCCATATTCCTTGGCATCTGGAAGAATCACCCACCATGGACATACATGTCCACCTAGGTCCTCTAATATCTGACCATGGCTTCTTACACAGTTACTTACATCTTTTCAGCATGTAGGGTCATCAGTGAAAAAGTAAAAGTTGCCATTGTCACAAGGACTGACTGCAGCATACCTTGTATAGGGTACAACACTGAAAAGGTCCAAATGACTTTCGGTCTCAAAATTTCCCCAAGGAGATTCAGAATTTGGATTGCACGCCCTCTCTCATGCCCTGACTACATTTTCACTTTTAATAAGGGACATGGGCAGATTCAGGAACACTACCATGCTCGCAAGGGAAATTTCCAATCATTCTCTGATTACCACCACACTATAGTCATAAAAACTACATCGATGGGAGAGCTGTAGACTTAAGGCATGGGACCTGCGGAATCGAGCTGTGTCAGATCATCTTTCAGAGACCATCAGTGACAATTTCAACACAAACATGGGATGTTGCCATGTTATGTCATGCAGATTTGTAGAGCACACTATCATCCGGGAGGGTATCCTGGCACTGAGCAGGTGTGAGTCTAGCCAAACCTAGAGGATAGTGGGACTACTCGAAAAGCCAGGTCTTCAGCTTTTTGCCGAATTCAAGAAGTGAGAAGGAGGCTCTTATGTGTAATGGCAGGTCGTTCCGCTCTTTAGGAGCGATGTACGAGAAGGCTCAACTGCTGAATTTGGTGTTCTGTATGCAAGGGATCAGTAGAACCACGTTGTGGGTGGCCTTTAAGGAGGTGCTCACAGGACATGCTATATCCACAATAAAAGGCCTCAATAAAGACCATGCACAGAGAATCATAGACATTGAGTGGGAGCTGCTGGAATTGGAGGAGAAGAGATGTGAAACACCTCCCTCTCCCACATGACAGTCAGCTTGATGCAAAATAAGAGGATTACAGAGCCTTGATTGAAAAGGTAGCCAAGAAAATTTACATTTGTAAGTACAAGAATCTTTACGAAGTCGGAAACAAGGCCAGCAAACTTCTTGCATTGCTGGATAGGTGGGATGAGGAAAGCAGATGGATATCTAAGGTCAGTAATGCTGCAGGGGAGATGGTGCAGGTGCATTGAAAAATCGTAGAGACATTTGCAACAAACTTGAGGACACTGTACCATTCATGAATACATATCACAGAAGCTGATATGATTAACTTTGTGGCAGACCTCTTTGTTCCCAAACTCAGATGTAAGCAGTAAGAAGGACTGGAAGTTGTCCTGAGCAGAGAAGAAATAGCAGAAGCGATAATCCAGCTAGAGAGCAGCAGAGCCCCATGGCCTAAAGGACCTCTCAGGAAAAGAGGCATATGGAAACCATGTTTGTGGAGCCGAGAGAAGCCAGGCAACTCCCACTCAGCCACTGCACAGCTACACTGACGCTGATTAAGAAAGCTAAAAAGCCATTTTACTACTGTTCCACTAACCGGCTGATTTGCTTCCTGAATGTCGTAGTGAAGATGCCTGCGAAGGTGCTTGCACCAAGGCACTGCTCATGTATTAATACACTAATTCATCTTGACCATTTGGCTTCATGCCCTGTGGGGAAACCAGAGACAGCCTGCAAGTCTCAACAACACTCTGGAAACACACTCGGTCCATGACAGAACCAGTGGTGAATTTTACCCAAGGTGGCAGAAAATGTTGAACCCCACCAAATGGAATTTCCTCTTCACCATTCTTCATGGGATTGCATTCAGGGAGGGTTTTATATCACTGGTGTGAATGCCATATGCAGAGTCAGTTGCAACACTATGAGTAAATGGCTAATTGTCCAACTCCTTCTCGCTAGCCAGGGATGCCCATTAGCCCCAATTATTTGCAC
The DNA here is from genome assembly GCA_963921515.1 of Calotriton arnoldi. Lineage (NCBI taxonomy): Eukaryota > Metazoa > Chordata > Amphibia > Caudata > Salamandridae > Calotriton > Calotriton arnoldi. Next base: position 2,029,657 of record CAWUFW010002178.1, read on the forward strand.
GGGTAGTCAAACCACTTGCATTAGGGGGATAAGGAAGACACACAACTTAGAGGCCTGCAGTGGACAGCAGGATGGGACTCCAGATTCACCCTATATGCATATAACATATTATTATACCTGGTAGACCACAACAGATCATTCCAGAGAGTCTTTGAGATGTTCAAGCTATTTGGAGAACCTTCGGGCTACTGCTTAAACTGGGGAATAGCTACCATATTCCCTCTTAATGACTAGTATTCAAAACCTGAGGCCCTGTAATTGAGATATTGTTGGTGGTAGTCAAGTGCCTCAAAAAGTATATAATCAAAGATGTCCAGAAACATTACAAATGCGCCCTGAAAGGGACCCTGAATAGATTCAAGTCTGATGCCTAGCACTGGTGGCTACTCCGTCTATTGGTGCTCAGGAAATCGGCCCTATTAAAATGATGCCTCAACCCAGATTTATATACATTCTGCAAAATATCCCATTCTGGCTACCAGAAGCTTCCTTCACACAGATAGATGAGACCATGCATATTTTACTTTTACTTTGGGATAGGGAATACCATGCACAGCTCACTAGAAAATGTATGGCGCAGGTTACACGATGGAGGAATCGCACACCCAGGAATCCATGGTTATTACTTAGCTCCATATATGGTTATTACTTGGCCTCTCACCTCGCAAGGCAAATCTGCCTATCAAATTGAAAGACTAGTCATTGGACAGTGGTGATGCCAGCAATAATTTATGAGAAACTCTCACCGCTGAGTGCCAGAGCGCATACGCATGGTGTCAGAAAACCTTTCCGAGGACCACCGGGCAACCAGGGATTACTGGGCCCAACTGTGAGGGTTTTGGCATTACACTCCTGATTCCCGATGTATGCCCTGGGGCCTGTCATGGTATGGGTCCTGAGAAACTAGGCCAAGTACTACCCCCTTCAGCCCTTGACTGTCAGTGGTAGGACAGGTCGAGCAGTCCAAGGCTCTTTGGGGGAGAATAGTGTATGGCATTCACAGGCACAAGACTCAAAATACACACAGATAACCAAAATAACTGATTGTCCAGTCAAATACTGCCTTTTGTGATAGAGTAGTATTTGCTATAAACACAACCTCAACTACCACCTGGAGGACCGCACCGATTCGAACAAGATCTACCATCTTGAGAAGTGGTCCAACCTCGGACTAACCCAGCGAGTTACAAGCCCCACACATGTCGCTGGATACCTACTGAACCCCATCTTCACTAGCTTCAGCAACATCAAAGTAGACAAGATCACACCAATCACCTGGTCCAACCACTCCCTCATTAGCTTCAGCATACTCATCCCACACCACCACAGAAACACCGTCATCAAATCCCCACAACAGTACTGGAACAAGATCTCAGAAGCATTCTTCTCTTCTGAACTCCTACACCACCGGCCTTGACAAAACAACAATTTCCCTGAATCCATCACCAACTTGAACGCCTGGATCATCGCCTGCACAAATACCCTGGCTCCTCTCAAGGCAAACAAAGCCACGAGAACCAGGCAGCAAGCAAGCTGGAACATGGAAGAGCTCAGGGTCACCAAACACCACTGCAAACAACTTGAATGCAGACAAAATCAGAACAACACAGACAAAAGCACCTATATGTTCTACCCTCAGATGCTACCATCAGCAAATCAAAGCCACAAAATGCTCCGCGCCAATGAGTGCATCAAAAGCAGCATCAACAGTGCCATGGAAATCTTAGCTATAGTGAAAGACTTCACCTCACCAGTAGCATGCTCCATCAGCATAGCTTACTTTCAGGACCTCTGCGCCCAGCTGTCCCTATTTTTCAGCAACAAGATTCCCAACATCTGCAAAAACATTGAGCCCCAACCAGACTCTTCCACACTCTCTGTTCTCCTGTCCATCATTACCAACACCCAGAGGCCCATCACTCAAGAAACACTAACGATCATGCACTCTTTACACTCTGGGACAGCCTCGGACCCCTGTCCTCACCACTTCTTCATCAAAGGACTGGACTCCTCCAGCACACCGCTCACCTCGATCCTGAATGATAAAAATTGTCACAGCCACCTACCTGGAAACCTAGAAACATGTCACCGTACTCCCCCTCCTCAAAAAAATCCTCATCAGTCCCGAAGACGTTAGCCAATTGCCAGCTGGTCTCTCTGCTATGAGCGGTCTTCCCTCTCTGAGTGTGTATGGGCTGCGTAACGTATTTTATAATAAGCAGTGAAAGCATTTGCCATTGTGTGGTGTAAGTAACGGCAGGGCCTGTGTTGTCTTTAATGGTCGGTACAAGGTGCGGCCTCATTATAGATGGCGAGTCAACATAGCAGTTTACCTGATTTGTTGCCATGTTCATATATCCTGCTGTGTGAGGAGAACCACATCTGCCTAGCTGAGTCAAGCACGGTGTCTTGGAACAAAGCTCTAGTGTTTTGTAATGTACATAAGAGTGAGGGGTCACTGGACACAAGAGCTTTGTGTTCCAGCTGCAGAGTGTCATTTTCTAGCGCTGTTATTGCTGTAGCTTTGTGGCATTCTTGTTCCCGGACATATGTCATTGCCCTTTCCCTAATCACAGCCTTAAAGGATTTCCACATGGTGAAGGTAGATTCTACAGAGCCTACGTTATGTTTAAAATATTCTACAATATCGGTCGTAAGCTAGGTGGCTATTTCCGCATTTTGCAACCACCAAGGACTAAATCCCCAGCATTCCATGGGTCTATGTTCAGCCCACTTCAGTTCCAACAGAAGCAGTAAGTGATCAGAAACCCCAAGGGGAGCAACCTCATATCAGAGATCTGCGTAGGCTCTACATTTGGCACAATGTAATAATCAAGCCTAAAAAAAGTATTGTGTATCATTGCATGAAAGGTAAAGACTGCTTCGTTTTCCTAACATGAGTGCCACACATCAGATAGTCCAATAGCATCTAACTACTCCGGGAGACCAGTAGGTCTGTATGTGGCTGAAGTTCCTGAGTGCCAGACATCATGACGCCTGTCCTTGACTGCATTAAAGTCTCCTCCGATGAGCAGAGTGTCAGGGGTTAGATCGGCCAGAGCCAAAGTAAGTGCACATAAGAAGCCATGAAGAAGGATTGATGGTAGTAGACACTGACAAGTGTCCATTGTTTACTGTGTGTTGGACATGCCACTCTATGGAGGGTCACACCCAAACTTTTTGCCTTCTCTCCTACTGTTTTGCTGAATTTGTTTTTGTTGGCATTAGGACTCTGTGTTCTCTACCACAACTAACCAGTGCTAAAGTGCTTGTGCTCTCTCCTTTAAATATGGTAAAATTGTCTTACACCCAATTGGCACATTCAATTTACTTATACTAGTAAAGTGGTACTACATGTACCCAGGGCATGTAAATGAAATGCAACTAGTGGACCTGCAGCACTTAATGTGCCCCCCACTCAAGTAGCAATACTAAAAATGTTTCAGGCCCGCCACTGCAGCCGGTGTACAGTTTTAAACTGCCAATTCGACTTGGAATAATAACTCCTTTGCCAATTCCAAAACTCCCTTTTTAATACAAATAAACCAGCCCTACGGTAGCACCTAAACAGACCATAAGGCAGGGCGCATTGTATTTAAAAAGTTGGACATGTACTTTTAAGTTTTACATGTCGTGGTAGTGAAAAACTCACAATATTTTTTTTACTACTGCGAGGCCTACCTCTCCCATAGGATAATATTAGGTTACCTTATTAAATTTAATAAGAGATAACTTTTGTTTAGGATCAGGTGAAAATGTCATGTTTGGTGTCTAAGGAATTGTAATTTAAAATCCTCTTTAATGGTAGAGTCGGATTTTAATTCACAATTCTGAAAATGTCACTTATAGAAAGTTGGCCTTTTCTTGTCCTAATCATTTGGCACCTGCAGCCTGTTTCCTGGGTCACATGACTAGGTGTACATGGCAGTTGGCTTTGTGTATTGCTCTCAGACAGCCACACAGTAGAGGGACTGGATTTTGGCAGGATGGGCAATCCTGACTTGATGGGAGGGGCAGAACTGTCACCTGTCACAATTGCACTTCAAAGACACTGCCATAGCTTATCCACAAAGAACTTCATACTAGCCTATTGCGCCCCCAGACATCCTAGGTACAGGGTAGGGATGCAAGAACTTCCAGACATCACTGTGGGGAGAAGCCTCCAGATTTTTCTCCCATTTCAAAGCTTGCACCAGGTATAAATATTGGACCTTCAGACCCACTCTTCAGTACACTCCTGGACCTTTGGATACTAAAGAGTAAGGACTGCCCTGCTGCCAGAAAACTGCCATGCTGCCTGAAGCCTGCCCTTCCATCTGAGAAGGAACACTGGACCTGCTCCCTTCATCAAAGGGTACCGAGTGATTCCAGGGGTCAGCAGACTGACCTTTTGTTAAGAGCTATAGGGATACAACAAGCTCCAGAGGTCTCCTGCAACTGCCCATCTGACCTTCTGCACTGGATCTGTCACTGGACCTGCCTGAGCCCTGCGGGCCTCTGTTGGAATGGGTTCCTGATCCCCCAGTAGTACCTCCCAAGGTCCTGAGCCCTTGGCTGGCATCAAAGAGAACTCCTTCTGGCCTGAGGGTCCACTGAGCGACACAAAGCCAGGCAAAACCTCGCGGCACAACTGCCAGCGAAATCGGAACTGACACTGCGTGACACAAAGCTCTGCAAAGGCTTACCACAGAGCTCATCAGAACTGATGCAAAGTCCTGCAAAGCCTCGCCGCATAGCTTAATCGTAACTGACCCTGGAAGTCGCAAAGCCTTGTAAAGCAACGCCACGCAGACCACGCACCAAGGACAAAAGGTACGATCCTCAGTGGGTCAAACTTGTTTCTGTGCCCAGCCTATTTTATATCCTGGTTGGGCTGAACTTGTAACTTTCTCCCAGTCCAGCACAACTATATATCCTCAGTTGGCGCTTTGTGCCTTTTGGTGCTACTTTTATCTAAATCTTTATTACTTAATATCTCCAGTTCTACTGATTGGATTTTTGCTGTTTTGGTCCCAAATAATTTATAAAAATGTGCTCTATTGGTATAAATTAGTGTGGGATTTTTCTTGTTTTGTTTTTCCACGTTATTACTGTTTAAGCTCTGCATACATACTTTACACATTTTCTCAAAATTAAGCCTGACTGCTTATGTGCTAAGATACCAGAGGGTTAAGCACAAGTTAATTTAGTGACTTTTGTTGTTCACCCTGACAAGGATTGTGGTTGTTGCCTAAGTGGGATTTCCACCCCCTCAACCAATAATTAAATTTCTCACACCATGCATAAGGCCCTAGGCAAGGATGTATCTACCTAAAGGGTCTGCCACTGAATGAGTAACTCTGAAGGGGGCTGTATTGTGAAGCAGGACAGCTACACTGAGTGAGCTAGATGTAAGCCTAGCATGATATACTTTGCTGTAGCCATACCATCCACTGAATTTACAGTCGGATCCCAATGGATGCATTTCTTGGAGGAAAAGGATGTTGGGAGCATGGCGCTTAATGAAATGAATAAAGGCCCCCCATTTTATCTTGTTGTTTAGCCCATTAACGTTCCATCAAAGTATGAAAACTAGTGTTGAATGTTCTATCATTGTACAGGCATGCGTAATATCGTTGGATGTAGCAGGATACTAGTCTGTGTAGCCACTGAAAACTAGAAAAAGTAAATCTACAACAAAAATAACAAAGTCCCTCTTCCTCCAACTTCCCCCACCCCACACTTCCTTTCCAGAAGCATCTGTCACTCATGTTACCCAGTATAAGGAACTGGAAATGACAAGAACAAGAGCAAACTAATACTTAGCATTCATTATGGCAGCGAATATCATGGCAAAAAGGTAGGGGGGAACAAAACTTTTCGCAATATTGGAGGGGCAACCGTTGTAGTCCCATGTTGTCGTGGCAGGGATAGGGGTGTGAAGCTGTGTTCTCAACAGACGTGAGCCAGCCATTCTCAGTGTGATAATCTGCTGGGAGTGACAACAGGTAATGATCCTGCATGGCATAATAGTGCTTTATTCATCAGGTAGCAGCATCTGAGTCTTCTAGAGTCAATAACCACAGTCCTCTGGGGTGAGGAAAGGGGTGGCTCTTCCCCAGTCCCCGACCACTGTTTCTACCTTATCTAGTGACTTGTCTTTGTGGTGAACTTTGTTGTCATGGCTGATCTGTAGGTTGTACGGGTTTTTGTTGAGAGGGTTACCCTCGTGGGCCGTCAGGATGCTTAATGTTATTGTGGACCGCAGCCAATCCCATACTTCTTCGGGGCTATTGAAAAAATGTGTTTGCCATCATGGAGAACTTTGATTCATGCTGGACATAACAACATGTACGTATGTTGCATATGCCAGAGTTTATATTTGATTCCCGGGAAGGATCGGTGTTGGAGTTGAACCTTAAGAGTATAATCAGGGAAGAGCATGACTGTACTCGACCTGAATGTGGGGACCTCCTCAATCCTTGCCACCTGGAGGACTGTGTTGCGGTCCCTGTTCTTGAGGAAGTGGACGATGAAGGGTCTCGAGGGTGCACCCAGCGGGGGCTGAGTCGTGAGCGATCAGTGGGCTCGCTCCAGTATAACACAGGTTGACAAAACCTTAGCCAGGATTCAGGATTCGAGTCAAGTCGGGATGAGTTGGGTCAGCTGAGGTCACTCGATTCCCTCAGACCAGTGGCGTAACAAAAGCCCCCGCAGCCCCCACAATGCGGGAGGCCCGAGTTGCAGGGAGCCCCCTCAGCACAGTACCCTGGCATGATAGCTCCTGACTGAGTCCGGAAGGGGGGCCTTTGATGTAGTTTGCAGGGGGCCCCCTCAAGTTTCATCACGCTAGTGCCTCAGACATACCATACCTACGATCCAGATGTTATTTCGCCAGGAGTCTCCTTCTGCATCCTCAGCACAATCCATGAGTTCTTTAGTAGTGTTGAGAAACTGTGCCACTTGCATTTGTAAGGTACGTACAGAGTCTTCTGCCTTGGTAATCCTGCTCTCTGTTTCCATCACTCTGTCAACTAGACAGATCCTGCCATAGAAAGGTATGATCTGTGCTTACTTCACCAATTTTCATTTCCAGGAAAGAGCAGATTGTAAGATGGTAGCAGCAGTTTTACAGTTTATAACCTTTCTTGGAGGTGGGACAACTTATTTAGTGGACACCTGGTGCCCCCTAAGGATCTCCGGAGCAACATGCAGGCTCCAAAGGCAGTGAATAGGTCTTGGCCCGAGTGGGGACCCATGATGACTGTGTGACTATTGGGCACACTTCCCTCCCGTAGTCCCTATCGAGTACCAGGTGTCAACTAAATAAGTGGACCCACCTCCAAGAAAGGATATTACAATGGACTTATCTCCAAGAAAGGTTATTATGGTAGTGTACCGTGTATGTGTGAGGCATGGTATGAATGATTAAATAAATATCCAGCCACCCTTTCCCAAAAGGGTATTAATAGGGACATACTGATTCTGACGAAGGCCACTGGATTGGGGTACATGGCAGAAACTAGTTGATCACACTTAAGGGTCAAGGAGTGATAGTAACTCCAACTAGCCCATTTTCCCCAATTATTTACCTTGCCAGATGGACCTGTGAATAAATACTGATTTGAGCACCACCCAGGTAATTTTATAGATTACCTCATATAGATCCCAAACCCTTTTTCCTTAAAAAGGGCTCCCTTGTAAGGAAAGAGGTCGCAGCATGCCCCGTCCCTCAGTGGATCGGGAAGAACTCGATGATGAAGCATGTCACTGGATAACTGTTGGACTTGGCCCTTTTTGCAGGGTCATCCCTGAACTTTTTGCCTTCCTCCTAGTCTTTTTTTCTGGCCTGGTGTTGGTGGTTTTAGGTCTCTGGGCACTTTAGCACTGCTGTCCAGTGTAAAGTGCGTGTGCTCTCTGTGGTAAACATGGTAAGATTGGTCTACACCTGTTTGGCGCATTTAATTTACCTGTCAGTCCCTTGTAAAGCGGTATCTCAGATACCCAGGGCCAGTAAATTAAATGCTACTGGTGGGCTTGCAGCGCTGATTGCGCCACCCACCAAAGTAGCCTTTGAAACCTGTCTCAGGCCTCTGCCATTGCAGGGCCTGCATGCGCAGTTTACTGCCACTGTGACGTGGCACATAAAGTGGGTGCCACGTCTGTGACTCCCCTTTATCTACATATCAATCACCCCTAAGGTAAGCCCTAGCTAGCCCTATGGGCAGGGTGCATTGTAGGTAAAAGGTAGGACATCTACCTTAATTGTGTGACATGTCCTGGTTGTGTGACATGTCCTGGTAGTGACAAACAGCCATTTTGGTTTCCCTGATAAGTGTTTCAGTGGTAATTCCTGATATGAGAGGAGCAGCGTGGTCAAGTTTGGTATGTTTGGAATAGTAATAATAAATGCTGCGTAATGGTGTTTGCAGATTTATTATCACTATTTTAGAAATGCCACTTTTAGAAGTTGGCATTTCTGTGTGCTATGTGTCTTTGTGCCTGCCTGATGTGTATTGCATGTCTGGCTCTGGAGTGACATGGGCTGGTGAGGTGTGTGGCTCCAGAGGGGCTGGGTGAGTCAGCACTAGGCTGAATAGGCAGATCTGCATTTGGAGTAGTGGGAGGCGTAGCCCCTGACCCTGAATAGGTCTGTGCCTGCCTTGTACAATGCTGGCTCCGCCCCCATGTGGTGTGTCTGGGGCCAGGACCTGCCATGTCAAAGGGGACAGTTGAGCACTGTATAGAAATGCTTGAGTAACCCCCAGAACTGGTTTAGACTAGGTCCAGAGTCCTGTGCAGGAGGAAGAACAAAGACAATCCTGGTATAAATATTGGGGCTGTGACCCCATGAAGGTGTGCTTCTTGTACCTGTTTTGGAGCTGGAGGGCATCAGGAGGAACCTCCGTGGGACCAAGCTGCTAGCTCCTGGGGGGTCCCTATGTGCTGGCCTGCCTGTGCCCAGCTCTGCCCGGTGTGCCCTTGGACCCAGGGTGGGGTCCTTGCTGGATTCTCCCCTCTACCAGGAGTGGACTGAGCCCCTTTGCCTTGGGGAGAACGCTGATCGGTCCTGGTGTCGTGGACCAGCTGGATGCTGCTGGGACCACTGGTGGCGTGAGGAGCGTCTCGTGAGCTTTGTGCCCCCAAAGCGCTGGGCCGCAAATTATTCCGAGGGAATCCCGGCGTGGGGTTCCCCCCGTGCTGGCTGGAGGTGGAGAGGGAGCCTACCCCGCATTTGTGTGCACCGAAAGCAGCCGCCAACGTGACCCGGAAGTCAGGCGCCCGTGCCTGGTTGTGGGCTGGGCTGATGGGTACAGACGTAGCCAACCACGAAGCAGAAAGTGGAGGCCGACCGGCAGGAGAGATGGAGCCTCATGGGCTCTTCCTGCCTCCCGTGGAAGTCAGGCAGAGTTGCGGCCTGTTGGTGGGCGGTGCCTCCCCGTGTGGAGGAGGAGAAGCCCCGCGTGCCTGCACCGAAAGAGACGGAGCCTTGTGATGGCTCCCAGCAGCTGTGCACCGCCGGAGAGTGGCGGCGAGAGGAGGGGCTCGACCGGAGCCTCGTGGGCTCCTAGCGCAGATCAGTGGAGGTGTCCCAGGCAAGTGCAAGGTCCCGGGGAGTAGGGCCTGGGAGGAGCCCAGGTTTACACGAAGGGGAGACAAGAGTTAGTGTCCCCACTCCCCCGGCCTAAAGGAGATGTCATTGCAGAGTTCTCCCTGCCAGCGAGAGAGAGGCCCCGGTGAGTGGGGTTGAGGGAGTACTGTTGGTTCCGGCGGGTACTTGGGCAGATATTTCCCCAAAGAGGAGCCCCGTGAAGGAGCGGCTCCCAAGGCACTGTTGGTGCATAGCATTGGGCACACAGCTGTACCGCCCGATCGCGGCAGCTGCAATACAGGGGCATTTTTTTTGGTGTGTGCTAAACCCAGACAAGTGTGAGTGGCACTCTCGCCCCATTACCTTGCGGGCAAATTTGGAGGCCTCGTTGTGAGCCCTGGTGGAGGAAGGATCCTTAACAACCCTACCACGCAGTTCCGGTGGTGAGTGCCGAGGCACAGGGACTGCTAATTGGGGGCCATTGGGCACCCAGGGATATTGGGACCTGCTGACTATGTTTAGCGATGGTGCACTGTTGCTGATTATGTTTTGCATAATGTGTTTAGGCTAAGTGCCAATGAGGTGCACTGCTAATGTAGGATATATGCCTATGGTGGTTTATACCTAATGTGTTTATACCTAATGTGAATGCCTAAGGTGGTTTATGCCAAATGCTGATACCAGTAGTTACTGGTTGTTTTATTTTCACTACTTGTGATCCTCATGGTGCTGACAGTGGCCCGATTGGCCCGGTCATGTATATAATTCCCTGTAAAGTAATACCTATGTGCCAGTTGGCACAGTGTATATTTGTGATTATATGTTCTAATGTGTTTATGGATAATACAAAGGCTATTTTTTTATATAACCTTGTGTGGAGTTTCTTTTGTGGTGTGCCTAGTGTGTCGCTGCTGTGTGTGTGTGTTGTGCAAACGCTTTACACATTGCCTCTGGGATACGCCTGACTGCTCGTGCCAAGCTACCAAGGGGGTGAGCAGGGGTTATCTTCAGCGTGTAACTCCCTCGCCCTGACTAGAGTGATGGTTTCTGCCTGGCTTAGGCGCTTGCCCCAGCCAACCAGAAATCCCATTTCTAACAATAACATTCAGTGAGTGAGAGTTCCTTTAAGAAAAAGGTCTTTACCCTATATCCAGTGGGCCCATCCTACATGACTTGAGGTTGACTCTCTCTTGATTGTGACACTATATCTGAGGAGGGATGAGTCACGAACTCCGTTTCCCTCTTACCTTTCTCTCCTGGTTTTTACACAAATTTACTCTTACACTTTTAAATAAATGTACTACTTTTGGCTAGTCACAATTTCCGAGAATAAATCTACTACAAAATATAGACTTATATCTCTCCACCCCTTAAAAGAGGGGGTGGATCCAAATTTATGAGTGTAGAGTTCCTACATCCAAAAAGGACCCAAAACAATACTAACTATATATTCCAGCTCAGACCTGGAGGAAGTCCAACACCATACATAGGCAGCCACTGATAGTGCAAGACCATCCCATAGAAGATATGGAGTCAGGGACTAAAAATAGAATCCCCATAGCAAATTATGTTAAAATAAAATAATTTATTTCTACTTTTTAAACATATATATACATTTCATTTAATGTTACAAATTATATATCAATATGAATAAATATTATTTTATGATAAGGGGCAGCAGAACATCAGGTATTACCAGCAGGAATGCAACAATATTGTTAGCAGCAGAGTTAACATTCCCAATTGAAAACAATACAGATTAAGACATCCCAGGAGTTTGCCACAATTACAAATATTTGTATCCCAATATCGAAAAAACAATGATTTAGAAATATCAACTAAAAAATACAAATCTCACTAATGACCAGAGTCAAATATATTACGAGAACAAGAGTGCTAACTCAAAAACAGATTGGCATAACATAATTGAACAAATAGATCCATTATAATTAACCCTATTTATACAGTGTCAGCCGATACCAAGTAAATAAGTACAGATCACGGTTCTAAGGTGATTCAACCATTAAAATGAGCAGAGAACCTCTGATAATGACTGCAATAGTCTAAAGCATGATTTCGCACCGTGAAAGGAAAAGCTTCATTTAAAGGCAAAGATTAAACTAATGTTTACAAGGATCAAGTTGACAAAATTATAGTAAATAAGGAATATAATCTCATAAGAACAAGCAATTTATATTCAATTATTAAAAGACTGGAAAACTAAATTTTCCTAGATGTCAGAGATGAAGTATCTGGCACAAAAGACCAACTAGGTGGCTATCGCCAAAATGTAACATCAAAAAGAAAGTCATGAAATTGAGGTATAATCAAAGCAAATAATGTAATTCTTCCTCTTTATTAAAACCCAAAGTGAAAGTTTTGAGTTTAAAGATCCAGAAGCTCTCGCTCTCACGTAGACGCTGCATGCGATCACCACCGCTCTTATGTGGTTTATTGGCAACGAAGCAAATATTTTTCAGATTCAGTCCACAATTAGAGTCTCTTATATGCATGGACATTGGGTAATGCTCATTAAGATTTCTGAAAGCTCTAAGGTGTTCCTTCCACCTTTCTATAGTTGGACAGATCATAGATCCAACATATATTTTGAGGCAAACACATGTAACGACATAAGTACAGAATTGTGTGTTACAGTTTATAAACTCAGAAATAGGAAACTTTCTCTTCCTTTCAAGGTCAAAGAAATGAGTTTGTTTGCCACACGTAAAGTCACAACAGATACAGTTCCCACATTTGAAAAAAACAGGTAAGCTTACAATGGCGAGAGGTGTGGCGCCGCGGCCAGGGCGACTGACGCTGGACGCTGGGGATCACGGTTCGATCCCTGGCTCCGGCGGCAGGGGTCTTCCCAGCACCATGTGACTCTGGGCAATAGCTCGCTTAATCTTCCCAACGGCCCCCAGCGCCGAGATACCCCTTCGGGGGTGATTCGTGCGCTATACAAGTACTGGATTTACATTTACATGGTTTCCTTTCTGGGGGTATGTTTGGAATAGCAAACGGTGTCATTGGGACATAAAATATCCTTCAAGCATTTCCCTCTTTGAACGGTCACCTGCACTAGTGTGTTCAAATGCTTGCATAATTATGTGACCGCAATGTGACTTGTATGTTACCTTTTTGTTTTGCTTCAAAACGATAAATACAATTTCCCCCCAAAAAATATATAAAAATGCTTGCATAATCCTTTGTGTAACTTGAGACGATGCCAATGATTGCTCAATATTTTATCAACTTGTGAGCTTTCTTGGTTATATTTTGTAATGAATCTGATAGTGTTGTTGTCAGCTTTTCTAACCGACTGAGGTCTATTTGATCCTATTGGTTTATTGTAAAGTAAATCATTTCTCATAATGTGTCTTTGTTAAGAGCTCTCTGAATAATCTGAGGGCTGTAACCTCTTTGAATAAAGCGTGCATGAATATTAGTGGCTTCTTCTTTGAAATCTGAATCTTTACTGCATATTCTGCGGGCCCTAAGTAATTTACCATAAAGAATGTTGTATATTTGGTGTGAAGGATGTGCAGAAGATGAATGTAAAATACTATTTACTGAAGTAGGCTTTCTGAAAATCATACTGATTATTTTGTTATCCTCTATGTAGAGGGTGCAATCAAGGAAATTAATCATACTGTCAGTATTTTCCAATGATAACTATGTTACGAGAATTCTGATTAAGAATGGAGTGAAAAGTCAGTAAGGTAGTTACATCGCCTTTCCATATGATAACAATATAATCGATGAATCTGAGCCCTAAAAGGACAATATCCTCAAACAGATGTGCTTCTGCTCCACTTTTCATCTCATTATCAAAGTCTCCCATAAACAGGGATGCATACGATGGTGCAATTTGAGAACCCATCATTGTTCCGCAAACCTGATGGTACAATGTGTTTTCGTATAAGAATTTTGTTTTGCTAAGTCCGAAATTGGTGGGGGCGGACTTTGCCTGACTGCAAGATGGCCGCACCTTAGACGAGCTCCGGGGACCGGCCGCAACAAAATCCTAAAAGATCTGCTGCTCATGCAATGAACCACTTACTGAGGGAAGATACCCCACAAGAACCCCAGACCATCTTTTCCAGATTCTGTGTGACGCTGGGAATAGCCGGAGGCGACAAACTTTCGGTGCGGCCTGCTTGGCCGCGGGCCCCGACGACGGCAGCGGCAGATTCCTGATCTTTGTGGGCGGTGCAGGCCCTCTCTGCTCTCCTTGATCATCTGTGGAAGGCCTGCGGGAGACGCGGACTGCGGCATCAGCTCCCGGCTCTGCGTCTGGTCCCGGCAAGCCCCCTTGCTGTGCACCTGCTGGGTGACGTGAGCCGTGCGGCTGGGGGACGCGGCGTGGAGGAGACAGGCCACACACGAAGGAGGTGAGCAGGCGGGTGACCTGGGCTCTCCTGACCTCCTAAATTAAACACTCTCTCGCGCCCTTGCGGTGCACACAGGGACCCCACAGAGCGCGGACTAGGCTTACTGGGCCTATTGTTGCCAGGGAGGAGCTTGGGCCTTCAGACGCTGGTACAACCACGCTGAGTTTACCATAATGAAGGACAGCGATCCGAAATTCCTTTAATATCACCATGCAGGGGGGGGGCATGGAGCTCTAATTTAATTCATTTAGAACTTGATTGTGAATACCTGGCTGGGCAACCAAAGAAGAGAACAAGACTGCTGCCAATCCTGCGAACCCGGCGCCATGGGGAAACCAGATAGGACCCAGCCGAAGTTGAATTTCGATTTACGCAAATCACTGAAGATGCGAGACGAAGACGCCCCTACGCAGGAACAGGCAGATGGCGCCACTGGAGTCGAACAAGATGCTGACATAAAGCAATTGCTAATAACAATGCAACAAAGCCTAGCCACTATTGACGGGAAGATTGACTCCCACTCCTATCTCATGGACCGGATGTCCGAAAGAATTGATAAACATATGGAACGACTCTATGTAGTCGAGATCGAGAGGCACGTCTTGGATGTCGAAGACTTACAAGCACAAGCTACAGAAAGTCACCAAAAAGCTGAAAACACTCTGGCAACACTACAGAGCAAGACCGGGGACCTTGAAGCGTGCTCCCGGCGCAATAATCTACACATTGTTGGCCTGGTAGAATCCACTGCTACTGGCAATATGGAGTCTTTTACCAAAAATCTCCTAGTTGAGCTACTAGTACGAGAAACTTTCTCAGCTATGTTTATTGTGGAGCGCGCTCACCGTTCGCTCGCCCCACGTCCGATACCTGGGGCCGCTCCGCGTCCAGTCAAAGCGAGAATACTTCATTATCGAGATAGGGATGCCACTTTGCGTCGTGCAAGGGAGCTTAAGACACTTAGCTACGAAGGATCCGAAATATCACTATACATTGCCTTCACTCCCCAGGTACAAGAAGCGAGACATCAGTTTGCGCCTGCCAAGAGGAAGCTCCGTGAACTTAATATGGAATACGCTATGCTATACCCGGCGCGAATGCGAGTCATGGTGGAGGGCAAGCCCAGAATCTACACAGACCTGAAAAGTCTCCAACAACTGATTAAAAAGGTAGACGCCGCGAAGAAACGCACTGTCGACACCAGCAGCCTGGACGAACAGGACGAGTGATAATGGCTAATAGACTCAATAATTTATAGACATAGTTGAACAGTTCATCATCAGTAGGTATGGAAAAACTCCCGCCTTGCATGCTGCCGGAGCATTGACAACTGGATAGACTGGTAAGGCAGGCATGACGGGTGGGGACTCCTGAAACGCCTTAAATGGGCGAAATAAAGTATTGCAAATGCTGGAACAGTATCTTTAAGTAGTATGGAAGATGGTAGCAATGGAACTGCTATTACTGCAAGGGTATCAGGATATATGTGGCATAACGATGCAGCAGAGACAAGATAAGAACATGAACACTTTATATTGTAGTATTAATGCAACAGTGATGGCATGGCACTCACCGCCCTTGAGTGTTTACCACCATTTTCGTTTGGTTGGAATGATTAGTGTGTTTCCTTTCTTTCTCTTTCTTGACTCTGTATTTCTTTCGCTAAATTCTTTACAGGGGTTGGTATGGGGGGAACTAGAAAGCTGAGCCTCATGTTGGGGGACGACGCGTGGACGGGAAGGGAGGGCTTGTGTTGGGACTTTCTGTTGTTGCATTATAGTTGCTGGCGAAAACGACACACACGATGGGGAACATACTTGACAAGGCAGGACACAGGTAACACTAACGGGTGACATGACTGACGCAGCCGGCCCAACACAGAAGGGGGGGATCGCTTTAAGATTCCTTACGTGGAACAGGCGTGGCCTTAATGATCATTGCAAGATACGCAAAGTAGTAGCATATCTCCACAGGCACAATATAGACGTGGCTATACTGCAAGAAACACACTTGACCCCCCCCAAACTAGTCTCATATCGCAGCGTAGAATGAGGGGAGAGTGTCTAGCGGCTGGGTTTACCTCGCATGCGCGCGGGGTATTACTATGGGCCAGACAGAACTCTGGGATTACACTCAAATTAATACACTCAGATGCAGACGGTAGATCAGTGATTGCCCATTGTCAATTCGGACGCTTTGAAGCCTTACTGATAGGAGTATACGGCCCTAACTATGACGATCCCCATTTTTATCAATCCCTAAATAGTAAGACGACTGCATATGCTCACATACCGCAATTGTGGGGAGGCGATTTCAAATGTATATTATCTTCAGAGATAGGTCTAAAGGCCCTCTTCGGAAACGTGCAGCAGCAGCTCGTGCCATTATCGATATAGCAAAGGTAGGCGGACTGGTTGATGTCTGGCTCCACACCAATCCCCATGGTAGAGAATACACTCACTACTCCACAGTCTATGATACCCACACGCGCATTGATTTCTGGCTAATGTCCCATTCCCTGCTACCACACATGGAGTCCTGCGTGCACCTTCCCAGGACTTATTCCGACACACTCTCCAGTACAGCTTACCATAAGAGTTCTAGATATGCACCCGAAAACGACTATGTGGAGGTTCCCACAATATTCGCTTTTAGACTCAGTGTTTCGTGAAGAAATAGCGCAAGCAGTTGACGAATACTTTAACATTAATACAGGGAGTGTCACCAAAATGTCAACACTCTGGGAAGCTTTTAAGGTATATATACGTGGTATGGCCATCTCCAAACATGCGGGGGTATTGCCCTCCATCAGAGACCGACTAAGCAGGCTAGAAGAGGAACTGAAAAAAATGGAATCAGAACAGCTGAAACAACCGAACCCCAATCTGCAGGCTCGGATTAAAACCACTTTCGAAGAGTATAATGAACTGGCCCAATCTGAGCTTGCACATCTGGGAAAGTATGCAACGGCCAGGGTGTACGGGGATGGTGAACGTCCTAGTGCCACACTGGCATTCCTAACTCGACCTAGTAGAACTGCAAATGACGTACATAGCGTGAACGACAAAGACAGCGTATCTATTGTTGGATCAGCGCCAGTAGTAGACAGATTCTGTGAATACTACTCAGACCTTTATACATCTCGCCCCACTATGTCGGAGGAAGATACGCTCGACTACCTGGCCCATATTAAAATGGAATGGCTTACAAATGAGGATGGAGAGAGACTGATGGCCCCTCTTCGTCCCATGCTCAAAGAGATGCCTATTGAGAAGGCACCTGGAACCAATAGTCTTACGGTGGCCTTTTTTTTTCTTCCAAATCTGTTTTTATTTTATCAGAGAAACCAGGAGGGAGGGTCCGCTTGTACACAGCTTGTCGCCTACAACCCTTTACAGGGCCGGCCGCGTAGATTAGGAAAGACATACAGAGGGCAGGTGTTAATCATTGAGGCAGGTATTACACAGCATGCCGCCTACAACCCATGACGGGCCGGCCGCGTATGACAAGAGGTATCGTGTAGAAGATCAAGGCGAAGTAGCCTATAAATGAGGTGGCCTTGGAGACCCTAATTCAACAGGGAGAGGGATGTAAAGAAGCATACTGGAGAAGAAAGAGGGGAGGGGAAGTAGTAACAGGGACCCATAGAGGGCTTATAGGATAGTGGGAAAGTCAGAGGAGGCAAGTCATGAGAAGTGTAGCGCCCAAAGGGCAAGTTTGAAAAAGACAGCTAGAAAGGGTACAGTGGCTGGATGGGGGAAAGGAAGGGACTCAAGCGTGGGACATGGCAACCCGCCCGCCCCCCCCAGAGGGTCCGGTGGCCGGCCAAGGACAGAATCAGTCTGCTGTCGTGGGGGCTTTGCCAAAGGCGGATGGATATATAGCATCCTCAAATAGATGCAGAGCACGGAGCTTTGGGGGCAGGTGGCGCGCATGCTCCACCTTACAAAGGTAGGTGACCAGGGGTTGCCATAGTTTGGTAAAATGCGTGTCCCGAGACTGCAGGCGCGCAGTAAGTAACTCCATAGTCACTACATGCCACAACCGCGTGAACCAGAGGTCAATGGGGGGGGCGTCAGATTTTTTCCAGTACAAGGCTATGAGCTGTTTGGCGGTGCCCAACATGTGTAAGGTGATGTGCCAATCGCTGCGAGTGAGTGCGCGCATGTTATCGGGCTTGAGGCCTAGGATAGCTGTAGCTGGAGTAGCAGGTATGGGGAATCCAAGCACCACCTTGATATGGCTGAGGATCTCTTTCCAGAATATAGTCAAGCGCGGGCTCGCGCACCATATATGTATAAAGTCTCCCGGGGAGTTTGAACATCTCCAGCACAAGGGAGAGGAACTAGGGAACATCGCATGCAAGCGGAGAGGAGTATAGTACCAGTGCATCATGGTCTTGTATGCATTTTCCCTCTGGGAGACGCTTCGGTACACCTGCGGTATATCCCGCCACAGGCGAGTCCATTGAGCGGAAGTAATGTCCGTGGAGACCGCCTCTTGCCATTGACGTTGGTAGGGGTGCGTATGCACCAGTGGGGGGTGTTGCAGAATCTGATACGTTCGAGAGATGAGTCCCTTAGAATCATCAAAGGAGGGCACCAGACGCTCAAAAGGAGTGTATGCACGAGTGGCGACCTGCGCCAAAGAAGACGTGTGCACCCAATGGCGAAGCTGTAGGTATTCAAGCTTCGCTCCGTCCTGGAGCTGGAATTCCTCCTTGCATTGCTCAAAGGTTTTGAGGGTGCCTCCCATAAATAGGTCCCGGATCGTTCTACACCCACCCTTTAGCCACGCAGAAAATACTTGGGAGTTAGCGGCCGGCGGGAAGTGTGCATTCCCAGCGATGGGAGTATGGGGAGACGGAAACGTAGTGAGCCCCTTGGGGACTGCCACCTTGTCCCAAATGTCCAGTACCGTCTTGGTGGGGAGAGCAATGTAGGCGCTGCGGGAGCTCGACGCCCGGGGGAGCCAGGGAAGGTCCCATATGGTTCGTCCAGTGACCGCCCTATCCATATGGAACCAGACCTTCTCGCTCTCCCTTGCCCCCCATTCAGACACGAATCGTAGGTGGGAAGCCCAATAGTAATTTAGTAAATTAGGGCACGCGAGCCCGCCTCTGTCCCTCGGGAGCATGAGGAGTTTATTGGAGAACCGCGGCCGACGTCCGCCCCATATAAAGCTATTAATGTCACGCTGTAGATTTTGAATCTGGTGTTGCGGGATGGGAGTAGGAAGGCAATGGAATAAGTATAAGATTTTCGGAAGTATTGACATTTTGATGGCATTCAAACGGCCCAACCACGAAAGGGTGAGAGGCCGCCAAGTACGTATATCCGCCAGGACTGCCCATCTACCCTCCTGCCAGTTGACTTGAGACCACGTGACTGGTGAGGGAGTCAATTGAAGCCCCAAGTAGCGAATGGAAGTGGTGGACCATTTATAAGGGGCAAGAGATTGGAGTATGGGTATCTCTTCCCTCGGTATCGTAAGGTTCAAAGCCCAGGACTTCTCGTGATTGATTTTGAGGCCCGACGCCTGCTCAAAGGTCCGCAACAAAGAGTGCAGTGCCGGAAGAGAGGTGTGTGGGCGGGTCTGTGTAAGACTCAGATTGTCGGCAAAAAGAGCCACTTTGTGTTGCTGTCCCCCAAGGGAAATGCCATGGATATCCGGAGCCTGTCAAATCATTTCGGCCAGTGGCTCCACCACGAGGGCGAATAACAGGGGGGAGAGGGGGCACCCCTGTCGCGTTCCCCTGTGTATGGAGATAGGATTGGTAAGTTGACCATTCACCCGCACTCGAGCCTGCGGGGAGAGATATGGAGCCATGACCCTAGCTATCATGAGCGGGCCCAGCCCGATTTTGTGCAGCACAGCTCGAAGGAAGGTCCAGTCCACGCGGTCGAACGCTTTTTCCGCGTCAAGAGATAGTAGGAATGCAGGCACTTTCCAGTGGCGGGCCTTTCCCACAAGATGCGCGATACGGCGCACATTATCCGCTCCCTGGCGGTGCCTAATGAAGCCGACTTGGTCGGGCTCTATGAGACCGGGTAGGAGTGGATCAAGTCTCTTGGCCAATATCTTAGTGTACAATTTAAGGTCCGTATTCAGCAGGGCTATAGGACGAAACGACGAGCAGAGTGTGGGATCCTTACCTGGCTTGGGGATGAGGGCAATCTCTGCTAGCCCCATGGAGAGGGACGGTCCCCTTGTATCTGTAAAGGAGTTAAACAGACGCAGTAAGTGCGTTTGGAGCTGAGGAAGGAAGAGTCGATAAAAAGACAGAGGGAGACCGTCTGGTCCCGGCGTTTTTCCAAGGGGGAGATCTTTCAGCGCGCTCTCAAGCTCTTCCTGGCTGAGGGGCTCTTCCAGCAGCTGAGCGTGGTACTGGTTAATCGGCTTCCAGGAGCAGGTACCCAGAACATCTTGCACACTGCCTGGAGGCGGTGTGTCCTTGGCGTATAAAGCCGAGTAGTATGAATGGAAGGCATCGCGTTTAGCCGCCTCCATAATAGCCCGCGCATCATCGCTTGTTCGTATATTGGCTATGTGCGCTTTAGCGGCCAGTACCCGCAGGCGCCTAGCTAAGAGCCTGCCCACCTTGTCCCCCCCTTCAAAGTAACGCTGCTTTAGCGCCAAGAGAGCCCGCTCAGCCTTATTAGTTCGGAGAGAGCGCATTTGTCCCCGTAGGTTTGCCAGACGCCTTTTATGGGCAGGTGAGGGATGCTCCCGGTCCTGTCTCTCCGTGGCCTTGATGTCCCGAGCGAGGTTAGTTTCCACCAAGCGCGCTTCTCGTGCCCTTGCGATAGCGAGAGACGTGATGTGACCCCGAATCGTAGCCTTAAACGGGTCCCACAACGTGGGAAAGGGGGTGTCGGGAATGTCGTTGGTCGCAAAGTAAGAGTCAATGGCAGTTCGCAGGCTCTCCACATCCAACACCCCTCACTTAATAAATCTGTACAAGGAGATGGCCCGAGATGGTGTTATGCCGGCCACAATGCGGGAGGCGCTACTTATAGCAATAAGAAAACCCGGGAAACCAGAGGAGCTCTACTCCTCTTATTGACCCCTATCGCTACTTAACACGGACCCAAAGCTATTTGCCAAAATCCTGGCGAATAGACTAGCCCCCCTACTCCCACATATCGTTGGCCCAGAACAATCCGGGTTCGTACCTGGACAAACTTTGACCAGTAACCTTAGAACACTTTTCGGAGCTATCACTCTAATAGACCCAGAGATCCAGGCGGCAGCAGTGTTCCTCGATGCCGAAAAGGCGTTTGATTCAGTGGAATGGCCCTTTATGCCTGCGACGCTGCGGTGGGTGGGAGTGGGGGAGATTTATATCAAATTAATACAAACACTTTATTCAAACCTCACGGCATGCATCTACATGAATGGGATTCTCTCTACCCCCATAAATGTTGCACGGGGCACCCGACAGGGCTGACCGCTCTCCCCCCTTTTATATGCCCTGATTGCAGAACCCCTGGCATGCGCTTTACGCGAATATCACTCACATCGAGTCATAAGGTTTCCGAGTTACAAATTAATCATATCGGCATACACGGACCACACCCTGTTATACATAAGAGACCCAGAGGGCAACCTGTCACCAGTACTACGAGAGGTGGTACGAGTTGGTGGTCACTCGGGATTAAAAATCAATTGGGAGAAATCGCTGATATTTCCGCTAAAATCAGTTACCACCCCTGGCTCTACTGAATTCCCCCTGGTGTGGATCAGCGAACTGGTGAGATATTTAGGAATACAAGTGCACTCTGACCCTGATGTAGTGATTAGAGAAAACTATGGAAAGGCAATATATTGCTTAATAGAAGTAATAGAACACTGGATACGACTGCCCCTCTCATTGTTGGCCCGCATAGCATTAATGAAAATGATAGTTCTTCCAAGATTCCTCTTTTTGTTCACTAATATTCCAATATTGCTACCGAAATCAGTTTTTAGTACGTTGTATGCACTCCTGATTCGTCTTGCCTGGGCTGGGAAACAGACCCGAGTGGGACGGAGCACGCTGGCCCTTCCCTACGCTTCAGGCAGGCTGGATGCCCCTGATTTGGAAACATATTATAGAGCCGCGCAAATTATGCACACATACTATTGGGGTCATGGGCCGCAAGATACCACGAACCTGCACCTGAAACGAGTAATTGCTGCCCCGATGTCGCTCCCACGCTCTCTCCTAGCTATAGCGAAATGCAGAATTAGAACACTAGCCCCAGTGGGCACTCTGAGTCACCTATTATAAAGAACGGCTAAAGAATGGCACGCCCCATTGCTATACTCTCCTATATTACCTATTGAGTGGTGTACCTGGCTCCCGTGGAGTGCAGACGGAATGGTTGTGTGTGCATTAAAACAAGCAAGAATTAGCAACATGGGAGACTTTTTCCAAAATGGTTCCCTAAAGCACCGGAGGGAGGTTCTAGAATCAATGCCGGCAAATACACTGATTCTATGTCAGGACCGGAGGCGAGGATTATGCTCTACTTTCTTTTATTTCCATGCTCAGCAATTTCAACTTCAACAACAAAAAACTACAAGCTCCATCTCTGTTGTAGTCCAAAGGGGGTTCCCTGTCCTCCAATCAGATGGTGCTCCAGGTCCCCAAGGGCGTGCTGTTGCTAATACCCTTCCTCTTTCTTTCCTGCTCTCAGCAAGATAAGTACTGTTTTCCTATCGCTCCTCGGAGTGACTGGCTTTATGTTTTAATCGGTACCGTTTGGTTTTCTTAACATAATATTTTGTTATTGGCTTTATTCTGCTTACGCGCACTTGCGCTGCATTGCAGTGTAATTTTCTGGTGATTTCAGCGTAATTGTGTCTGTTCGCACTTCTTGTACTCATTATTACTCGTTATTGTATTGTGTTCTTTACATATTCCCTTTCAGTTTCGGACCGCGGGAGCCGTTCATTCGCTCCGCTCGCGGTCCCTCAGAGGCACGGTGCGGTGCTGCGCCCTTGGTGATAGGGGGCGCGTGTCCGCGTCTCGCTGATCCGCGACGAACTGGACGCGTCAGGATCAGAGAGCGCCGACTGCCCGCCCGGTGTACACGGCCTCAGGGCTCTGGGAACCGTTACGCCTGCTTTCGAGCGGGTCTGTAGTGCAAATCGCTAATCTCCCGTACGCCCGCGAAGCGGGTCTGTATTAACGCCGGTAGGCGAGAGTTTTTGTTCTTGGGACAATTTTGCACTGCGCATTGATAGCGCTCCTCGGGAGATTCTAGGGGCAGGCCCAGAGCAGAGATACCCTCGGGAAAGAGTCAAGGGTGAGTCGCCCCTGCAGGTTCTTCCCAGCTCACACCTAGTGTGTACAAATAGTGCCTGGTCACAGCTTAACTTCACCCCCTGCGAGGTAGTTCTCTACTAGCGCTTAGAGCGTTGGGGGCTGTTACTTTATATAGGTCTCTAGTGTTAATTTACCATTCCCCATTGGCTTTGTCCCTAATACCATGGATGAGTATGTGGAGGAGGAATCTCTCCAAGTCATTCCCCTGGATGACGACTTCTGCGACGCCGTGGATGCTTCCATCCACCAGGCGGTTTCTGAGGCCATGGGGCCATTTGAGAGGCGCATCATGAAGTATGCAACCGCCTTTGAGGCGCAGCGCCCTCACAAACGCAAGAGCGAATCTCATGGTGATTCGGGTGCTTTTGACCGCCTAAAGAAGGCGTTTATGGCCAGATCCAAGGGAGACCCACAACCTAGCCCCCCCGGGCTTTCAGATTTACCCCCCTTGCAGGACGATGATGATGACTCTGTAGAAGAGTCCGCGGACGAGGCTGGTCCGTCTAGGCCCTGGCGCCCCGCAGAGCCCTCAGCCACTGACGCCCCGGAGGGTGAGGAACCTTCGGATATGCTAGTTCCCAAAGACCTCGTCCATCCCCGTTCATCGGAGTGGACTCCCTCCAGTAAAGTTTCGGCGTTTGTGGCAGGGGGCGCCTCCGCAAACCCCTTGAAAAAGAGGTAAGGGCTTGTCTTAAAGCAGAATGCCCGCGCCCTGCCCTACCGGGCAAAGTGGCTTTGACCCCGGAGGTGGACCCTCATATGGCCACTTTTCTTCAGAAATACATCCACGATCCGAAAAAAGGAATTGACCGATCTTGGCGATCGTGTCAAGACAAATTGTTAGATATTGCGGGCCCCCTCACCAAAGTCTTGGAGCTGGCGGAAGAAGCCAAGGCATCGGACTCCCCACTCTCCGCAGAACGTATCTCCAACTGGGCTCAGCGTGCCATTGTATTTTTGGGCAACGCTAACTGCGCCCTTTCTACCGAAAGGAGACGCTCCTTTTTGATAAAGGTCGATCCGAAGTTGGGAGACCTCGCCACGTCGGAGGCAGGGGTGGTTGCACAAGGTGGCCTCTTCGGAGAGCCATTTATCAGAGAACTGACGAGGTTTGTGTCTACCTTTACCTCGCTTGATAAGGCGCAGTCCTCTATAAAGCGAGTTTTCAACCCTAAGGTTTTAGTTGGGGCCGGCCGTGGCAGAGGGCGCTCGACTGGCCGCTTCTTCACTCAAGGCCCTCAAAGGGGCACCGGCAAGAAGCAACAGGAGTCAAACCGACAGGAATTCTTCCAGTCTCGTCGAAGTTTCCGCGGTCGAGGTGGCAGAGGACAAGGCAGAGGTCACAACGTGCGTAACGCAGGTGAGAATTTCTCCTTTAACCCCTCTCATGGTGGGCGGCAGGCTAGCGAGTTTCGTAGATGCTTGGAGGGATATTACCTCCGACGCTTGGGTGTTACAAACCGTCCAGGGGTTCCACATCGAGTTTTACGGTTCACCAAGGCAGGACGTTCGTCCACGACGGTTGGTTTTTGCACACGATCAGGCTTTCCTCATAGATCGGGAGGTGGCCGATCTGCTGCAAAAAGGAGCGGTGGTCCCAACACACCTTCACCCCGGGGGTTTTCTGAGCAACATCTTTCTCGTCGACAAAGCAGACGGTGGGCAGCGACCCGTTATCAATTTGAAGGACTTCAATCAATGGTTGGTGTACCGCCATTTCAAGATGGAGGGCATCCATCTGTTACGGGACCTGCTTCAGCCGGACGACTGGATGGTCCGCTTGGATCTAAAAGACGCGTACTTGGTGGTGCCTATATTTCCCCCACATCGTCGCTTCCTGCAGTTTATGTGGAGGAACTGGGTGTTCGAATTTGTCTCGCTCCCCTTCGGGCTGTCGTCGGCCCAATGGTGCTTCACCAAGGTTCTCAAACCAGTGGTGGAGACACTCCGCGCCAGGGGCTTCCGTCTGATTATATATCTCGACGACATACTCCTCTTGGAGCAATGCCCGGTGCGGCTCTCTTATCAGTTGCAGGAGTTAGTGAACCTGCTCCACAGTTTGGGGTTTATAATCAATACCAAGAAGTCGGTTCTGACCCCTTCCAAGCAGATGACATTTCTGGGGTTCGTTGTGGACTCGGTGTCTCGCACTTTGAGCCTTCCAGCTCGGAAGATTTCCAAGATTCGCAGGGAACTGCGGCGAATGTTAGCCAGAGATTCCACCTCTCTCCGACAAGTGGCGCGGTTGGTGGGGCTTTTGAGCTCCTCGATTCAGGCGATCTTTCCGGGTCCACTCCATTACAGAGTGTTGCAGCGCCTGAAGGCCTTGCATCTCCGCAAGGGCCTCCAGTACTCGGATCAGGTCCCTCTGACCGACGAGGTCCGTACGGAAATGACTTGGTGGTTGAACAACATGGAAGCCTGGAATGGAAGGGCCATCTTCGGATGCGAGCCGGACCTCATAATAGAATCCGACGCCAGCAAATCAGGCTGGGGGGCACGCTGCGGGGACTCCTTTACAGGAGGAAAGTGGTCCATAGACGAAAGTCAACTCCACATCAACTGCCTGGAATTGATGGCCGGGTCCTTCGCCCTCCAGTGTTGGACGAAGGAGAAGGCCTCCTGCAGCGTGCTCTTGAAAATGGACAACGTGTCCGCTGTCAGGTATATCAATCACTTAGGGGGAACAAAGTCCAAAGCTTTGGCAGTTCTAGCCAAGGACTTCTGGAACTTCTGCCTGTCACACAATGTGTCTGTGTTGGCGGAATATCTCCCAGGGACATCCAATGTGGTTGCGGACCATTGTTCCAGGAGCTGGTCCGACATGAGTCTGTGGCAGATTCATCCTCCGACCTTTCAGCGTCTCCACATTCTGTGGGGTCCCTTCTCGGTGGACCTTTTTGCGTCCCGGTTGGACCACCAGCTCCCGCGTTTCTTCTGTTGGAAACCGGACCCTCTAGCGTCAGCGACGGATGCGTTCCTCCAGGATTGGTCCAAGGAAACGGGGTACGCTTTCCCTCCATTTGCCATGATAATGCGACTTACGACTCAAGTCCGGAGACAGCAGGCACAGGTGGTCTTAATCACCCCGTATTGGAGGTCTCAAGTGTGGTTTCCAGTTCTTCTGGAACTTTCTTGGGATTCTCCAATCCTTCTACCCCAAGATCCCTTTCTCCTGAAAGACCCTCAGGGCAATCCGCACCCGCTAGTCCAACAGGGTCGGATGCCATTGGTGGCATGGCGGATTTCCGGCATCGCTGGAGAGTCCCTGGCCTATCGGAGGCAGCTCGTAAGTTACTGGGAGCGGCTTGGGCCGACAGCACGAATAAGAGATACAAATCGGCCTGGAATAGATGGGCCCGTTGGTCTGTTCGGAACGACCAAGATCCCATGGGGTGCGCAGTGGTAACAGTCATGAATTTTCTGGCTTCTTTGGCGTCCCAGGGCCTGGCCTATCGAACTGTGAATTCATATAGGTCGGCAATCTCAGCAGGGCACCTCCCAGTTGCGGGAGCACCCGTGGGGGAGCATCCTCTGGTCTGCAAATTGCTGCGCGGTATCCGTCTTTCACTTCCCCCGGAACCCAGGTATTCATCCTTGTGGGACGTTAATAAGGTGTTGGGCCTGTTCAAGTCTTGGCAGGCTAATAGATTCCTTTCCCGTAAAGAACTTTCAGCTAAGTTGGCTATGCTGCTATGTTTGGTGTCTTGCAGACGTGTTTCGGATGTCAGGGCCCTCGACATTACTGGCCGTGTTTTTACCCCGGAAGGGGTTACGTTCCATATTTCGCGCAGAACTAAATCTGACTCTAGGATTGTGTCCTATCCGGCCTTTGATAAATCCCCGAAGCTGTGTGTTATCAGATGCCTCAAGGAGTACGAGAGCATGACGGAAGAAACTCGCCCTCCGGGGGAGCGTCAGCTTCTGATTTCCCTAAGAAAGCCCTTCAAGGCTGTGTCGTCACCAACAATAGCTTGTTGGATCAGATGGGTGATGCAAGAAGCGGGCATAAATACCTCGCAGTTTGGGGCACACTCAGTACGAGGAGCTATGGCCTCTAAGGCTTTTTCATTGGGCGCCAGACTGGAAGATATTCTGAATGCGGCGGACTGGTCGTCAGACTCTATGTTTAGAAGATTTTATTTTAAACCAGTCGTGAACATGGCGTCGTTGGTGATGGACAAGCTTTGAACGAGCATAATCCTCGCCTCCGGTCCTGACATAGAATGAAAAATTTCCTAGTAACCATGACGGAAAGTTTCAATTCTATTAAGGACGCGGAGGCGAGGATTATTCCCGCCCGCGGCTCAAAGAGACCTGTTCCCTCCCATACTTAGGGAGTTTTGCATGTAGATCTCATTACGGTATTGTTCGTCTATTTGACGTATGGGCTGAGTATATCCATTTCGTTTTGGTTCTTACTGTTACGTCATTGATGCAAGCAAATGTCTGATGGTGTTTTGGATGGACTTGTATAGCTCAAAGAATAGTTTCAGTTGGCTTTTCTGTTTGGTTTCCCCTAGGTGCTGACGGGTCCAAAACAGATTGAGGATCTTGATCAGGAAGATCGCAGTCACGAAAGAGGAAGGGTATTAGCAACAGCACGCCCTTGGGGACCTGGAGCACCATCTGATTGGAGGACGGGGAACCCCCTTTGGACTACAACAGAGATGGAGCTTGTAGTTTTTTGTTGTTGAAGTTGAAATTGCTGAGCATGGAAATAAAAGAAAGTAGAGCATAATCCTCGCCTCCGCATCCTTAATAGAATTGAAACTTTCCGTCATGGTTACTAGGAAATTTTTCAGTATCACGTATAACTGTCACAGAGCATACCAATCGCTTCGGACGCAGCTAGGGACGAACAGAGAAGCGCCACCAGAAATAGCTCCCTTGACTTACTTGTTGCAAGCAACTTCCCCAACACATGGGATCTCCATACTTTATAAGCTAATGCGACATACAGACGATGCACTCAGTAGGAAAGCGCAGCCAGAATGGCAGACAGACCTGGACATAACAATTACAAACAATGGATGTATTGCTGTTCTCCTACTAAAACTGTATCGCAAAATGGCAGGCACCGGCTGGTGCACTTTAAGTACCTTAATAGAGTATACTATACCCCGGCCAGATTACATAGATACGGCTTACGAGAGGATGATAGGTGTGCGCGCTGCAGCACAGAGGGGGCCGGGTTCACACATCTAGCTTGGTTTTGCCCGAAAATACATGCATACTGGTTGGAAGTGATAATAGGAAAAGCAGTACCACAATCTCCAAAGCTAGCCCTATTGGGACTAGATACTGCAATCCCCAAGCAGGATCGTAAATTAGTGGCAATAGGCTTGCTGCTGGGCAAAAGGCGAGTAGCTATGCACTGGATGAGGGGTGCTGTCCCGACAGTCGTGATATGGCACGAAGACATGATATATTGCAATACGAATTCAGATAACTATAATGCATTGAGGCCGATTCGAAGCAGACCCCCGGAATGTGTGGGGGCCATTTCAAGCATACTTATGCAGTAAGACAAGCGCTGACGCTGACACAGATAACCAACATTCAGAACGCTGCGAACGGGAGCGAGGAGACGAAACGGAGGGAGGGCCAATACGCGAAACACCATAGAACTGAAGAACAAGTTACTTACCTTTGGTAACGATATATCTGTAAGAGACATAAATTAGTTATGGATTCCTCACCTTAGAAATACCCCCAGGCGTCAAACTGGATCCAGAGAATTTTTCTTCAGCAGTACCCCTGCGCATCGGTAGGTGGCGTCGGTCGACTCCACATTCGTCGTTGGCGTCGTGGTCGCCAGAATGACGTCGCGGTATCTACTTAGACGCCGCCCATGCGCGCTGACGTCACTTCTTTACACGCCATTCCACGCCAGAAGCACAGAGCCATGCAAGACACTGACCACTGGTGCACAAAACTAGGGCCCTGAAGGGAAGTCCCTTACCCTAGAAGTCAGTTCACAAAACGGGGAGGATGGGTGGGGCGGTGAGGAATCCATAACTAATCTATGTCTCTTACAGATATATCGTTACCGAAGGTAAGTAACTTGTTCATCTGAAAGAGACAATTAGTTATGGATTCCTCACCTTAGAATAGATACCCCAGCAATACCAACGCAGGAGGTGGGTCTGCGAACTAAGTTCACACTAGAAAGTCCTGGAGAACTGAATGGCCAAAGAAGCCGTCTCTCCAGACTTGGCTGTCCAGGCAGTAGTGTTTGGTAAATGTGTGCAATGAAGCCCAAGTAGCTGCCTGGCATATGTCATTGAGGGGGACTCCACGTCCCAAAGCAGTAGTAGCTGCGGTCGCCCTGGTGGAATGGGCACGCAACCCCACTGGAGGTTCTTTTTTCGCTAAGGAATGGCACATTTTGATGCAAAGAACGACCCATCGAGAGATGATTCGTTTTTGCATGGCCCGACCTTTCTTGGCGCCCAAATAGCCAACAAAGAGCTGGTCGTCCACCCGGAATCATTTTGTGCGATCCAAATAGAATGAAAGAGCACGTTTTGGATCCAGACGGTGGAGCCTCTCCTCCTCTTTAGAAGGATGCGGGGGCGGGAAGAAGGTGGGCAAAGTGATGGTCTGTCCTATGTGGAAAGAGGTAACCACTTTGGGAAGGAAAGAAGGCCTAGTGCGACGGACAACTTTGTCCGGATGAACAGCCAGAAAAGGAGGTTTGGAAGAAAGAGCCTGAAGCTCACTCACTCTGCGAGCAGAGGTGATGGCAACCAAAAAGGCAGTTTTAAGAGTCAAAAGTCTGAGAGGACAGTTATGCAGCGGCTCGAAAGGAGCGCACATAAGGTAGGTCAGAACCAGGTTCAAGTCCCACTGGGGCATTATGAAAGGAATTGGAGGAAACAAGTGAGTAATGCCCTTAAGGAAGCGATGTACAATAGGGGACTTGAAAAGAGAAGGCTGATCAGGCAGCCGAAGAAAGGCCGAAATGGCCGAAAGATAGCCTTTTAAAGTGCTCAGAGCAGAGCCCTGCTGGGCCAAAGAAAGAATGAAGAGGAGAACCTCTGAAAGGGGTGCAGAAAGGGGATCCAAGGCCTTTGCTGCGCACCATGCCACAAATTTGTTCCATCTACAGGCGTATACCGTTTTGGTGGAGGGATGCCTGGCTGCCAAGATAACGTTACAGACTTTGGGAGGAAGGTCGAAAGCTGTCACCTGTTGCCGCTTAATCTCCACGCAAGGAGGTGGAGGCTGGACAGGTTCGGGTGGAGGACCGTCCCCTGCTGCTGCGACAGAAGATCCTCCCGAAGGGGCAGTCTGATTAGAGGATCGATGGCCATGTACAGAAGCTCGGGATACCAGACTCTTCGTGCCCAGTCCAGAGCCACAAGAATGACTTGGGCCCGGTTGCGCTTGATCTTCTTCAGCACTCTGGACAGAAGTGGTATAGGCGGAAAGGCGTATAGAAGACCGCAACTCCACTCGCGCCGAACAGCGTTGCCTAGCGAGTGGCGCCTTGGAAATTCCAACGCACAGAATTGCTGACATTGCGCGTTCTCTTCGGTGGCGAATAGATCTAACCAAGGCTCTCCCCACCGCTGAAATAGACCTTGCACCACCTCCGAGTGAAGACACCATTCGTGATCCATCATGCACCGGCGGCTGAGTTCGTCCGCCCTGGCGATCAGAGAACCTGCCAGGTGTTGAACCACCTGGGACATGCCCTGATGTTCCAGCCACTTCCAGAGACGAAGTGCCTCCTGACATAGGCTCCACGACCCCACCCTGCCCTGTTTGTTGCAGTACCACATGGCGGTGGTGTTGTCCGTGAACACCTGCACTACTCTCTCTTTGACAGAAGGAAGGAATGCCTTCAGTGCAAGACGGATCGCCCAAAGCTCCAGAAGGTTGATGTGGAGCCCGGACTCCGCCGGAGACCAGAGGCCTCTGATCTCCGCTTCTCCCATGTGGCCGCCCCACCCCAGAAGTGATGCATCTGTCACCACTGTGAACTCTGGTTGGGGAAGGGAGAGGGATCTGCCGTTGACCCAATCCTGGTTTGTTAGCCACCACTGCAATTGGTGTGCAGTGCCCTCCGAGATCTGGATGCAATCGGAAAGATTCCCCTGATGCTGTGCCCACTGGAACTTCAGGTCCCACTGCAGAGCCTGCATATGCCACCTGGCATAGTCCACCAGCAGGATGCAGGAGGCCATGAGGCCCAGTAACCTCAGGGTCATTCTGACCGAAACCCAGGATAGAGGCTGAAGGATCGGAATCATAGCCCGGACTCGCTGCTTGGGAGGATAAGCCCGAAACTGCGCTGCGTCCAGAACCGCTCCGAAGAAAAGGAGCTTCTGAGAGGGAATAAGGTGTGACTTCGGCACGTTGATGGTGAACCCCAGCGAATGCAGGAGGTCGGCCGTAGTCTGGAGGTGGGAGACGACAGCCTGGGGCGAGCCCACCTTCAACAGCCAGTTGTCGAGATAGGGGAAGACTGGAACCCCTGATCTGCGTAGGTGAGCTGCGACCACCGCCATCACTTTCCTGAACACCCGAGGGGTGCTGGTAAGGCCAAAGGGGAGCACGGTAAACTGAAAGTGCTCATGGCCTACCGTGAACCGTAGGTAACGCCGATGGGCCGGCAGGACGGGGATGTGAAAATAAGCGTCCTGCAAGTCCAACGCTACCATCCAGTCTCCAGGGTCGAGGGCAGACAGGACCTGAGCCAGTGCCAACATTTTGAACTTCTCCTTCCGGAGGAAGCGGTTGACATTCCTGAGATCCAAGATAGGACACAGGCCCTTGTCCTTCTTGGGCACCAGAAAGTAGTGGGAATAACAACCACGACCTACTTCTGGGGCAGGAACTCGCTCGATGGCTCCCTTGGCCAAGAGAGCCGTAACTACCTGTTGGTGAAGGGCCAAGTGATCCTCCGACATGCGATGGAATTGAGGTGACATGGATGGAGGGGTAGTCTTGAAGGGGAGGGAGTAGACCCTTTGGACTATCTGCAAAACCCACCTGTCCAACGTGATGTTGAGCCAGTGGGGGAGGTGATGGCGAATCCTGCCGCCCACTGGCGAATGGTGGCCCTGAAAGGTCGGACTAGGAGGGCTTGGAGGCTGCTGCAGAGGGGGCGCTGGTGGACTGGCCCACCCTCTGGCCCCCAGACCTACGACGGTGGGACCCACGTCCCCGGCCGCGCAGAGGCTGGTCAGCTTGTGCAGGCCTGTGGCTCAGGGCGGAACGTGGCAGGGCACCCCTTCCGTAGCCACTGAAAGGGCGAAAAGCAGACTGCGCTGGGCGGGAGGTGGAAGCGAGGCCCAAGGATCTGGTCGTAGCCCTGGAATCCTTAAAGCACTCGAGCGCGTTGTCTGCCTTGTCGCCAAACAAGCGACGGCCATCAAAGGGCATGTCCAAAAGTGTTGTTTGAACATCACCCGAAAAGCCAGTGGACCTCAGCCAGACGTAGCATCTCAGCGCTACTGACGTTGAAATCGTCCTGCCTAGTGAGTTGACGGTGTCCAGCCCACATCTTATGGCGAACTTCGCTGCGTCTCTCCCTTCCGCAACTGCACGGGAGAGCACGGCCCGGGCCTCCGCCGGGCACTGTGGCAGCACCTGAGCAACCGAGTTCCACACCGAGTGGGAGTAACAGCCCAAGAGACATGCGGTGTTCACCGACTGCAGTCCTAAGCTGGAGGAAGAAAACATCTTCTTCCCAAGGTGGTCCAGCTTCTTGGATTCCCTATCAGGTGGTGCGGTAGGGAATGCGCCCTTGGAAGTTGAGGCTTGGACCACAAAGCTCTCAGGGGTGGGGTGTTGGGGGAGAAAAATGGGGTCGCCCGGTGCCGGGCGGTGGTGTCGAGCACATGAGCCCCTCTGTTGGGCTTGGACCAAGTGCCCAGAAGGATGTCTGTAAGGGCCTCATTGAACGGCAGCAGGAGCTCCGAAGAGGCCGCTGCCGGCTAAAGCACCTCGGTCAGGAGGTTAGTCCTGGCTGCCACCGTAGGAAGCTCAAGGTTTAAGGCCTCAGCCACCCTACGCAACACCACTGCGTAAGATGCACCCTCCTCCATAGCCGCGGTAGGGGGAGAAAGCATGCCAAGGACTGGGGAGGTGTCCAGACCACTGGCCTCACCCAACTCCTCTCTCTCCAGTCCGGTTCCTCTAACTGGTCTGCCAAAGGGTCCGCAGACCCCTCCCAGACCTCCTTACCCTCCTCTGGTAGCCCCACAGGGTGCTAGGAAACACCAGGGGAGAACAGTGGTACAAAAGTACCGGTCGGCGCCGGTACCGGCGTTGGTCGGCACCGGTGCGGCTCCGTGTCCACATCGAGGGAGAGGCTGGAGTCGACGTCGGCTGGGGACACAACCAGCGTCGGAGGGGGCGGAGGTGTCGCCACTCGATACGGTGCCGGAAGAGGTGTCACGAGGTCAACCTGTGCCGATCCGGATCCAAGCCTGGATCCCTGGGGGCCCTGCGGCGCCGAAGCCACCAGCATCGAAGGCCTAGAGCCCCCATCCCAGTCCGCGGGGCCCGAAGGACCGCCGGTGGAGATGGGCTGCCCAAAGATGGAATGGAGGACTCCGTAAAAGCTACGAAGTTGGGCAGGGGTCGCTCCGGCTCCCGGGAAGGGAGGGAAGGCCGGAGTTGACCCACCAGGCTCCGCGGGCGGAACGGGACGACTACCTTCCGCTTCCCGCGCCGCGTCGGCCGACGGACGGGGAGAACCTGAAGAGTGCTTCTTTGCCTTCTTTGCCTTCTTCTTGTGCTTCGACTTACCCGAAGACGAAGACTTCAACGAGGAGTGGTGGTGATGGCTCGGCGACCGGTCGCCGACCTCCCTCTCGAACGGCACAGAGCAGACTGCCGGGCCTGGAGAAGCTTTCGGGACCGCTCCCGCAAAGACTTCGGGTTCATGGCCCAGCAGTCGGAGCACGACTTCGGGACATGGTCGCACTCCAGACACCAAAGGCACATAAGGTGTGGGTCCGTAACCAACATCAATTTGAGACACGAGTCGCAAGCCTTGAAGCCGGTTCGAGGACGGGACATCCCTCCGTGCACCACGAGTCGAACAACTCGAAAAGATGTTGGCAAAAAGTCGCAAAAAGAGAGTCAAAAAGTGACTTGAGGTACCGCTCTCTACGGATCTGCACTGGCTGGCGCGGAAAAAGAAAGAACTGACATCAGGGCGCAGGGACGGCGTCTAAGTAGATACCGTGACGTCATTCCGGCGACCACGACGCCAACGACGAACAGGGAGTCGACTGACGCCACCTACCGAAGCGCAGGGGTACTGCTGAAGAAAAATTCCCTGGATCCAGTCTGACGCCTGGGGGTAATTCTAAGGTGAGGAATCCATAACTAATTGTCTCTTTCAGATGCGCACTATAGACCATGAGATAGATACTGCACATACAAAAGGACACAAGGCGCTCTTAGCCATGCTTGATTGAAATTACAAATGCAATTATGTGGAAGGCAGTGGAGCCGGAAATGTACCCCTATAAGTAACATTGCATAGAAGTAGCCTGGTGTCGTAGGTAATGTGGGTATTCCCCATTGACATATATATGTGACTGAACTATGTATTTATGTAACAATGTCAGCAACTCTAAATGCACTTTTTGTATTTTCAAAAATAATAAAGTTTAAAAAAAAAAAGTACGAAATTGGTCATTTCTAATAGCATTATGCCATGTGACAATAAATTTGCTCTTCTACTGATTAAGAATGGAGTGAAAAGTCAGTAAGGTAGTTACATTGCCTTTCCATATGATAAAAATATAATCGATGAATCTGAGCCATAAAAGGAAATTATTCTCAAACAGATGTGCTGCTGCTCCACTTTTTATCTCATTATCAAAGTCTCCCATAAACAGGGATGCATAGGATGGTGCAAATCGAGAACCCATCGCAGTTCCGCAAACTTCATCGTACAATGTGTTTTTGTAGAGAAAAAATTGTAGCTAAGTACAAAATTGGCCATTTCTAATAGTATTATGCCATGTAACAATACATTTGCTCTTCTACTATTTAAGAAGTGTTCCATATTCTTAAATCCATCTTTAGGGGAAATAAAGGTGTAAAGGGATTTCACATCCATGGTTACCAACATATTCCCACGGAATACTGTCAACTCTAGTAAGGAAGTCAGTGTTGTCTTTAATGTAAGAAGGTAGTATTTTAACGTAAGGTGCAATGTAATGTCAACAGTCTTTCACTCTGAGTTATTACTGGAACTATCGGTCTAACTTGTAGGGCTGAGGGGTTCTTGTGGATTTTTGGTAAGAAGTAAAATACCGGAGTTCTGGGATTAGGAATATTCAGGTAATCATATTCCTCATCACTAAGTAACCCTAAATTCCTCTATTTCTGTAGCAAAGTAGTGAGTTCTTTTTTTGCAGTTTTAACTTTAGTGAGTGTTGAAGCCTCGTAACATAACTGATCAGATAACTGCCTTTGAGCTTCATTGTCATAATCATAATAATTCTGAATCACTATTGAGCCACCTTTATATGCTTTGCAGATTACAAGCTCTCTGTTATTCTGTAAGGTAGAAAGGGCTAGTCGTTGTTCCTTGCTCAAATTAAGAGGTTTGTATTTAAACTTCTGATTGGTATTATCCCCTAATATGCATCTTTCGAAAATATCTATATTATCTTCGCTACTAAATCTTGGAAAAAAAATTGACTTGGGCCTCATGACGCTATCTAGTGATTTGTCAAATACAATGTCAAGATCTGTAGCTATTGTCTCAAGTGTTGCTGGAACAGGCTCAGATATCGACAGTAAAGACTGTATGTCTCTAAGATCACTAATTGGCTGCTCTGTGGAAGGAACCTGAAAACCGCTACACACATGTTTGAGTGGGGTCAATTCAATTTTATTTTTTTATTTCTACTTCCAAATGAACTCTAACAAATTAGTTTTAAAAGTGAAAAATCAATGTGTTGCGATGGTACAAAGTTCAAGCCTTTATTTAGAATAAACAGTTGTTCAGAAGTCAACACATAGATGGATAGGCTATGCACTAGATTCAATTCTTGCTCATCTTGTTTCGTTTGTAGTCTTGTTCTTACTCCTTTGGTATTTCATTCGTCCTCTGTGCTTTTATTTTCTTAAGGAAGAGAATTCTTCTCTATATCCTTCCTTGCCAGGGACGCTGCTGTCCATTCTACTTTCTGCATTCTATGAAGTTCCTCTAACAAAAGAGACTTAGAGAGAGAGAAGAGCTATAGGAGGGTTCACTATTAGTAGCTAAGCTGATTTCGCTGCTTAAAGAGATTTCTGAACTGGGTCTTTATTTTTGGAGACTGCATCATACTTTCTCAGATATGAGTAGATTCTGTCTGAACTGTAATCAACAGTAAACTGTATAACATGCAAAACTACATGGGCCAGAAGTAGAGAAGCACAGGTGCAGCAGCAGTAAGCCCCCTGGTACCAGGTGTTTAGAAACAGTGTGACAGTAATCTATGAAAGGAAGATGAGAGTTCATATTTTGCTCAATGATCCCCTACATCTGAGGTCTCTAATTTGTTACCCCGCAGACAGCCAGCCCCACTGCGTTCGACCTTTGGCCGTGTGCATCAGGAGATGGTTGCATGGCCTAAGAGATCATTCATTCATTTTTCATGGTGGCTCTCAAAAGAACCCTTTTGTGGGGTGTTTTTCAGTTTTTGTGTTTGTACTGTATTTTTTCCTTAACTTCAACTGTGGGAAACGGCCACCTATATATTCTTTTTTCACTGACTGAATTTCTTAAAATGTTCTTCCATCCCCTTAAGTTTCTTCTTGCCTCAGTGATGGGTGAAGATCTCTCAAACAATGAAATCCTTTGTGGTCTTTTCCAGGTCACCCCCTTCCCAGCGCAGATCACGTCTTCACCAGCAACAGCAGATGGTCCTGCAGTCACTTTCTGTGAATTATTGTGGCATGGCTTGATCTGGATAAGTGGAGTCTCTCCCAAACAGAACTGCTCAGGTCACCTGCTTTTCTAAAATGGTGGATGTTCCTCCTCTTGGCATGCGCTTAGCACTTATCTATAAGGAGGAAGGTCACAGTGTTGTCTTGAACTATCAGATGGTCACAATGCTCTTTAAAATGTTAAATAGTCTGTGGACAGGCCAGAAGTCTCCAGACTAATAAGGAATATCCTGCCCTCAGTGCTAGGTGGTACAGAAAACAATGGTTCTGATGGACCAATTTCTAAAACAAATTTTATATCTTAGCAAAGGCTGACAGTTGCGGTCACATCAAAGAACAGCAAGCGCCAGATGTCTTTGGGGATCTTTGATCCAAGAATCTTACAGTTTCCGTTAAGTGATTATTTCTTTTGCCTGTATGCAGTGGCTTGTATTCCACATACCAGAGTGTGAATCCTTATAATCCTGTCCTGATGAAGACCTGGCCTTATAAATAATAAATTTCAGGCTGATGACTCTTATATGTGCTTGCACGGCTTGGATTCTTGAACTGCTTGGAATAAAACACTATTTGAGCTTTTCGTAAGGACAAATGAACACATTTATGATTGTCCCATGCAAAATGTTAAAATAAGCAGGCAAGCATTGATACAGGTGGCTTTGAGTTATTTTTTCACTTTCACCATTGTCACAACTCACGAGCACTGCGTCGCATAAACCCTTCTGTTTCATATGAAACACAAGTTTTATTAGTGTACATTACCTACTGAAGATCCCCTAAGCTAACAGCAAGGTTGTGTGTGTCTAATAATTAGTCATTGTTTAGTACCGTGTGTCAGCCTCTAGTGATATATCAAATGTGGTCATAAACACTTCAACTGGAGTAGTTCCTCTCTAGGGAAAATTAAGCCCTAAGCTTGGTGGAATCAAAGGACCAACCAATGGGATCAGAGGGGATCTGAGTGGTCAGATCTCAGTGCCCTCACACACCCGGTAGGGTGTCATGCTTCATCATAGGGCGTTCCTCGTCAAGCCGGTGCTGCAATGCTTGACGGGCCTGGGGGCTCTTTATCAGAGATCTTTTGATCCATAGACAATGTTAGTTGAGTGCATGTGGCCGATTTTCAAAACTAGGGTGGTGACAGAAGTGAGAGTAAAAGAGTCTAAGGGAGCCAAGGAGATATTTATGGGGTAGTGGTCCCTTGACTCAATAAAAATAATGGCACTATCCTAAGATCACAATGTACCCTGATAGCAAAAATGTGAGGAATAAGGTGGGGTCGGCATGTTTCATGCCTATGTTGCCAGGAGGGTCAATCGGCATTTCATCAGGACCGAAATCAAATTACTCCTACCCTATACAAGTCTGTGGGCCCACCTAAAGGTCATGGGAGCCCACAAGAGCGAAAGATACTGCACCTGAATCGATGCACTCTGCCTACCTACAGGCAGGCAGAGGAGGGTAGGTCCAGGGATAATCGCCCGTGAAAATCACTTTCTCCCGTAGCTGTGTCAGGGACCTCTGCCTTACCTAAGAGGTATTTCTACCAGATTTTCGGGCGGAATCACCCCCAATGCATCGATTCAGGTACTAAAAAACTTCAGAGGCACAACTGGGTATAAATACTGGACCTCAGACACCACCACTCCAGTACACTTCTGGACCTGTGGATACTCTGCCAGGAAGCACTGCTGTGCTTCTAAAGGACTGCCACTCTGCTGAACTTCACTCTGCTTGACTATTGCTGTGCTGTACTGTTGCCTTGCTGTGCTGACCTTCTGCCCTCATGCCTGGGTGAGAAGGATTGGGCCTGTATCTCTTGAACCCAGAACCCCTGAGAGACTCCAAGGGATAGCAGGCTGACCTCCTGACTTCAGCCTCAGGGACAGAAGGCTCTAACAACCTAGCACCTGGACTCTGTGAGTCTACCCTGCCAAGTGGTGCCACCCCAGTACTAGACCCTTGGAAGTGGACTTAAGGTGCTCTGCCAAACTCTGTGGATCCAGCAGAACCGATGCATTTCCTCTTCTGCAAGGCGTAACCCGAGCAGAATGACACGTCTCTACTGCTGCATGGATTGGACCCATCGCAAAGACCCACTTCCCTGCCACAGCCCACATCACCTTCAGAACCACAGCTGTATGATGCATCCTCGGCGCAGGCCCTCACATCTCTCATCGATGGCAGTGTTGACGAAAATGACGGACTCCGCATAGCATCCTCGCAGCTCCTTGGAACCAATGCATTACCCCGACTTCGCACCGCATCCTCGACGCCGGACTCCGCATCGCAAGCCCCGTCAATGGGATCTTTGAATAGGACTCAGGCCCTCATATCACAGCCTCACGGCATCTCGGAACCGACGCATCGATTCAGCTGCCCGACACATCTTCACCACAGATCCTTGCAACGCTCCGCAAACCAGGATTTAAGGTACTCCTTTCAGCGAGCCTAACTGGGTCCCTGTAGCCAGCCTGCGCTCCATTGTGGTCAGCCTGAACTTGTGACATTGTATCGTTCAGGCATGACCAGATAGCCACAGTTGGCGTTTTACGCCTTTTGGCGCAACTTTAACTTATATCTTCAAAATTGAGTATCTCTGGTTCTACTGATTAAAATTTTGGTCATTTTGGACTTGTTTATATTTATTAAAATTTACTCAATTTTTAAAAATTTACTGTGGGGTCCTATTGTGGTGTGTTTTCACTGTGTTACTATTTGAAGTGTTGCACAAATTCTTCACACATTGCCTCTGAGCTAAGCCTGACTGCTGTGTGCCAAGCTACCCAAGGCTTGAGTACAAGTTGATTTAGGGTTTGCTTGTGACTTCACCCTGAGAAGAATTGTGGTTGCTGCTAACCACTAACCCAATTTCTTACACAGTGTTTATTAAAAATGTTTGTGACATCACCCCTGTCAATTGCATATTCAAGCATGATTCTGCAGACCACCTTGCTTCTCTTCATTTCTTGATGCTCTTTCTTCATTGTGGAGAGGAGCAGTGACACGTTCTTTGCTCGGGCTGTTATTAGCGCATCTATCAATATGGTTGCTGGGTAGCCCCTCAATTGGAACCGGGAGAACTTTCTCTTTGCTTCTGCCTTAAAATCTTCCTTCTGTGTGCAAATTCTCGGTGCTCCTAAAAATTCACTGTATGGGATACTCCACTTGAGAGCCTTAGGATGCCAACTATTTGTGTGTAACACACAATTACTTTAATGTACATCTTTGAGCATAACTCCCCTTGGTCAATGTATGGTGTGACATCTAGATAGTCAATAGCCTCTCGTTTTATGGCACTTGTAAATTTGATGTTCTCTTCCAAGAGGTCCTAATCAATAGTCCTAAGCATTGAATTGGCCTGTCAACGCATGGGATCTTGCAGCACTTAACAAAATTAATTATATATATATATATATATATATATATATATATATATATATATATATTCACTGAAAAAACCATAGGTTTTAGGGACAGTTATAGTTAGTTGGACATTGCACTCGTACAAAACCCGTGAAATTCCCCCGTTATAGTTTGTTCAGCGAACTATAACTCGCGCACCCGCAATGCACTGCTGATGACGTCACATATTACATCACTCATGACATGGTCAGTGACATCACTGATGACATCACTGATGACATCTCAAATGACATCACTGATGACATCATCCAGTGACTGTGTGTTTCTGTAAAGTTTAAATATGTTTAATATACATAGGGAAAGGCGGATTGAAGAATGAGTGGGTGTATAAGTGTCTGAATGGATGATTTAGTAGGTGCGTGACTGACTCTATAACTGAGTGATTAAACGTATCTTACTGAATGCATGGGTTAGTGACTAAACTGTGTGAATGTCTGTATCCGTCTCTATGTTGGTGTGTAAGCGGCTGCAAGGGTTT
Organism: Calotriton arnoldi; assembly: GCA_963921515.1. NCBI lineage: Eukaryota > Metazoa > Chordata > Amphibia > Caudata > Salamandridae > Calotriton > Calotriton arnoldi. The sequence continues at coordinate 2,070,756 of CAWUFW010002178.1, forward strand.
GTGAATAGCTACATGAGTGTCTATATGGGTTATTTATTGGTTGTCTGAGTATCTGTATGGGTGCTTGAGTGTTTGTGTGGGTGGGGTGTGTGTGACTCTGTACATAGATGTGTGAGTGGGTGAATCACTGGGTGCATGATTTCAAGAGTGCATCTGTGATGGACTGCTTGGGTGGGTGAGTGTGTGTATGGGTGTGTTAGTGAGTGAATGTATATCTCAGTGGTACATGTGTGAGTAACTACATATGTGAAAGGCAGTATATATGTGTGTTGGAGTATTTCAATGGCTATAAGTGAGAGTGTGTGATTGTGAGAGTGGCTGTGTGGATGAGTGTGTGCTTGTATCAGTGATTGTATAACAGCGTAAGAATGTGCGAGTATTTCTTGGAGTAAGTGAGCTGGTGTGTGTATAACTGTATAGGTGAGTAAATGGCAGTGTGATTAATTATTTGCATGACTGACTAGGTGTGTGAGTACCTCTATGGATGAGTGGCGGTGTGTGAGTGTCTATGTAGGTGTATGAGTGCATATGATAGTCCTGTACTGAGTGACCGTAAGTATGAGTGACTGTACTGGTGAGTGAGTGGATGTGTGTGTAGACCTAAGAATCAATGAGTGTGTATGTAGTTATTGGTGTTGGAGTGTCTATGGTTTTGAGAATGGCAGTCTGTAATTTACAGTGGGTGTATCAAAAGTTATATTAGGGTGTGAGAAGATGCATCAAATTATCACATGGATGAGGTCATCAGTGATGTCATCAGTGATGTCATTTGAGATGTCATCAGTGATGTCATCAGTGATGTCACTGACCATGTCATGAGTGATGTAATATGTGACGTCATCAGCAGTGCATTGCGGGGCGCGAGTTATAGTTCGCTGAACTAACTATAACGGGGGAATTTCACGGGTTTTGTACGAGTGCAATGTCCAACTAACTATAACTGTCCCTAAAACCTATGGTTTTTTCAGTGAATTTGTAAGGTTTTTTAAATGCTAATTTCTAACTATAACGTGCCTGAAACCTATGGTTTTTTCAGTGAATTTCAAAGGTTTTTTAAATGCTAATTCCTAACTATAACATGTCTGAAACCTATGGTTTTTTTAAGTGAATTTCAAAGGTTTTGTAAATGACAATTTTTAAATGTATTAATTGTTATATTTATTTTTTTGATACTGATTTACTACATTTTTTAAACTATTTATTTTTAGATATTTTATTTTTTAAATTACATTGTAATTACATTATACATTACATTACAAAATATACTTTCTCAGAATGAATTACTTTAGTTTAAATACTTTGCAAATAGGCAATAGACTTTTAAGTACAGTAGTTACAGTTGTTGCAATGGGCAACACAATTTCAAACACAATGCAACATTGAGCTCAATGTGAATTTCTAGTTAAATGCAATTAGTTACTTTATGGATTACTTTTCTAACCACAGGACTGGATCCTAGATTCAGTCCTGGGACATCTCCTGTAAACAGTTGAGTAAAAGCGTTTTGGTTACAGTAGTGATTTTTAAGGAATATTATTGTATTTTAAAAGTTGACAAACTTTTTCACATAGAATCACCAATGTTATCCTATGGGAGGAAATTCACTTAGCAGGTAAGTTGTGTTATCGTTACTTTTTCTTACTCAGTGGTGGATCCTGGATCCAGCACTGGTGCATCTCCTGTAAACAGTTGAAAGAATGCGTTTAAGTCATACAGGCGATTTTTAAGGAATATTTGTAGTTTGTGAAAATCGACACTTTGAAACTTTTCTGCTGAAAACCAGACAATGGATTCCTATGGAAGGAAATACAAGTTACTGGTAAGTACGGTTAGAATTACTTTTCAGGGTCAGTGCTGGGCTAAAAGATGCAGCACTGGGTTCTCTCCTGATAACAGGTGAGTAAATCGGAATTCGTAGTTCGGCTGATTTTAGAGGAATATTATATAGTTCCAAAACTCCACACTTAGAAGAATTTCCAAGTGAAACCAGTCAATGTTAGCCTATGGAAGGAAATTCAAGTTACTGGTAAGTACCGTTAGAATTACTTTTCAGGATCAGTACTGGGCTCAAAGATGCAGCACTGAGGTCTCTCCTGATAACAGGTGAGTAAATCGGAATTCGTAGTTCTGCTGATTTTAGAGGAATATTTGTATGTTTCAAAATCGACAGAAACTTTTTCAGCAAAAAGCAGGCAATGATATCCTATGGAAGGAAATTCAAGTTACTGGTAAGTACGGTTAGAATTACTTTTCAGGATCAGTACTGGGCTGAAAGATGTAGCACGGAGGTCTCTCCTGATAACAGGTGAGTAAATCGGAATTCGTAGTTCTGCTGATTTTAGAGGAATATTTGTATGTTTCAAAAATCGACACTTAGAAGAATTTCCAAGTGAAACCAGTCAATGTTAGCCTATGGAAGGAAATTCAAGTTACTGGTAAGTACGGTTAAAATTACTTTTCAGGATCAGTACTGGGCTCAAAGATGCAGCACTGAGGTCTCTCCTGATAACAGGTGAGTAAATCGGAATTCGTAGTTCGGCTGATTTTAGAGGAATATTTGCACAATGGTGAAGGAAGGGGGTGGGGCCTGAGGTGACATGTCTGCAAACACGCCCTGTGGCGCGTTTTAAGTTGGAGAATTAATTCCTCCTCAATCCCGAGGGTCCCTAGGGGCCAACTAGCCCACCAGATACCTCTAGTATGCGCCAGAGAGCTGCGTTGCAGAGAGGTGTTCAGAGGCCACGCCCCTTTTTACAACACTCTGCAATGCAGCTCCGTGGCGCTTACTGGAGGTACCTGGTGGGCTAGTTGGCCCCCAGGGACCCTCAGGATTGAAGGGGATTTAATTCCCCATCTTAAAACGCACCACGGGGCCTGTTTGCACACATGTCACCTCAGGCCCCGCCCCCTCCCTTCACCACTGTGCAAACGCGCCCGTGGCGCGTTTTAAGTTGGGGGATTAACTCCCCTTGAATCCTGAGGGTCCCTGGGGTGCAACTAGCCCACCAGCTACCTCCATTAAGCGCCACAGAGCTGCGTTGCAGAGAGGTGTAAAAGGGGCGTGGCCTCAGAACACCTCTCTGCAACGCAGCCCCTGGCGCATACTGGAGGTTCCTGGTGGGCTAGTTGGCCCACAGGAACCCCCAGTATTCAAGGGGAATTCGTTCCCCCTCTGCAAACGCGCCAAGGGGCGCGTTTGCAGAGTGCTGACAAGGAGGGGGCGTGGCCTCCGGCGCGATGCCGGATTTTTTTTTTTTTTTTAATGGGGCTGTGTGGCCCCCTTTCTTTGTAATTATTTTGGGCCCTGGGGACCCCATCCCCCAGGGCCTGACCCCCTTTTTTTTTTTTTTTTTTTAAAGGTACAGGAAGGGGACCGCGTGGGCCCCCCTCCCGTGGCCAATTTCGACCCGGGGACCCCATCCCCCGGGTCATTGCCACCTTATTTTTTTTTTAAATTTTCAAGGAGGGGGGCTGCGTGGCCCCCTCCTAAGGCCTCCTTAGGCCCCGGGACCCCATCCCCGGGGCCGGCCTTTATTTATTTATTTTTATTTTTTATTATTTTTGGGGAGGGGGCCGCGTGGCCCCCTCCCTGGCCACTACTTGCCCCGGGGACCCCATCCCCCGGGGCTGGCCCTATCCTTTGGGGTCCGTGGGGGACCCCAACTCCCCACGGACCATGCCGGCTCCCCGCCTCCTGCGGGAGCCGGCATTGCTTTTCCACATGGGGAGCTGCTAACATGCAGCTCCCCGTGTGGAAAAGCAATGTGCTTTGGATATTGGAAGCGAGAGCAGGTTTCCCTGCTCTCGCTCCAATATCCAAAGCAGTTTGCTATGACAGGACGGGAGCCGCAAGGCTCCCGTCCTGTCATAGCAAACTACAGTGTCCCGGGGTAGGCACCCCGGGACACTGCAGGAGCCGGCCCTGGGGGGTGGCGGTCCCCAGGGCCATCAAGGGCTCCAGGAGGGGGGCCGCGCGGCCCCCCTCCCATCCTTTGCACAGCCCCGGGGAGGTGGTGGTCCCCGGGGCTCGGGGGTCCGTAACGGACCCCCATATTGAAATATTTAGTGCCCCGGGGAGGTGGCGGTCCCCGGGGCGTGTGGGGGGGCACGAGCCCCCCCACACAGGTTAATTTTTAAATAAAAAAAAGAAGCCCCGGGGGTGGCGGTCCCCGGGGCTGCGGGAGGGCCGAGAGCCCTCCCGCACCATTTATTTTTAAAGCCCCGGGGGGTGGTGGTCCCCGGGGATTGGGGGGCCTTAGAGGCCCCCCACATTAAATATAAACCCAACCCCCGCATGCCACTGGGACTTGGCCCACCCGGGGGCAAATTAGCATTTTTTTTTTTATCGGCGGGATCCGCGCACCCTAAGCGCATCCCGCCGTTTTTTTTTTTTTTTAAATGCTTTTTCTGCCCAGGGGTCCTTGTGGAACCCCTGAGCAGACCTAGGGGTCAGGGTGTTTCTACCCTGCCCCCTTTGTGCGTTTTGCGCACTTGTTTCTGTGCCTCGGTTCTACCGAGGGACAAAATGGCTGCCAACACTTCCTGATTTGGAGTGTTGACAGCCAATTAGCATGCAGCTCGTGATCGGGAGGGTACGCGGACCCTACTCGGCCATAGATATATATGTGACTTTACTTTTGATTTTCTCAGGAACTACTGAACGGATGTACACCATTTAAGCAAAAGGCACTACACTGAACCAAGGGCTACCTCTTTGCCAAATTTGGTGTAATTCCGTTCAGCAGTTCGGGCTGTATCCGCGATGAAAGGTCCCTATGGAAAAATGAATGGGGAAAACGCGTTTTGGGACCCCCCTTTTTTCTCGGCCCCCGCGTGACGAATCACACTGAGACTTTCAGGATAGGAGCGGACCGGAGCGCCCTAACAAGTTGGAAAATTTCGTGAAGATTCGTCAACCGGCGCCAAAGTTATTTCAAATGGAATGTTGCGGATTTCCTATGGAAAATAGGTCCTAACTATAACTATCTACTGGCGACCGCCAGTAGATAATATATATATATATATACATATATATATATAGCTATATATATATATATATGTATATATATATATATATATTACCTACTGGCGGTCACCAGTAGGTAGTTATGTTAGGGCCTTGTTTCTATTCAAAAAGCGTTTTTTCTTTTGCCAATATCTTTGGCGCCGTTTGACGAATCTTCGCGAAAATTTTCAAAACTAATGTTTCACTCAGGTCAGCTTCTGTCTTGAAAGTTTCAGGGTGATTCGTCAAGTGGAGGCTGAGAAAAAAGGGGGGTCCCAAAACGCGTTTTCCCCATGTTAATTTCCATAGGAACTTTAGACACGGCTACAGCCCGAACTGCTGAACGGAATTACACTAAATTTGGCAAAAAGGTAGCTTTTGGTTCAGAAAGCGACCTTTTTTTTAAATGGTGTAAATGCGTTCAGTAGTTCCTGAGAAATTGCAAAAATAAAAATATCGATATCTGAGAGCCGAGGAGGATTCGCGACTCCTCCAGAGCACGAGCATCATTCTGAATGGCTGCCAACACTCTAAACCAGAATGTGTTGGCAGCCATTTTGTGACTCGGTAACCGAGTTACAAGGAAAATGTGAAAGAAATGTTTTAAATGAAGGAAAGGGGGCAGGGTAGAAACACCCTGACCCCCTATGTCTGGTCAGGGGGTTCCACAGGGTCCCCCAGGGCCCAAAAAAGCGTTTAAAAAAAAAGATTTTGGAGGAAGTCAGTGTGGGTGCGCGAATCCCGCCGAGAAAATTAAAAAAAAACAAAGCGCGGTCTCCCGTGCTTCGTTTTAACGAGCCCCCGGGTGGGCCGGGTCACAGGGGTATGTGACTATATTCATGAGGGGGCCCTTCTGAGGCCCCGCAGCCCCGGGGACCGCCACCTCCCCAGGGCTTTTTTTATATATGCAGTGGTGGGGGGGGCACGTGGCCCCCTTGCAGTCCCGGGGACCGGCATCTCCCCGGGGCTGTGACATAAATATAGTGTGGGCCGGTCGAGCCCCCCCACACACCCCGGGGACCACCAACTCCCCGGGGCACTAATTATGTTAATACGGACCCCCGGCACCGGGGACCACCACCTCCCCGGGGCTATGTAAATGTTGGGAGGAGGGCCGCGCGGCCCCCCTCCTGGAGCCTTAGATGGCCCTGGGGACCGCCACCCCCCAGGGCCGGCTCCAGCAATGTCCCGGGGTGCCCACCCCTGGGACATTGCAGTATGCAATGACAGGGAGGGAGCAGTGCTCCCGCCCTGTCATTGCAAACTTGTGCTTCGCTTCATGGAAGCGAGAGCAGAAAACCTGCTCTCGCTTCCATGAAGCGAAGCAGATTGCTTTTGGACAAGGGTAGCTGCATGTTAGCCCCAGGGGATGGGGCCCCCGGGGCGAGAAGTGGCCCAGGGAAGGGGGCTGAGTCCTCCAGTATTTTTGTATTTTAAAAACAGAGGCAAAGCCCCAGGGGATGGGGTCCCCGGGGCCGAAAGTGGCCAAGGGAAGGGGGCCACGCAGCCCTTCTTCCTTATTTATTTATTTATTTAAAAAAAGAAAGAGGTAATGTCCCAGGGGATGGGGTCCCCGGGGCAATTTTTGAATATTGGAAGTGGGGTGTTTTTTTTTCTCTTTCGAGTTTCGACCCCAACGCGGCTCTCAGCGCGACCCCCCGTGTAACGTCACGTCGGATTCGCGGTTCCTCCTTAAATAAATAATTTAGTAGTATATAATTTAGATGGTAGTGTTGCATTTGTGAAGTTTTTTTAAAAAGGGAGTGTGATTGAAGTTAATGAGAAGATTAAAATTGATAGAGTTAGTAAAAATATATAAAATTAAAAATGAAAAGTTAAACTTGCAAAGTGTATTATGTTGTAGTACATTGAATTCATGCTTTTGCAAATTCGCAACGGGTGCGCAAATCCACAAAAAAAAAAAGAGTATGTATGTGTTAAAAACATATAGATTCACTATTGTGTTTTAGGGTGGCTCTAAAAAGAGCCCTTGTTTTTATTATGAGTTTTTTGTAGCTACATGTAAGTGCGGATGCAGAGCTTTAGGTTGTTGAGAAAGACTCTGTTTCCTTGATCTGTGAAGTGTACTCCATCACTTCTGTAGATGTCTTCCATATCAAAACGTATATTGTAGTTATAGATGGAGCCCATCCTATGGTCTCTGAGGTAAGCAGAAACAGCTATATTGACATTCTTCCTAGCTTTCTCAATCTGTGGACAGAATTGATTTGACCACCTCCATTTCTGTCTTTGGCATATATTACAGTATACAAAGACAGTTTGAGGGAAAAGCAACATCAATTGTGCAAAGGTGCCCTTCATTAGCATTTCCAGACCTACCCCAGTCAATGTGCATAGGTCATTGCCACCAAAGTGCACAATCATGAGGTCAGGGGGTTGGAGATGCAAAAAGGTTTTAACCAAAGGCATCAATTGGTGCCACTTTAATCCTCTCTGTGCAATCCATTTAATGTCCACATTTTATAAAGCTAGGTCTTTGTCAATACTTCTGCGTTCAGCATACCTTTTGCACCAGAAAACATAGCTGTGTCCAACAATCCACACAGTAAGCATCTTGAAGGAATGTCTGGAAGTAATGAAAAGATGTCTGTAGCTGAGGTAGTCAGTTGGTAGAATGAGAGGTAGCTAAAATGGTGGGCAAGATGCTGTTTTTAAAAAGTAGATATATGATTGGCTGTTTCTGAACATTGTACACTCAAAAATAGGGTGCATGTTATTTTGTTTAAAAAGCATGTTTCTTATTGGTTATTTCAAAATGTTTGAAAGGTACAGTAGATAGGATAAGGTTATTTTTTTGCAAAGGTCAACCACACCTGCTGTTTGCATTTGTAACCTTGTGTGCTGAACTTGAAAATATGGTGAACTTGTGACCTGCCTGTTCAGTTGAATGTTGCAAAAACTGTTACTATGGAAACTGGGATTAAGCAGTATGGGGGAAGGCTTGAATCTTTACTATGGTTTTAAAATATGGAATTGTAATTTATATATAAGTAATATGTTATTAAAGTAAGATTTCCCAAGTCAGTATTGTGTGTAGAAGTGGTGTGTTCTTAAAAAATAGTGCTATTATTATTAGTAATATATTTTTGAACTCCCGTGTGTATTCGTGGCTCCATCGCGATGGTGCACGGTGGAGTCGCGTCTCTAGAAAATTCCAGAATCAGTTTGGGCACTTTTAGAAGTCAGTTGGTAAGGGTTAATATGTCTAACCAATAGAAATGTGTTTTACCATTTGAAATAATGTAGGAAGCAATGTGATTTGTTACTTACATTTATTTCTGTTGTGAAAGAGGAGGAAAGTTTGCCATTACTGGTTTTACCTTGTTGTGAGTGGTGCATTACATTGATTGTGTCCATAAGAAAATCTTTTATGAGTTTCTGATATTTCATATTCTACAAATCAATTTGGAAGGTGAGTTATATATTTGTGAGGTGTATTATGTATTAGCTTTATTTTTAAACTTTAAAAATTATTCAAGAACTGTGATGTTTGAAATATATTATTAAATGTAGAGATGTGTATTATAGTATGTTTTATTGTACTTAAATGATCCTTGAAATAGATTCTGTATAGTAATATGTGTATATTGAAAGATGGATTAGTGATTATGGTAGTTTGTTTTAGTGTGTAAAAATGTACATTTGAAGTATACCGCATAATTTTAGGTGTCGCTTTCAAATTGGAAGTGCAGTCTGTCAAGTTTTAAGGTGTGCATGGACTTGTGTCTGAAGTATGTCTCTACTTGTATATCTATTTTCATATGTCTTACACATTTGAAGGTGCATGATGTATAACAAAGAGGTGTTGTTGCTTTTTATGTGGTAGGCTCAAGACTGTGAGTAGTAGTAGGTGGTAAAGATGCAGCACAAAAGTGTGGTTTAAAAGATGTTGACATAAGGTATTAGTGATTAGGCTACTTTTTATAAGTCTCTAGAAAGGTACAGTTGAAATATGCTGCATAATTTTTGGTGTTTGCTTGAAATTTGAAGTTTGTTCTGTGAATTTTTTAGGTGTGCATAGTGTTGTGATAGAAGAAAGTCTGTACTAGGAGATATATTCTTGTATGTGTTATGCATCTGAAGATGCTAGATGTATAAAACACATGTATGCATCTATTTGTAAATTTCTTTTATATATGATGGTGCTAGAAAAAGGTACAGAAATATGCATGTAGGATTTCAGGAATATGGTGAGACTTATAGCAGAGACATGTGAAGGGGTCCTGGTTTGTATTTGACTAGGTGTAACATTATAAGTAGTTGTAGAATGGTAAAGCAGCAGCACAAAAGTGAGGTTTGAGATATGTTTGTAGAGATATTATTTATTAGAGTAATTTGTATGAGTAAATGTAAAGTGCAGTCTGTCAAGTTTTAAGTTTAAGGTCTGCATGGTCTTGTGATTGCTGTATGTCTGTACTAACACATGTGTTCTCATGTCTGCTATGCATGCGAAGATACAGGTATACATCTATTTGTATATTTAGATATGAAGATGATTCCAAAAGGTAGAGACATATGCATGCATGCTTTTAACAATATGGAGAGACTTACAGTTGAGTCATGTAATAGACTGCTGTTTTATATTTGGCTAGGTCCAACATTCATGCAGTTAAAAAACACCCACGCACTACCCATGCAGTCTTCTAATCATCCAGGCACTACCTATGCACTGCTGCAATCACCCAGGCACTGCCCTTGCACTCATGCAATCACCTAGGCACTACTTATGCACTCATGCAATCACCCAGGTATTACCCATGCACTCATTCAATCATCCAGGCACTACCCATGCACTTATATAATCACTCAGGCACTACCCTTGCACTCCTCCAATCATGCAGGCACTACCCTTGTACTTATGTAATCACTCAGCCAGTACTCATGCACTTATAAAATCACTCAGGCACTACCTTTGCACTCCTCCAATCACTCAGGCACTACCTCAGTACTCCTGCAATCACCCAGGCAGTACCAATGCACTTATAAAATCACCCAGTCACTTCCTATGTACTCCTATAATACCCAGATATTACCCCTGCAGTCATGCAATCACCCAGGCATTACCTATGTACTCCTTTAATCCCCCGGACGCTACCTCTGTACTCATGCAATCACCAATGCTTTAGCTATACACTGCTTCAATCACCCAGGCACTACCCTTGCACTCTTTCAATCACGCAGGCACTACCCTTGTACTTATGTAATCACACAGCCAGTATTCATGCGCTTATAAAATCACCCAGGCACTACCTTTGCACTCCTCCAATCACTCAGGCACTACCTCAGTACTCCTGCAATCACCCAGGCAGTACCCGTGCACTTATAAAATCACCCAGTCACTTCCTATGTACTCCTGTAATCCCCCAGCTATTACCCCTGCACTCATGCAATCACCCAGGCATTACCTATGCACTCCTTTAATCCCCCAGACGTTACCCCTGTAATCAGGTAATCACCCATGCATTAGCTATACACTGCTTCAATCACTCAGGCACTACCCTTGCACTCCTCCAATCATGCAGGCACTATCCTAGTAGTTATGTAATCACTCAGCCAGTACTCATGCACTTATACATTCACACCCAGGCACTACCTTTGCACTCCTCCAATCACTCAGGCACTACCTTAGTACTCCTGCAATCACCCAGGCAGTACCCATGCACTTATAAAATCACCCAGTCACTTCCTATGTACTCCTGTAATCCCCCCAGATATTACCCCTGTAGTCATGCAATCACCCAGGCATTACCTATGTACTCCTTTAATCCCCCAGACGTTACCCCTGTACTCATGCAATCACCAATGCATTAGCTATACACTGCTTCAATCACCCAGGCACTACCCTTGCACTCTTCCAATCACGCAGGCACTACCCTTGTACTTATGTAATCACTCAGCCAGTACTCATGCACTTATAAAATCACCCAGGTACTACCTTTGCACTCCTCCAATCACTCAGGAACTACCTCAGTACTCCTGCAATCATCCAGGCAGTACCTATGCACTTATAAAAATCACCCAGTCACTTCCTGTGTACTCCTGTAATCCCCCAGATATTACCCCTGCAGTCATGCAATCACCCAGGCATTACCTATGTACTCCTTTAATCCCACAGACGTTACCCCTGTACTCATGCAATCACCAATGCATTAGCTATACATTGCTTCAATAGCCCAGGAACTACCTTTGCACTCTTTCAATCACGCAGGCACTACCCTTGTACTTATGTAATCACTCATCCAGTACTCATGCACTTATAAAATCACCCAGGCACTACCTTTGCACTCCTCCAATCACTCAGGCACTACCTCAGTACTCCTGCAATCACACAGGCAGTACCCATGCACTTATAAAATCACCCAGTCACTTCCTATGTACTCCTGTAATCCCCCAGATATTACCCCTGATGTCATGCAATCACCCAGGAATTACCTATGTACTCCTTTAATCCCCCAGACGTTACCCCTGTACTCATGCAATCACCAATGCATTAGCTATACACTGCTTCAATCACCCAGGCACTACCCTTGCACTCTTCCAATCACACTGTCAGTATCTATGCACTCCTCCAGTCACTCAGCCAGAACCCATGCTCTTATGCAATCAGTCAGGCACTACCCTAGCACTCTTCCAATCACCCAGGCACTACCCTTGTTTTCATACAATCACCCAGGCACTACCCCGGCAGTAATGCAATCACTTAGGTAGTACCCGTGCAGTTAAGCCATCACCAAGGCATTATCCCTGCAATCATGCAATCAGATATGTATTACCAAAGCACTCCTTCAATCATCCAGGCACTACCCATACAGTTATATAATGACCCAGGCACTACCTTTGCACTGTTCAAATCACCCAGGCACTACCCCAGTACTCTTCCAATCACCCAACCAGTACCCATTCACTTATAAAATCACCCAGGCACTACCTGTGCACTCCTCCAATCACCCAGGCACTACCACTACACTCATACAACCACCCAGACATTTCTCTACACTTATGCAATCACCCAGACATTACTCATGCACTCCTCTAATTACCCACACATTACCTCTGCACTCATGCATTCCCCTAGGCATTACCCAAGCACTCCTTCGATCACTGAGCCATTACCCATACACTTATATAATGACTCAGGCACTACCCTTGCCCTCCTCCAATCAACCAGGCACCATTTCTGTACTCATGTAATTACCCAGGCAGTACCCATACACTTATAAAATCACCCAGACACTACTTATGTACTACCCCTGCAGTCATGCAATCACGCAGGCTCTACATATGCACTCATGTAATAACCCAGGCACTACCCTGGCAGTCGTAGAATCACCCAGGCCCTACTATTGCACTCATCTATTCCCCTAGGCACTACTCAATGACTCATCTATGCCTTCAGGTGCTATTCATACACTTATCCATGCACTCAACCTCTATGTGTGCACTCATGCAATTAGCCAGTCACTATCCATCCTCTCCTCCAATTACCCAGCGACTACCCTTGCACTCATACAATCACCCAAGCACTACCCATGAAGTTATGCAATCACTCAGGCAGATCTATTACATGTCTCAGTTGTAGGTTTCACTATATTCCTGAAATATTGTATACATATGTCTGTACCTTTTCCTAGCAAATTCATATGTAAAAGTAATATACAAATAGATGTATACCTGTGTTTTATATGTCTATCAACTTCACATGCAAGTAGAGATATACCTCAGTTACAAGACTATAAAGGGTTTAATAGTTGAGAGATTGCACTTTATATTTCAAACAGACACGTAGATTTATGTGGCATACTTCAAGTGAACTTTTCCACAGATTCTTACAAAGTACCATAATTAGTAATTAGTCACCGAACTTATCTTAAACATCACTTTTCTACTGCTTCACTATTCCACTACTAGTTAGGTATTGAGCATAGCTAAGGGCAAAGCAGCAACCTTTGACATGTCCCTGCTGTAAGTCTCACCATCTTCCTCAAACCGTGCATGCATGTGTCTGTACCTTTTGGTAAAAAAGAAGGATAGAAATAGATGTATACTTGTGTTTTACGCATGTAGAATCTTCAGATGGATAACACATATCAGAGTATATGAGTAAGAAGAGACATATGTACATAGACACCTACATTTATGTGGCGTACAAACATATGCATGGATGCTTTCAGGAAGATGGTGACACTTACAGCATACATATGTGATAGGTTGCTGCTTTATATTTGTCTGTGAAAGGTTTGCATGAAACACACCACATGATTTTAGGTCTCTACTTGAAATGAGAAGTGCAGCTTCTTTAGTTTTAATATGTGCAGAAAGAAGGAACAGAGGTGCAGAAAGAAGCAAGAGGGGAGAAGAAAGAGGGAAGAGAGGTGTGAAAGAGGCACGAGGGGTGCAGAAAAAAGCAAGAGGGGTGCAAACAAAGCATGAGAGGTTCAGAAAGAGGCAACAGAGGTGCAGAAAGAAGCAAGAGGGGAGAAGAAAGAGGGAAGAGGGGTGCAGAAAGAGACACAAGAGTTGCAGTAAGAAGGGACAGAGGTGCAGAAAGAGGCAAGAGAAGTGCAAAAAGAAGAAACAGAGATGTAGAAATGGGGAGGAGGGGTGGAGAAAGAGGCAAGAGGGATGCAGAAAGAAGCAAGAGATGTATAGAAAGGAATAAAAGAAGTGCAGAAAGAAGCAACAGAGGTGGAGAAAGAGGGAAGAGGAGTGCAGAAAGAGGGAAGGGGGTGCAGAAAGAAGCATGAGGGGTGCAGAAATAAGAAAGAGAGGTGCAGAAAGAAGCAAGAGAAGTGTATAAAGAAGCAATAGAGATGCAGAAAGGGGGAAGTGGGGTGGAGAAAGAGGCAAGAGGGATACAGAAAGAAACAAAAGAAGTACAGAAATAAGGAACAGAGGTGCAGAAAGAGGTAAGAGGGGTACAGAAAGAGGGAAGAGGGATGTGAAAGAGTCATGAGGTTTGCAGAAAGAGGCAAGAGGGTGTAGAAAGAGGGAAGATGGGTGCAGAAAGAGGCATGAGGGGTGCAGAAAGAAGCAAGAAAGGTGCAGAAAAAAACAAAAGAACTGCAGGTAGCCAGTACCCATGCACTTATAAAATCACTCAGGCACTATCCTTGCATTCCTCCAATCACTCAGGCACTACCACAGTACTCCTCCAATCACCCAGGCAGTACTCATGCACTTATAAAATCACCCAGGCACTTCCTATGTACTCCTGTTTTCCGCAGACATTACCCCAGCACTCATGGAATCACTAATGCATTAGCTATGCACTGCTCCAATCACCCAGGCACTACCCTTGCACACCTTCAATCACCCAGGCAGTATGTATGCACTCCTTCAATCACTCAGCCAGTACCCATGTCCTTATAAAATCACCCAGGCACTACCTATGCACTTATGCAATCACCCAGGTACTACCCCTGCAGTGATGCAATCACGCAGGCTCTACTTATGCACTCATGAAATAACACAGGCACTACCCTTGTAGTCATAGAATCACCCAAGCCCTACTGTTGCACTCATCTATTCACCTATGCAGTACTCATGCAGTCATATATGCCTTCAGGCACTATTCATACACTTATCCATGCACTCAAGCTCTATGTGTGTTTTCATGCAATTAGCTAGTCACCATCCATCCTCTTTTTCAATTACTCAACCACTACCCTCGCACTCATACAATCACCCAAGCACTACCCATGGAGTTATGCAATCACTCAGGCAGATCTATTACATGTCTTAGTTGTAGGTTTCACCATACTCCTGAAATATTGTATACACATTTCTGTACGTTTTCCTAGCAAATTCATATATAAAAGTAATATACAAATAGATGTATACCTGTGTTTTATATGTCTATCAAATTCACATGCATGATATGTATGAAAATGTATATGTAAGTAGAGACATAGCTCAGTTATAAAACTATTAAGGCTTTAAAAATTGACAAGATTGTATTTTACATTTCAAACACACACCTATATTTATGTGCATACTTCAAGTGAACTTTTGTACAGACTCATACAAAGTAGTGTAATAACTAATCCATCTCCTAACATGCCTTAAACCTCACTTTTGTGCTACTGCTTCACCATTCTAGTAATGCTCAGGGTGTTGGGCCTAGGCAAATATAAAGCAGAAACCTATGACATGTGTCAGCTGTAAGTCTCACTATATTCTGAAAATCATATATGCATATGTCTGTACCTTTTAAATTGAATGTACTTCTTTATTTATAGATGGGAATATTTGTATATAATTATTTTAATAATATTAAATAATTTTTAGACAGTTTTTAAACTTTTCTTTTTTTTCAGATATTCTCCATAATTATTAAGAAAGATTCAGTATGACAAGAAAAGTGCAAAAGAAAAGACAACAAAAAAAACAGTACTATTTAAAGGAGAGTGAAAAGCAGAAATTAGATGAAGTACAACATGTTACGTTGAAGAAAACGTCTTCTGGTAAGAGAACTACAGAATTTGTTAAAAGACTTTTAAAGAATGTAATGAATTTTTAAAATGGGGAAAAGAGAAAGAGAAGTAGTAGAACCAATCAGAAGGAAACAAAAAAAGGGCAAATTAATGGAAAATCAGGTTATGGGAAAACAATCTATGTTGAAAGAAGGATGAAAGAATATAAAGACATTAGGAAGAGAATGTATAAAAGTAGAGGACTACAAAATGTATTGAAAGATTGCAAAAAATATAAAAGAAGATCAGCATCTTACAAGAAAAAACAACAGATTGAAAGTGTAGTCGAAAAGGCTTTTGAATTGAAAAGAAGACTTTTTATATTAGTATTGAAGAGAATGAAAACATTGAATAAAACAATGCACTTTATGAAGGAGAAAAGTAAAAGAAAAAGACTGGTTACTAGAACTAAATTTTGCAAAGAAATTTCGGGAGAATGGAAGCACACTTCTAGTACTGAACCTTTTTTTAATGAAGAAAGCTATTTTCAAGAAAATACATTAGTTCATGCAGTTGATACCAGTGGTTGTTGTTATGAGGTTAAAAATGGTTGTCCTATTGAAAAAGAAAAGATGGTTCCTAGAAATGTGGAAGAAGTAATAGCTGAAGAAGTTCAAGGGAGACGTACACAAGCTCCAGTGTATAAGTGGGATTGTAGTAGTACTTGTAGTAGTATACGACAGGAATCTATTGATATATTACGAAATTTCTTACGAGATTATGGTAAAAATAGTGTTAAACAGAAGATTAAGATGTTGCAAGGACTAGATCCTTGTAAAGTGAGAAAATATACTAACTTACAGGGTCATTCTCTGGCTTGTCTTTCAAGAAAAGTGTGTCAAAGTACTTTTCATCATTTAAGAATATTAGCAGTACATTGCGGAAGTTAGTAAGAAGATTGTACTATGTGAAAAGTCCTACTTTATCTTTAAGTGAAATAAACACAGCTCTTTTGCATGGTTCAGTATTGAATGTAAAAAGTTTCTGATGATATACAGTTTCGTTTCTTTGGTCCTCAAGAGGAGTGCACAGAAAGTGAGAGTTTGATAAGTGTAGGTATTGAAGAAGAGGTGGAAGATAGTAATACTGAGAAGTTTGTAGATGAAATTACAAAGTTTAAGGTACTTTCTTGTGAAAAACCAAACTATGTTTGTATTTGTTGTCGAAGTAGTCACTATATAAGTCAAACTAGGAATGTTGATGTGTATTTAAAAAGTGAAAAGGAAGACAATGATAAGTGGGAGCAATTTGGTGCTTATTTGTTGGTGGAAGGTCGTTTTGAGTTGGGTAGTGATCAACGTATTTGTAAATATTGTTACAACAAATTAGAAGAGAACAAAATGCCAGCTAGAGCTGTACATAACAATCTAGAGTTGGTAGCTATTCCTCCGGAACTGGTAGATTTAAATACGTATGAGTCCATTCTTATTCAATCTGTGCATCCGTTTCAGGCTATATTTTGTATGGAGCCTAAAACAGGTAAGCTGCCTCCAACAGATTTACAAAGAGGTTTAAAAGGAAGAGTTGTGTATTTACCTTTAGATTTTAATAAAAATATTGAAACTGTTGGTAAAGAGAGATGGGAAAGTGAACCTGTAGTTATTCTAGTTAATGGTGTACCAACAAAGAGTCGAAAAATATGGCAAGAGTTAGTAGATGTCACCAAACTTCAAAAGGCTACATCATATCTTGTACAAAACAATATTTATTATAAAAATTTATATGTGGAAGAACAAAAAATATCTTTAGAAGATGATAGAGAAATTTCAACTGTCCAAATAAAATAAGTGGACAACTCCAGGAGTGAAGAAATTTATGAACATTACAGTATACATCCTCTACATTCAAAAGAAGTTATAGGAAACACTATTGAATTATTCCAAATGAAGAAAGCGAAGGGAACTCCCATGAGTGTATGGGAAAAAAGTTTAGAAGCTCATTGTTTTCCACAGCTCTTCCCCACTGGAAAAGGTGGACGATATGATGAACGACCAGTACAGATTCCAGCTTCAGAATATTGTACAACAAGATTGTACTCAGAAGACCCAAGATTTTGACAGTGTATTCCATATTTATTTCATCTTCTGTTTGAAAGTGACTTGTCTGGACTTTCATATGCAGTGAACCACATAATAAAAACGAGAGTTCATCTTACACATGTTTCTGCAAAGGAATTTTTGGACAAAGCTCAACAAAGAGACGATCATTTAGAATCTCAGTTAATTAATTTGATGGCATGTCAACGTGGTACTAATGAGTATTGGTATCGTCGTCACGGAGAACTTAAATGTATGTTAAGAAACTTAGGAACCCCTACGTGGTTTGTTACGCTTAGCTGTGCTGAATACGCATGGGACAATTTACTTAAATTTCTAAGACATGCAAATTCAAATGTAAAAAACATTGAATTGAAGACAGCTGGAGAACTGTGTTCCTTGGATCCTGTAAATGTGTGCAGATATTTTAATCATAGGTTTCAAGCTATGATGTCTTTTATCTGCAATATAAATAATCCACCTCTTGGAGAAGTTATTGATTTGTTTTGGAGAAAGGAGTACCAAGCCAGAGGTGCTCCTCATATACACATGCTATTATGGATCAAGAATGCACCTAAATTTGGAACCGATTCTGATGAAACTGTTTTGTCTTTCATTGAAGACTATGTTACCTGTGCCATTCCAGAAAAAGGAGGAGAAAACAGCTTAAGACAACACGTTTTATGGTTTCAAAGTCATCGATGTGGAAAATATTGTAGACGAAAATACACGTCAAAGGGAGCTCTTATGATATAAGGTTAGCTGATTTCCCCACGTGCTCATCAACTAAACAGGATGAAGCGCTTGGAAAATTTTTAGGATCTAAGGGACTATTCTACCTGAACGGCAGGATGGATCCCGACCGTCCAGCCACACAGACCTTTAGACTTGGTAATCAATCCTGCCCAATAGACTACGTATTCATTCATGCCTGGAACTATGATATAGTAAAAAGGTTCCG
The DNA here is from genome assembly GCA_963921515.1 of Calotriton arnoldi. Taxonomy (NCBI): domain Eukaryota; kingdom Metazoa; phylum Chordata; class Amphibia; order Caudata; family Salamandridae; genus Calotriton; species Calotriton arnoldi. The sequence continues at coordinate 2,089,251 of CAWUFW010002178.1, forward strand.
GGTAATCAGGCGCAAAGACAGCGATCACAATGCCCTATATTGTGAATCATTAAGGGGGCCAGTAAGCCACCGTGAAAGAGTCCTTCCTCAAGAATTGATATACCCTAAACGCCTGACTACAAAATTAACAGATGAGTACTTAGAGAGATTAGCAAGTTTTCAACAAAATTTAAATATGGAATGTGCCATAGATCAGAAGGTAGCATGGTTCGTGGCAAAATAGAACAGGCTGTACTATGCCTTAGAGTTCACTTAAAAAGTAAGAAACAAGACAATGCAAACACACAACCCAGACAAGGAAGGCAACCCAGGTGGTTTGATCTGGTGTGTAAGAACAAAAAAGGATAATACGGAGAATAGAGAGACGCCTGAGGATAAGATACGACCAGGAAAGCTTAGTTAACCTGACTAAATTAAGGAAAGAATATTAAACCTTAGTAAGGAAGCAGAAGAGGATCTCTAAAGAAAAATGTTGGGAAAACCTGCTGGAAACAATAGAAGCTAAAAATGTCAAAGGTTTTGGAGGTTGATACAGGACGCTTCTGGTAGGATTCCGGGAACCATGAGCTGCGTAGTGGATGAGGCAGCTTGGGTGAAATATCTAGGAGAACAATATGAGGAAACAAAGTACCCGCAATAAGTAAGGAAAAAGCTCATTGGGGAGGGTGCATAGATGATTTAAAAACAGCATTTACTGCAGATAAAGTGAAGGAAACTATCAAGAAGCTAAATTTAACTCGAGCTGCAGGGCCCAACAATTTACCTGCCATCGTAATTAAAACACAAATAAACTGGTGGGCAGAATTCCTATCCCATATGTTTGTTGCCATATTGGATTCAGGCCATACCCCCAAATCTTGGAGAGGGGCGGTTATTAGACCACTTCACAAAAAAGGTGATAGGAAGGATCCAAAGAACTACAGACTGATCAACCTGTTGGATATAGGAGAGAAGGTGTTCTCCAAAATAATCCTGGGCAGATTGAAGGAGTGGGTGGAGCAGCAGTCCATTGTGCCAGTGGAACAGGGAGGATTTAAGGAGGGTCATTCTACTATTGACCACTGCTTCGCCCTGTGGGCAGTGGCGCGGAAGTCCATGGAGCAGCAAGGTAAGCTGTATTGCTGCTTTGTGGATTTCCGTGCGGCCTTTGATTTGGTAGACAGGGAATGCTTATGGGAGACCCTGAGAAATTATGATGTCCCTAAAGATCTCCTGCTCGTAATTCAGGAGTTGCACAGCCAGAACTGGGCTCAGGTTATTAAAGACACGATGGGGGGCCTGACACCTGAAATAGCAATTAATAATGGCCTGAGACAGGGCTGCGTTTTGGCCCCGCTTCTCTTTGCCATATTTCTAGCAGATCTGCCATCCATCCTGGGGACTGTCAGAAGTGCTAGCCCAAAAGTGAATGGGAAGCATTTATCCTGTTTGCTGTATGCCGATGATCTAGTAATTTTAGATCAGACCGAGATAGGTCTACAAATGAAGCTAAATGCTTTTAGCACATATTGTGCGGCAGAACGGCTTACAGTAAACATGGATAAAACGAAAAGCTTGTGTTTTGGGAAGAGAAACTTGAAGTTTAATTGGTATCTGGGACAAACCAAATTAGATATTGTTAATGAGTATAAATACCTTGGAATATGGTTTGTCAATTCTTTAAAGTGGGGTACGCATTTGGAGGCACAGAAAGTAAAAGCCCAAATATCGGTATGTGGACTGAAAAAATGTAATCGTAGTTATGGAGATATGTCCCATAGACCCCTGTTGACGGCCTATAATGCAATGATCCCCCCGCAACTTCAGTATGGAGCAGAAATTCTCTGTCTAGGCGGCAAAAGTTCTTGGGATAATGAAGAAGGGAAATGTTTTAAATCATTATTGTCCCTCCCTAGCTCCTCAATGATCCAGGCTATTAGATTAGAGCTAGGAATGTCCAGGTGCAAATAGGTCTACTTAGATTTTGGAAACGTCTGGGAACGGGGGAAGTTACGAAAGTGTCCCAATGGTGTATGAAGGAGATTCAGTGTAGTGAACTAAAATGGGCCAAATCAACAAGAGAGAAACTTTATACCATTTGTGATCAATAATCACCTTCAAGTGATCATTTGTGATCACTTGAAGGTGAAAATTGATCCACAGACTTTGCACATTGACGAATCAAAGAGTGTACTTAGATTGTTAGGTAAAGAATTGTCTAGATTATTAGATATGGAGTACCTGAGTAAGAAAGATTCTGTGAAGTTTATGAGAAACAGTTGGGAGAAAGAAATCTGGTACCCTTATCTAGACACCTTACCTAACAAATGGCTTAGAATGGAAGTATTAAGGCTGAGAATTGGTATCAATCCTGCTATGCTAAATGGCAAAATAAAAACAGAATTGATGCGACCTTATGGTAAATGTACGTGTAAGATGGGTATGAAATGTAATAGTTTACACATTTTAATGGACTGTCAGAAATTGTTAGATCAGCGAAAACAGCTTTTACGCCCAATCTTTTTAAAATATGATATTAGGTCGCGTACCCAAGCATGTGAGCTTCTCACTGATATGGAAAATCTTGATATTGCAATAGCCATTGGAAAGTATATGCAGGTTGCAAATAGGTTTTTTATGGAATAGAAAATTGCCTGGTTGCAAGTGTGGTAGAGGCAATAAGGTATAGAGATCTTAATGAAAATGTTATTGTTTTTTTTTTTTTTTATAGATTCTAGCACTATTTAGACTATGTTTGTAATATGTGTGTATATACAGGTCACGAATGGAGTTACTCGAGAAAAAGGAATGTAATTTTTGGAATTTTGGATTTTAGAATGGCGCAGGTTGATGAATTTGTAATTATTTGAGAATATTTATATAAAATGATATGTTTTATGTGGTTTAAAGACCAACGGTCTAAATAAACTTTATTTTTGACACACTGACGTCAAAGGGAAAATTTTATACAAAATGTCGTTTTGGACTCCCACGTCCAGTAACTTCAAAAGGAAGTCAGTAAGGCATACTATAACTCGAAAATCTCAGAAGAATACTTACAACATAAAAAGAACTGAAGATTCAAAGTATATTAATGACTACAATCCAGTGATTTTGACAACGTGGAATGCAAACATGGATATCCAGTATGTTGCAGATAATTCGATTGCTGTTGCTCACTATGTTACGTCATATATAACGAAATCTGAAAAGACGGAGTTGAAAGAAATGTGGGAAGAAATTTCACAAGAAAAGACTCTTAGTAACAAATTGTACAGTTTTAGTTTGAAGATGCTTTCTCATTGAGAGATTGGAACCTACGAATGTTCAGATCGGCTGACCTCTGCGAGTTTATATTCAAAGTCAAGAGGAATCATTTGGGTAAGTCTAGGTCTTGCTGCAACACGAAATCGAGTATTGAAATCTCTACAAGAAATTGAATACTTAGCATTGAATGAACCAGAAAGTACAGATATTGTTAAAACTAATATGTTGGATACGTACTATACCAAAAGGAGTCCACATCTGGAAAACATATGTCTCTATGAAGTACTGCAACATTACATTATTAAGAGAAATGTTACAGAAAATATAAATGAAGAAAAACATGCAGTAATTGGATGTAATGGATGTTTGGTAAAACATGCCAAAGGAAATCTTATTAACCACAGGAAACTCAGTTGTGAAACTCCAGATAAAAGGGAATGTTTCTATTTAGCACTTCTGCAACTCTTCAAGCCTTGGGGTAGTGAAATGGAATTACTTGGAGATTTTGAGTGCTATGAAGACTCTTTTAATGCATGTAAAGATAGCATTCAATGCACAATTTTTTCCAACTTATCTACAAATGTTAAATGAAGAGATTGAACAAGAAACTACTATTGCAGCTGAAATAGCTAGAGACAGTTCTCAAGATAGTCAAAGTTCTGCTCCACTAAGTCAAGATCCACTAGGACAACCAATTGTTGAAAATAAAGCAGCAATAGCCATGAATGAAGTAGAAATGGCAATGCAACAAGCACAACAATATATTATTGAGTTGGGAAACTTAGAAGAAAAACTAAATATTGAACAAAAAGAAATATATCAGCAAGTGACACAACAGATACAGCATGGTTTACTGCATGAAAAAAAGAATGCCAATGCACATTATTTAAATCTATTCGAATGTACATCAGTGGGTAAGCTGGAACAGGAAAAAGTTTCTTAATTAAAGTTTTGACCAGTTATCTACACAAAACAACTGAATCACATTTATCTTGTGTTGTAACTGCTCCAACTGGGTCAGCAGCACACAACATTAAAGGGATTACATTACATCGATTACTCATGCTACCAGTTGAACATGAAAATAAGTTGGAATATCACAAGCTATCTGGAGAAGCTTGTTATGAAGTTTCAAGAGTACTCAAGAAAATGAAACTTCTAATCATTGATGAGGTGAGCATGGTCTCAAACTTAATGCTTGCCTTTGTACATTTAAGAATGCAACAGATTTTAAAAACAGATTATGATGTTCTATTTGGAGGAAAACGGGTAATTCTATTCGGCGACCTACTACAACTTACTCCTGTAAAAGGACAACCTGTTTTTAAAACACTTCTCCACGAAGACACTAAGAAATCTTTGGGAAGTATTGGAAATGTCAACATTTGGTCTTATTTTGAATATAAAGAACTTATTAAGAATATGCGACAAACAAGTGATGAACATTATGGAAACATTCTTCAAGAGATAAGAATTGGTGTGTTAACAAAACATGGAAAAGAAGCTTTACAAAGTCGGCTTTTAATGAACTTGTTTCCAAATGAAAACATAGCACCTGAAATAATATACAAAAAAATTGGAGAAAAGAAGTCTACAGTTTGCCTAATGCCTACACTGCAAGAGTGTTCTACATTCAATCAAGAACTTTTGAAATTGGAAAAACAACCAATACTGAAAATGGAAGCGATCGATAAAATGGAACACGAAGGAGCTACTATTCTTCTCTCAGAGAAATTACAGTCAAAATTGAATTCTTTTGAAAAGTCGTTGTCTAAGACTGCAGGTTTAGAAAAGACTTTATATGTATGTGTGAACTGTCGGGTAATTTTACGGCGTAATTTGAATGTAGAAGAAGGTTTAGTAAATGGAGCAATGGGAAAAGTTGTTGATTTTGTAAATTTTCAGAAGAGAGATGGAATTTAATTTTTGAAGATTAAATTTGATCAAATTGAAGAGGTAAAACAGATTGGAAGTTGTAGTGTTTGTTTTTTGCTTGTAAAAGACTCATATGTTCGTAGAAAACAGTTTCCTCTTTCTTTAGCATATGCTGTAACCATCCATAAATCTCAAGGTTTAAGTGTAGACAGTGCTTTGGTAAATATTGGAAGTACAGTGTTTAAAGAAGGCAATGCATATGTTGCATTTTCTCGAGTAAGGACATTATCTGGTTTGTATTTGATTGATTTTGATGAGAAAAAGATTAGTGCTGATGTAAATTGTGTAAGAGAGTACAATCGGTTAAGAAGACTTTATCCTCCTAACTTAGGTGAATATCCTGTTTATGAGAAACGTGTAGTGTGTCCAAAACGGAAATATGACAAATATTTCACTGAGATTCAAAAAAAGAAAACAATTCAAGAGAATAATGAAACTGCAAAGAAAATGAAAATGGACACAGTTGATGATATTGCAGGATACCAGTTAGAAAATAGTTCAGGTATCAACTGCTATGCTAATGTAATTGTGAATGTTGTGTTTTATCTAGAGGATCTTCATCATGAAATTATGGAAAATCGAGAAAAAAGATTCTGTTCTTTACTACATTATATTTTTCAAAAGTTGGTAACTGATAGAACTAAAATCCATACTGCTTCTGGCATTCGGCATCTTTTGTATATATGTACTGGATCATTGAAATTTGCATTGAATGTACAACAAGATGCACAAGAATTTCTTATGTTTATGCTTGCAGTATTGGAAGATGAAGGAATAGAAATTGAAAATGTGTTTGGACTAAGTTACAGATGGGATTATAAATGTGAAGAGTGTTCATTTTCTTCTACCACTGAAATAGACACTGAACAATTCATATATTTGACAATACCAGATTGCAAATCAGTGTCTTTTAACAAGTTACTAAAAGCAGCTAATCAAGATATGAAATGTTCTCATTGTAAATCAGAAATGTTGTCAACATTATTTATAGAAAGATTTGGACAATATGTCATTTTAATGCTACAACGTTGTAGAGCAGATGGAAGAAAATTGGAAACCAAAATTAAACATTTTGTGGCAAGTCAAGTATCAATTTCAGGAAGACCTTTTAAAGCAGTGGCTATTATTTTTCATGATGGACCTACTACAACATCTGGACACTATACTGTGTATTTAAAGTGCAATAAAGGATGGACACATTGCAATGATGCCCATTTAGAATTCAAATGTAGGTTGCCTTACGAATTACCAAATTCATATCTAATATTTTTGATGCCAAAGTTTTGAAAACATCATTCGGCCTATTGGGAAGATGTGAACACAAATTAACGAGTTTATTTTGGATATTTTCAATGCAAATGGATTTGGAAACATTATTCGGCCTATTCGGAAGATGTGAATAATTACTGTTTGGATTATTGTTTGTGCTAATTCTTATTGCATTTGCAAAATTGTGTTTGAAAGAAGTAGTTTATATATTTGATCTTTATATTATACGCGATGTAAATGAGAGTGTATGTTTTACAAAATGTACTTGAGAGAAATAAAAGATTTAATGTAGTTGAAGAATGTAATTTAGAAACTGTAGACAGGTAAACAGATAGTTGCACTTATTGTAAATATTTTCAACGCAGATTTGTTTTTTTTTTACAGTCTGATTGATTGATTTTTCCCCCACTGTTGTATGATGATCTACATTGAAATCACTGTGTATGGTGAAATTCTGTAGAATCTGAGAACAGCAAAAAAGGGAAACTGAATATGTTATGCAATTCTAAAATTATGTTGTGTTCTTAAAACTATAATATTATATGCAATAACAGTTTTTCTTCTTTTTTTTACAGTAGGTAATGGTAAAGTTTGAAAAGATTTTAAATTCAGTTTACAACAAAACTACTGTAAAATAGTTCCACTGAGTTTTGTATCTTCTTTAATAAAAAAGGTAAGATGAAATAATGTAATAAGCATGATAATGTGAACTAATGTTTACAGTCTCTTTTACTGCACTCATCCATTTTTTCAAACACTACCCATGCACTCATCTATACAGTTAGGCACTATTCCCACACTCCTCCAATCAACCACGCACTATCCATGCACTTCTCCAATCACCTAGCCAGTACCCATTCACTTATATCACCCAGACACTACCTATGTACTCCTCCAATCACCCAGGCACTATCTGTAGACTCATGCAATCAGCTAGACATTACCCGTACACTCTTCCAATCACCCAGGTATTACCTATACACTTCTCCAATCCCCTAAACATTACCCCTGCACTCATGCAATCACCCAGACACTACCCTTGCACTCTTTCAATCATCCAGGCAGTATCTATGCACTGCTCTAATCACTCAGCTAGTACCATACACTTATAAAATCACCCAGACACTACCTATGCACTACTCCAATCATCCAGGCACTACTACTACACTAATGCAACCACCTGGACATTACCCCTGCACTCATGCAATCACTTAGTCATTAAACATGCACTCCTTCAATCACTCAGGCAGTATACATGCACTTATAAAATCACCCAGGCACTATCTATGCACTCTTTAATCACCCAGGCACTACTCCTGTACTCCTCCAATCACCCAGCCAGAACCCTTTAAGTTATAAAATCACCCAGGCACTACCTATGTACTCCTCCAATCACCCAGGCACTATCTGTAGACTCATGCAATCAGCTAGACATTACCTGTACACTCTTCCAATCACCCAGGTATTACCTATACACTTCTCCAATCCCCTAAACATTACCCCTGCCCTCATGCAATCACCCAGACACTACCCTTGCACTCTTTCAATAATCCAGGCAGTATCTATGCACTGCTCTAATCACTCAGCTAGTACCATACACTTATAAAATCACCCAGACACTACCTATGCACTACTCCAATCATCCAGGCACTACTACTACACTAATGCAACCACCTGGACATTACCCCTGCACTCATGCAATCACTTAGTCATTAAACATGCACTCCTTCAATCACTCAGGCAGTATACATGCACTTATAAAATCACCCAGGCACTATCTATGCACTCTTTAATCACCCAGGCACTACTCCTGTACTCCTCCAATCACCCAGCCAGAACCCTTTAAGTTATAAAATCACCCAGGCACTACCTATGCACTTCTCCAATCACCCAGGCACTACCCCTACACTCATGCAATCAGCAAGACATTACCCCTACACTCATGCAATTACCCAGGCATTACCTATGCATTCCTCTAATCCTCAGACATTATGCTTGCACTCATGCAATCACTCAGACATTACCCCTGCAGTCATGCAATCACCCAGACATTACTCATGCACTCCTCCAAACACTCACACATTATCCCTGCACTCATACAATCACCCAGGCATTACCCAAGCACTCCTTCAATCACCCAGGCACTACCCTTGCACTCTTCCAATCACCCAGGCACTACCCCTGTACTCATGCAACTACCCAGCCAGTACGTATGCACTTACAAAATCACCCAGGCACTACCCCTACACTTATGCAATCAGCTAGAGACATTGCCCCTACACTCATGCAATTACCCAGGCATTACCTATGCACTCCTCTAATCCCCCAGACATTACCCTTGCACTCATGCAATCACTTAGGCATTACCCCTGCACTCCTCCAATTACCTGCGCATTACCCCTGCACTCATGCAATCACTTAGGCATTACCTATGCATTCCTCCAATGACCCAGACATTACCCTTGCACTCATGCAATCACCTAGGTATTACCCATGCAGTCCTTCAATCACTCAGGTAGTACCCATGCACTTATAAAATCATCCAGGCACTACCTATGCACTCATGCAATCACCCAGACACTACTTACGCACTCCTGCAATCACCCTGGAACTACCACTACACTCATGCAACCACCCAGACATTACTCTTGCACTCGCCAGGCACTAGCTATGCAGTCATAGAATAACTCAGGCACTACTCTTGCACTGCTGCAATCATCCAGGCACTATCCATGCACTCCTCCAATCATCCAGCCAGTACCCATGCACTTAAAAAATCACCCAGGCACTACTTATACACTTTTCCAATCACCCAGGCACTACCACTACAGTCATGCAACGACCCAGACATTACTCTTGCACTCATGCAATCAGCCAGACATTACTCATGCACTCCTCCAATTACCTACACATTACCCCTGCACTCATGCAATCACTTAGGCATTACCCATACACTCCTCCAATGACCAAGACATTACCCCTGCTCTCATGCAATCACCTAGCTATTGCCCATGTAGTCCTTCAATCACTCAGGCAGTACCCATGCACTTATAAAATCATCCAGACACTACCTATGCACTCCTGAAATCACCCTGGAATTACCACTACACTCATGCAACCACCCAGACATTACTCTTGCACTCATGCAATCACCCAGGCACTAGCTATGCACTCATAGAATAACTCAGGTACTACTCTTGCACTGCTGCAATCATCCAGGCACTATCCATGCACTCCTCCAATCATCCAGCCAGTACCCATGCTCTTAGAAAATCACCCAGGCACTACTTAAACACTTTTCCAATCACCCAGGCACTACCACTACAATCATGCAACGACCCAGACATTACTCTTGCACTCATGCAATCAGCCAGACATTACTTATGCACTCCTCCAATTACCTACACATTACCCCTGCACTCATGCAATCACTTACGCATTACCCATGCACTCCTCCAATGACCCAGACATTACCCCTGCACTCATGCAATCACCTAGCTATTACCCATGCAGTCCTTCAATCACTCAGGCAGTACCATGCACTTATAAAATCATCCAGACAGTACCTATGCACTCATGCAATCACACAGGCACTACTGATGCACTGCTCAATGCACCTAGGCATTACCCCTGCACTCATGCAATCACTTAGTCAGTAAAAATGCACTCATTCATTCACTCAGGCAGTACACATGCACTTATAAAATCACCCAGGCACTACCTCTACACTCATACAATCAGGTAACCATTACCCCTACACTCATGCAATTACCCAAGCATTACCTATGCACTCCTCTAATCCCCTAAACATTACCCCTGGACTCATGGAATCACCAATGCATTACCTATGCACTGCTTCAATCACCCAGGTACTACCCTTGCACTCCTCCAATAACCCAGGCACTACTTATGCACTCCTGCAATCACCCAGGAACTACCACTACACTCATGCAACCACCCAGACATTACTCTTGCACTCATGCAATCACCCAGGCACTAGCTATGCAGTCATAGAATAACCCCGGCACTACTCTTGCACTGCTGCAATCATCCAGGCACTATCCATGCACTCCTCCAATCATCCAGCCAGTACCCATGCACTTAAAAAATCACCCAGGCACTACTTATACACTTTTCCAATCACCCAGGCACTACCACTACAGTCATACAACGACCCAGACATTACTCTTGCACTCATGCAATCAGCGCCTAGGCATTACCCATGCACTCCTCCAATCAGTCATGCACTGTCCATGTACTCTTTCAATCCCCCAGTCACTACCCTTGCACTCGTCCAATCACCCGGCACTACCCCTGTACTCATACAATTACCCAGGCAATACCCATGCACTTATAAAATCACCCACGCACTACCTCTATACTCATGCAATCAGCTAAACATTACCCCTACACTCATGCAATCATCCAGCCACTACCCATGCACTCTTACAATCACCTATGGAATCACTCAGGTAGTACACATGCACTTCTGCAATCATCCAGGCACTACACATGCACTCATGCAATCACACATGCACTACCCATACACTTACAAATTTGTCTATTTTTAACCAAATAGGCGGTTCTAAAAAGAACCATTTTTTTCTTCTTTTTTTGTTTTATATATTTTTTTGTGTTTTATCAACTCTTTTTTGTATTTTTTGGGTGTTTTTTATCAAAAAAAGGAAAAAATAAACAGAACCAACGGTGAAAACTTTCAAAACATTATGCAATTACAAAGTCATTGCATTAAAAAAATGAACAGTGGAGGTTTTTAATGGCAACCACGATGGCATCAACTGATTGTTCCCCAAAACATAATTTTTTTTCCATTTTACGCAATGCTGCTCTACTCTGGCAAATTCAGGTATGATGTTTGGTGTTGTAGTTGCTGTGGTATCAGATGAAGTGCTAGGTCCGGCAGCGTTGTCCTGACTTGCCTGCTTCTGTTGGTCTCGCCGCTGCTGTTCCCTCGCGAAACGCCATGGGTGCATTGTTTGTAAATGGTTGAGCATGGATGATGTGCCGCAGGAATACTTTTCCTCAGATCCTGGTGAGAGGACCTTGTCACATATGGTGCATGTAACCTTTCGTTCATTTACCATTTTCTCCCCAGGTGGTATGGGGAAGAAAGCCCAAACGATACTCTTGTATCTCACCTTCACCGGTTCTTCCAAGTCTTCTTCTTCTTCAGATGGAACCTGCCGTGATGGATTGGAAGCAGCCATTGTCTGATGAAAAAAAAACACCAAAAAAAGCCAAAGAAGAAGAGCAAAACACAACAAGTGTCTCCTGAGATGCACTTGAAAGAATGAAAAAAATGGGTGGGGTCCTTTAAGTTCTAGAATCAAAAGCTTCTTAACCAATGAAATTGTTTCTTCTGAAGTCACATGGGATTCGGGCACCAGGCTTGCAAGCAGCGCGTACCCGACGCGCACCCGACGCGATTTCCGAAAACTATATTTAACAATAATATATCTTTATTACAGTTACAAATATATGATATTGACAATTATGTTAAATAATCTCTTGGTATAATATACATATTAAAGCTATATACATATACTTTTAAAACTTAAAAATTTGCGGTGGAGTCGCGCACCTGGCGCGACCCCCGGAAATACGTAAGCAACGTTACGGGGGGCCGAGAACCGCGCACCCTTCGCATACTGAACGCGCATCGTACACGACTTAACCAGTATGGCGGCAAAATTCTTGGATTCGCGCACCCACCGTGACTGGTACACGATCGGTACACGAATCCACTTTTAAAAAAATAAAATAAATAAAAATATAATTCATATTTTAGAAAAGAGAAAACATCACATTATTTTTATAAAAGTTAAAAAATTAAGAAAAGGTATTTTTTGGACATTATAGTTAGAAATTAGCATTTAAAAAACCTTTGAAATTCACTGAAAAAACCATAGGTTTCAGGGACGTTATAGTTAGAAATTAGCATTTAAAAAACCTTAGAAATTCACTATAAAAAACATAGGTTTCAGGGATGTTATAGTTAGAAATTATCATTTAAAAAACCTTTGAAATTCACTGAAAAAACCATAGGTTTCAGGGACGTTATAGTTAGAAATTAGCATTTAAAAAACCATAGAAATTCACTGAAAAACCACAGGTTTCAGGGACGTTATAGTTAGTTGGACATTTCACTCATACAAAACCAGAGAAATTCAGCCGTTATAGTTAGTTGAGCTAACTATAACTCGCGCCCCCGCAATGCACTGCTGATGACATCACATATTACATCACTCATGACATGGTCAGTGACATCACTGATGACATCTCAAATTACATCACTGATGACATCATCCATGTGATAATCTGATGCACCTCCTCACACCCTAATATAAACTTTGATACATCCACTCTAAATTACAGACTGCCATTCTCAAAACCATAGACACACCAACACCAGTAACTACATACCCACTCACTAATTCTTAGGTCTACACACACATCCCCTCACTCACCCATACAGTCACTCATACATGCAGTCACTCATCAACACAGCCACTATCATATGCACTCATACACCTATACAGACAGTCACACACCGCCACTCACCTATGAGTTACAAACACAGCTACTCAGTCATGCAAAGAATCAATCACACTCCCATTTACTCACCTATACAGTTATACACACACCACCTCACTTATTCATACAGGTACTAACACATACTTACTCTCTCATACAATCACTGACACAAGCACACACTCATCCATACAGCCACTCTCACAATCACTCTCTCACATATAGTCATTTATATAATCCAACACCCAGATATACTGTCTTTCACATATGTAGTTACTCACACATGTACCACTGAGACATCCATTCACTCACCAACATACCCATACACACTCACCCACCCATACACCCTTCACAGATGCACTCTTGAACCCATACACCCAGTGAATTACCCACTCACACATCTATGCACAGTCACACACCACCCAACCACCCACACAGACACTCAGGCACACATACAGATACTCAGACAACCAATCAATTACCCATATAGACACTCATGTAGCTACTCACCAACCAATGCAGCCGCTTACACACCAACTGACAGACTGATACAGACATTCACACAGTTTAGTCACTAACCCATGCATTCAGTAAGACACATTTAATCACTCACTTATACAGTCAGTCATGCACCTACTAAATCATCCATTCAGACAATCATACACCCACTCATTCTTCAATACACCTTGGCCTATATATAAAACATATTTAAACTTTACAGAAACACACAGTCACTGGATGATGTCATCAGTGATGTCATTTGAGATGTCATTTGAGATGTCATCAGTGATGTCACTGACCATGTCATGAGTGATGTAATATGTGATGTCATCCGCAGTGCATTGCGGAGGCGCAAGTTGTAGTTAGCTCAACTAACTATAACAGCTGAATTTCTCTGGTTTTGTACAAGTGAAATGTCCAACTAACTATAACGTCCCTGAAACCTGTGGTTTTTTCAGTTAATTTCTATGGATTTTTAAATGCTAATTTCTAACTATAACGTCCCTGAAACCTATGGTTTTTTTCAGTGAATATATTTATATATATATATATATATATATATATATATATATATATATATGTATATATATATATCACAGCTCCCAAAGTCCACCTTCAGGCAACTTTTGCACTCTTCTAGACGGGTGCAGCTAGTATGGCGGTGGGACCATACAAACTATCAATGCTCCAGTTCCATAAAAGAAACGTGCTGCACTCACGGGACCCCATCGGAGATGCTTTATTAACATGAAACGCATTTTCGGCGTGCTGCCTTCATCAGCTTGTTTTTAAAGTCTGAGCAATCTGTCATGATGTCATTTTTAAACAGGTAAGTTTGATTTAATTGGATATGGCAAATCAACAACGAAAGAGGACTAATTCTCTGGAACCAATGTCCTATCCCCATGTTGCACTCTGGGATTTAGAGTCCGGTAAAATGCATGGGGGATATTAAATTAAACCTCACTCGCCTTCATGGCTCAAATATGTTGTAATCCATCAATCCTCTGTATGGGCATGTTTCCCACATGCATGATTCTTGCATCTTTTTGGTAAATATTTGCCATCCTCTTTCGTGCACCGCATATTTAGAAAGTCATACCACATTTGCTCCACGAGTCGCATCCCCTCCAGGGGCCCCTCGTCCAACCACGGGACCTCACTGCACTCGACGCAGGAGCTGGTCAGATGGCCAAATCCCCAACAGGTTGGACGGGGGGCCCCTGGAGGGGATGTGACTCGTGGCGCAAATGTGGTATGACTTTCGAAATATGCGGTGCACGAAAGAGGACGGCAAATATTTACCAAAAAGATGCAAGAATCATGCATGTGGGAAACATGCCCATACAGAGGATTGATGGATTACAACATATTTGAGCCATGAAGGCGGGAGAGGTTTAATTTAATATCCCCCATGCATTTTACCGGACCCTAAATCCCAGAGTGCAACATGGGGATAGGACATTGGTTCCGGAGAATTAATCCTCTTTCGTTGTTGATTTGCCATATGTTATGTTATGTTAAAATTATTTATTAAGCGCGCGTATACCAAGCGGTTTCATGGCGCTGTAAGCAAAGAGGAGGCGGCATCGACGGGACAGAAGGCTTACTCATATGCCTGAGAAAATAGCCAAGTCTTGAGCTGTTTCCTGAACTGTGCATAGAGAGTCATAGACCTTAGTTCCGCAGGGAGCGAATTCCAGAATTGAGGAGCCAGGACCGCAAATCTGAGGCCCCCATGTTTTTTACGTTTGAATGAGAGAGTGGTTAACAAGTTCAGGTTGGAAGACCGTAATTCCCGAGAAGGGATATAGTGCTTGATCCTTCAGGAGATGAAAGCTGGGCCACTCCCGGCGAGGGCTTTAAAGATGGTACATCCCAGTTTAAAGGCACAGCGTTTTGCCACCGGAAGCCAGTGTAGACTCTTCATCAAAGGTCTAACATGGTGGTGTCTGGGTTGGCGATAGATTAGCCTAGCCGCTTGATTTTGCACCAGCTGCAAACAATGTCATTGATATGCTGGGATACCCACATATAATGAGTTAGCATAATCAATGCGGGAGATTACCAAGGCAAGGATAGCCAGGGTCAAGGCCTCAGTGGTCAAAAATCTACTGATCTTCCGGATTCTGCGCAGATGGAAAAAGCAAGCAGAGACCACTGAGCCAATCTGGGCTTTCATGGACAGATCATTGCTGATCACAATCCCCAAGCTCTTAACAGAGCTGACTGGACTTGGGGGGCTACCCAGCAGCAGTGGCCAGAAATTATGATTCCATGGATTCGCAGTTCATCCATATCCAATTAAATCAAACTTACCTGTTTAAAAATGACATCATGACAGATTGCGCAGACTTTAAAAACAAGCTGATGAAGGCAGCACGCCGAAAATGCGTTTCTTGTTAATAAAGCATCTCCGATGGGGTCCCGTGAGTGCAGCACGTTTCTTTTATGGAACTGGAGCATTGATAGTTTGTATGGTCCCACTGCCATACTAGCTGCACCCGTCTAGAAGAGTGCAAATATTGCCTGAAGGTGGACTTTGGGAGCTGTGATTTATAGTGGCAATTGCACCGCCATTCAGGGATCAGCGCACCGCCGCCGACTGATGTCGACAGTAATGATGACTGTTGGGGATTTGGCCATCTGACCAGCTCCTGCGTCGAGTGCAGTGAGGTCCTGTGGTTGGACGAGGGGCCCCTGGAGGGGATGTGACTCGTGGCGCAAATGTGGTATGACTTTCGAAATATGCGGTGCACGAAAGAGGACGGCAAATATTTACCAAAAAGATGCAAGAATCATGCATGTGGGAAACATGCCCATACAGAGGATTGATGGATTACAACATATTTGAGCCATGAAGGCGGGAGAGGTTTAATTTAATATCCCCCATGCATTTTACCGGACTCTAAATCCCAGAGTGCAACATGGGGATAGGACATTAGTCCCGGAGAATTAGTCCTCTTTCGTTGTTGATTTGCCATATCCAATTAAATCAAACTTACCTGTTTAAAAATGACATCATGACAGATTGTGCAGATTTTTAAAACAAGCTGATGAAGGCAGCACGCCGAAAATGCGTTTCTTGTTAATAAAGCATCTCCGATGAGGTCCCGTGAGTGCAGCACGTTTCTTTTATGGAACTGGAGCATTGATAGATATATATATATATATATAGCTATATAGACATATATATTGAAACCAAGTTCCACAAGAACAGTATGGAGCACTCAAGAGGGTTCCTAAATAAGCAATTTAATGAACACCAAACAGACGTGTTTTGGCAACAATTCCTTTCTCAGTGTTTGGCTAAAAGTGAAGGATGTCAATTTCAAGTCTTTAAATGCGTCTTGAAGAGCCCCCATTGGAGGATATTGAGTGGCAACTGAAAGAGGACTGTCACAAAGACCCCGGGGACCTCATTCCCTGGTGCCTGGCCAATAAAGAGTGGGTGCTCAGGAGCCCACCCAGGGCACCCACTTCACCATTGTTGGGGGCCACGGGGGGAGCCCCAATGCCCCTGTGACCCAAGCTGGGGCCCCTCTTCTAGCGGGAGCGGCATTGCTCCCTCCTGCAGGGAGCAGCTAAAAATGCAGTTTCATTGTGGGCAGAGAAACAAATGAAAAGTCTTCTCCCAGCGGGTAGGAGCATCTTTGATGCACCTGCCCGGAGGGAGCATTTTGGTCCGAGGACCGCCAGACTTGCAAGGGTGCTGTGGTTGTGGCCTAGCCACCACAGCACCAGCGGTCCGATCGCCCTCTTACAACTAAGGCGGTCGGACCCGCCATTGCACTGCTGAAACCAACAGGGATCAGAGATCCGTGGCAGTAGCACGGCGGTCTTGAGGCTGCAATATGCTTGGCGGGCATATTACGAGTTTCCTCTCCGCCGCGGTTTTCATGGCGGTTCCTACTCCATGAAAACCGTGGCAGAGAGGAAACAAAAATTTAAAAAATATAATAAAAAAGTGGTGCTTGCTGGGATCTGTAGTTTACCGACGTAGGCTGCAGTGTAGTTCTCAACATTAATCCGGCCCAGCTGAACTGCCACCAATGGGTGAACATTACAACATTCAAAGCTGTGATTGGTGTGAACTGCCGGTGTCATAGGCATTTGATAAAGGCACACTCGCCGAAACGCGTCATGCCAATTTGCTGCAATTAAAGAATTTCCTTGGCCCCCGCTGTGTCCCTCTGGTTGATTCTGAGCGAAGAGACCCTTTTGGATATGTTTGCGCGCTAGCCCCTGGCGTGCCGGGGGACCCGTCCAACAAGTGTCTGGAGTTTCATGGGCAACAACATGTGGATCTTCCGAGGTATCGGTCTACTCCGGACCGCCGCATCCAAAGAACGAAAGGTACTGCTGTGAGGTGACAGTCCGTGACTGCACAGAGGAATAGAATCATTGCATTGCTGCTGTTCCCGATTGTTCAGGACTTGGGCATATGCGGCTGGACGTTTGGGGGCCAAGGAGGAGATTTATTGCGGCAGTAACATCGGATTTGAATCCACTTGCACACAAAACAACGCTTTATAGGAACCCAATTTGCAGCACTCACTATGAATATTAAAGTGACCGATGTGAGAGACTTACCCAGTGGGCCGTCATGGTGCTTGCTGGGATCTGTAGTTTACCGACGTAGACTGCAGTGTAGTTCTCAACATTAATCCGGCCCAGCTGAACTGCCACCAATGGGTGAACATTACAACATTCAAAGCTGTGATTGGTGTGAACTGCCGGTGTCATAGGCATTTGATAAAGGCACACTCGCCGAAACGCGTCATGCCAATTTGCTGCAATTAAAGAATTTCCTTGGCCCCCGCTGTGTCCCTCTGGTTGATTCTGAGCGAAGAGACCCTTTTGGATATGTTTGCGCGCTAGCCCCTGGCGTGCCGGGGGACCCGTCCAACAAGTGTCTGGAGTTTCATGGGCAACAACATGTGGAGCTTCCGAGGTATCGGTCTACTCTGGACCGCCGCATCCAAAGAACGAAAGGTACTGCTGTGAGGTGACAGTCCGTGACTGCACAGAGGAATAGAATCATTGCATTGCTGCTGTTCCCGATTGTTCAGGACTTGGGCATATGCGGCTGGACGTTTGGGGGCCAAGGAGGAGATTTATTGCGGCAGTAACATCGGATTTGAATCCACTTGCACACAAAACAACGCTTTATAGGAACCCAATTTGCAGCACTCACTATGAATATTAAAGTGACCGATGTGAGAGACTTACCCAGTGGGCCGTCATGGTGCTTGCTGGGATCTGTAGTTTACCGACGTAGACTGCAGTGTAGTTCTCAACATTAATCCGGCCCAGCTGAACTGCCACCAATGGGTGAACATTACAACATTCAAAGCTGTGATTGGTGTGAACTGCCGTTGTCATAGGCATTTGATAAAGGCACACTCGCCGAAACGCGTCATGCCAATTTGCTGCAATTAAAGAATTTCCTTGGCCCCCGCTGTGTCCCTCTGGTTGATTCTGAGCGAAGAGACCCTTTTGGATATGTTTGCGCGCTAGCCCCTGGCGTGCCGGGGGACCCGTCCAACAAGTGTCTGGAGTTTCATGGGCAACAACATGTGGATCTTCCGAGGTATCGGTCTACTCCGGACCGCCGCATCCAAAGAACGAAAGGTACTGCTGTGAGGTGACAGTCCGTGACTGCACAGAGGAATAGAATCATTGCATTGCTGCTGTTCCCGATTGTTCAGGACTTGGGCATATGCGGCTGGACGTTTGGGGGCCAAGGAGGAGATTTATTGCGGCAGTAACATCGGATTTGAATCCACTTGCACACAAAACAACGCTTTATAGGAACCCAATTTGCAGCACTCAATATGAATATTAAAGTGACCGATGTGAGAGACTTACCCAGTGGGCCGTCATGGTGCTTGCTGGGATCTGTAGTTTACCGACGTAGACTGCAGTGTAGTTCTCAACATTAATCCGGCCCAGCTGAACTGCCACCAATGGGTGAACATTACAACATTCAAAGCTGTGATTGGTGTGAACTGCCGGTGTCATAGGCATTTGATAAAGGCACACTCGCCGAAACGCGTCATGCCAATTTGCTGCAATTAAAGAATTTCCTTGGCCCCCGCTGTGTCCCTCTGGTTGATTCTGAGCGAAGAGACCCTTTTGGATATGTTTGCGCGCTAGCCCCTGGCGTGCCGGGGGACCCGTCCAACAAGTGTCTGGAGTTTCATGGGCAACAACATGTGGAGCTTCCGAGGTATCGGTCTACTCTGGACCGCCGCATCCAAAGAACGAAAGGTACTGCTGTGAGGTGACAGTCCGTGACTGCACAGAGGAATAGAATCATTGCATTGCTGCTGTTCCCGATTGTTCAGGACTTGGGCATATGCGGCTGGACGTTTGGGGGCCAAGGAGGAGATTTATTGCGGCAGTAACATCGGATTTGAATCCACTTGCACACAAAACAACACTTTATAGGAACCCAATTTGCAGCACTCACTATGAATATTAAAGTGACCGATGTGAGAGACTTACCCAGTGGGCCGTCATGGTGCTTGCTGGGATCTGTAGTTTACCGACGTAGACTGCAGTGTAGTTCTCAACATTAATCCGGCCCAGCTGAACTGCCACCAATGGGTGAACATTACAACATTCAAAGCTGTGATTGGTGTGAACTGCCGGTGTCATAGGCATTTGATAAAGGCACACTCGCCGAAACGCGTCATGCCAATTTGCTGCAATTAAAGAATTTCCCTGGCCCCCGCTGTGTCCCTCTGGTTGATTCTGAGCGAAGAGACCCTTTTGGATATATATATATATATATACATATATATATATATATATATATATATACATATATATACATACATATATACATACATACTATATATATATATATATATATATATATATATATATATATATATATATATATACATACATATATATTGAAACCAAGTTCCACCCCATTGGAGGATATTGAGTGGCAACTGAAAGAGGACTGTCACAAAGACACCGGGGACCCCATTCCCTGGTGCCTGGCCAATAAAGAGTGGGTGCTCAGGAGCCTACCTAGGGCAGCCACTTCACCATTGTTGGGGGCCACAGGGGAGCCCTAATGCCCCCGTGTCCCAAGCTGGGGCCCCTCTTTTAGAGGGAGCGGCATTGCTCCCTCCTGCAGGGAGCAGCTAAAAATGCTGCTTCATTGTGGGCAGAGAAACAAATGAAAAGTCTTCTCCCAGCGGGTAGGAGCATTTTTGATGCACCTGCCCGGAGGGAGCATTTTGGTCCGAGGACCGCCAGACTTGCAAGGGTGCTGTGGTTGTGGCCTAGCCACCACCGCACCAGCGGTCCGATCGCCCTATTACAACTAAGGCGGTCAGACCCGCCATTGCACTGCTGCAACCAACAGGGATCAGAGATCCGTGGCAGTGGCGCGGCGGTGTTGAGGCTGCAATATGCTTGGCGGGCATATTACGAGTTTCCTCTCCGCTGCGGTTTTCATGGCGGTTCCTACTCCATGAAAACCGTGGCAGAGAAGAAACAAAAATTTAAAAAATATAATAAAAAAGTGGTAATAGGTATGGGGAAAATATCAAATCTAATACTTCCCAGTTTCCAAGGGTGAAACGCAGAACACAGCAAAAGTGTACCTAAAACAACATGGCTGCCTTTAACGTTGGTTAAGGCAGTCATTAACCAATCACATAATGCTTTGTCATCACTATGTACTGCAGTACTTCCACGAAATAATGCAAAAGAACTGCAACAACAGATATCACTAAGTTAAAATGCCTTATAACTTTTAAAAATTATACCCTACTTACCTATAGTACCCAAAAGGATAATCTGCATACCATGATGTGTAATCCTGTAAAATTTTATGGACCTACAACTGGGCATTTGGCTGCTACGCGTGAGTACAAGTCTATGGAAAAATGTATTGGTGCCCAAACACGTTTTGGGACCCCTTTTATCTCTGCTCCCCCTTTGCCAATCACCACAAAACTTTCCATCCTCCGCCAATGTAGAAAAAGCAATAGGTCCAGAAAGTTTTGCGGGGATTCGTCAACTAGGAGTAAAGTTGTCAAAGTGAAATATTCAAACAATTCCTATCTCTGGTAAACCTAACTATAACTACAGAGTGGCTAGGGCCACTTCGTAATACACACACATATATATAAATATAGACAATATTTTTAACTTCCTTAGAAGTTGCAAAGTAATGATACTTGTAATGTAGTGCCTCCAAATGTAGTGGCTCCTGGTGCGGTATCCCATAGAGTAGTGACAAACAATCATCTGAACCACTGTTAATTATGATGGATGCATTCTATTCTATCATTCTATACTTTTCAGTTAGTTCCCTTGAGTTGGTTGTGTTCCCATTGCGAGGGGATGTGGCCTTTTACTTGGGACTGGGCTATACCTTTTGGGGCATGTTCAGTACTCATTTGCATGCGGCTTATCAATCTCTTTTGGCAGATATGAGCTGAAAAGGGATGGAATGCACCCAAAGTAATTACAAGTGAATCTGACTGGTCCAAGCACCTCCAACCATCAATTTTTTGTAGTCTATGTTGTCCTACCTGGTATGGGTATGCCCATCAGATGTAGGCCCGAACTCGCAGTCCCATCATTATTTTCAAGCAACATCTTTCTGACGAGACCCAGCAAGACATCCTGTGATTCTGGGCAAATCACTGAATCTCCCCGTGCCTACCAAAAATGAATGTGTCCATCTGTATTGAAACTGGTGCTCATGTTAAGCGCTCTGAGACCCGATTTCTCGGGTCTAGTTTGCGCTATATAAAACTCTACAAAAAAAAAAGACTGAAATACATTTAGAGTTGTGTGTGTTCTCATTCAGAGGGGAAGTGCCACAGCAGTCCAGGCTCGTCCGTCCCTTTTGGGGTGGTGCAAAAAGGCATTTGCGCAAAGCCGGCTCCTCCAGAAAAGCATGGACCATTGGAAAAAAGAAGTAATTACTTAATTGATTCAAGCATTTCCAGCCACAACTTTAGTGTTTTTTGAGAGAGTTTCAGAAGAGTCTTGGACGTTGCCATAACTGAGTCTTCAATGATGAGGCCAAACTGTCCATTTTGGGTGGTGGTCCAAACAAATTTGCTTATTCCGTCCCTATTCGGAAGGAAACAGAAAAACTCTGGAGTAGAATGCACATAGAGTAGCTACCAGTGGTGCATACTGACCGAGGTAGTTCCAATACTTTTTTGCTGTCTGTAAAAACAGTAATGCCCGGTTTCACAGGTCCTGTCCTTAATCTTTTGAACTGAGTTTGGATTCTTGTCATTTTTGGGCAGCTGCTATGTTCTAGGGAATTAAATTACTGCGTCTTTTCTTCTTCTTCCAACAACACTGTATAAATGTCTCAGCAAGCATTCTATTCATATGTTCGCTGTCTGATGTCTCAGGCTGAGGCAAATTAAATGCTAACTAAATTCAAACATATTTTTAAGAATGAAATGCGTGTTCCCTGCTGAGTTTCCAAACTGAGTACATTTTTGGTCTGTCTGCCCCATATAAAGATAGTTTGAATGTTTTTCGTGGCAGCTGAATTTGGAATGGAGGTGAATTCCTCAACCTGGCAACAATATGGTGTTTGAAAAGCTGCTTTTGTTTACTCAGAGGCAAAGGCCTCTACTGTAGCGATAGCTGACATGATGTAATATCATATTCATTCTGTCTTTCTCTCGTACTGCCCACTTCCATCTGTCTTATAACCCCTGTCTCTTCCTGTCCCCTCTTCACCTTCCACCTTTTATGCCTCTCGTGCAGCTTCTTAAAGAACCACGCTATACAAATATTCAACATGATACGGTGTCCCGAAAATGCCCTGGGACAGCCTTTCTTCCCTCTAGTCCGCCCAACCACAACAGCTGATCTAACAAGGAAACAGCCGCCTGAAGAAATGTAATGTATGCCAGCAATATCACTGGAATCTCAGGCTCCAGATACTATTGCAAGCTCACTGAATTCCAATAAGCCCTCTTTTAGGCTTTTAGTCTCCAGCGACAGCCATGGCAAGACGTCGGGGCCTACTCTTGAAAGGCGGTAAGGGCTAGAACACTGAAGTGTCGATAACATTTCAATGGTGATCAAAAAATATACTGTATAGGTAGTGATATGACTTTAGAAAAAGTTCAACACTTTGTCACAGAAAAAGGTTCACTAGCTTAGTAAAAATATACCGTAGAACATTTTACATTCAATACTGATGATTTGGGGCAATTTGGATTTCCCAATGAACATAGGGGACCCTGCCCAAAGAATTCCGGAATTCGTTAGGCTTCAATACGCTGGGAGATTTCTTTAGATAAGGGAAATTTATTTCATGGCAAGAATTATTAGAACGGGATGGTTCGCTATGTATACAATATTTTTTAAGCTTTAATAAGATCTAGCATTTTTTGCAAGCTCAATGTAAAGACGAAAATCAAGGGTCCTAATCGATTAGCCGCGCACTTGGCAAGAGCAAATTGCAAGGAATAGGAAATTGGTATAGATTCCTGCAGGATCTTTCCGTGAAGCCTGATGTAGCTGCTTTTCTATCTAGGGTATCGGGAAAAAAAACCAATGCAATGTTTCAGTGAGCGACTGGCAATTAATCGCAGATAGGTAATAAATCTCTTTGGCAGCTAATTTTAAAAGAATTAGCTGCATTGTCAAGACGGTTTGCATACTATACCCCAGAGAAACTCCATAAGATGTATCCTGCGGTATCTAACAACTGTTTCCACTGCCACTAAGTACGTGAAGGAGGCTGGCTTCATACGTTTTTTATATGCCCGCAACGTACACATTTATGGCAGCAAGTATTCAAGGCTATCAGCTATGCAATTAATCGTTCGATTGTGACGGAGACCACCCTTGTTTTATTTGGGGCTTCTAAAGTTAGTCGACATTTAGTAAAGGGTCAACAATATTTTACATCGATAGCTCTAACCATTGCGCACTCACTTATTCTCCAGCTTTGGAGCACAGATAACGTCTCCTCAGTCGTACAATGGAAGAATAAAATGTTTCATACTATGAATTTTGAAGAGGCTTATGGCATGCGAGTAGGGGGTCTGAAAAAGTTTAAGGATATTTGGCAATACTGGCAGTAAGCCAGAAAAGTAACGGAAAATGTTTCAGTTCAATCCAGTGGAAATATGTCCAGTAGGGGGAGCTATTGGAGTTTATATTAGCAAATAGCAATAGATCATCTAAAATGGTAGCATGGTTCAACTTAAGGTATATTAAGCCATCAGGAAATAGAACCCCCCCCCAGCTCCTTCCCCTTCTTACATAATTGTACTCTTTAAGCACTCCTGCACTTTTATCACACTTGAATAAGCTCATACATAATTCCATTATTAGAAGCACTAATCCACTCTTCTGGCTGAAGGTATTTGTCTCAGGAATGGAATGGTATAGGATTGTTTAGATCATTGTTTACAGTGGAAAAGCACTTTAGCACTTTTCAATTGCTTCTTTGCACATGTTGGTGATCATGACCTGCCCTTCGGCTGGAGATCAGAGGCGACATAATAGTGGTTTAAACTGAGAATTGGCTCTAGTTATTCATATGCACTTTATTGCTTCTCAACAAAAATGTTAATGTTATTGTTTATAGTTTTAGATACTTGGGAAGAATAAAGATTCTAGATCATTTATTCACACGAACAAGCTATTTTTACCTAGAATCTTTCACGCTCTCTCTCCAAAGCACAGCTGCACTTTTCATTGACGGAATGTATTTTTCTTGTTGAATGTAGCTATTAGCGAAGGTTTATTATAAAGTATGTATAGCATTGTTCACAGTTGAATAGCACTTTAGCACTTTTTTTGCTCTCAAATATATTTTCTCGATTAGGGGCTGCTCTTTGTGTTATAACATTTTATTAATAAGTTGACACAGTAAAAACGTTTACAGAGTATTATGATCATGTATTAGCAGTTTCCATCATATGCTTCCGAGAACACAATTACATCGCATAATTGAATCATTATACATAATGCACAGCAAATTTACAATTTGATCATTCGTCATCATCTTCTGGAAGTGGACCCACTGTTGGAGGGGCGCAGATACCTCCTCTAAAGTTATTCCAGTTACCCCACATTCTCTCCCACTTTTTAGGGCATCCTCTGTGAACGTATTTGGCTTTTTCAGCTGCCATGGCTATATCCATATCTTTACAGGGGCTGCTCTTTGGATGGTGACAATAGGCGTAGACATATGGAGCGAAGTTGGATTCTAGGTCATTCTAATTTAATTTGCATTATGGATAATTTACAATTGGATTTTGTTAGCGGCTAGGTGCTATAACACAATCTCCAGTACAAAAAATATTTCTGACATGATTATAAGTGTATTGTTGTATCCATGGTTGTATTTTCTGCTCAATAAAAAATCATGGGGGACCCTGCATGCATTAACATTAACTACAACATTGGAACTAAGCAATGTGGTGGTACAGTGCAGGCGCAGGTTTTTCCTGCACAGAAAATAATTGTTATGCCACACCTGTGCCCCGTCTTAGCAGTGGACATAACAGTTGTTATTACCTAATTTAATAGTATTTCAATTTACTGATCACAGAGGTACGGAAGGCTAGGCCTGCCTTGCTTAGATTTACGCTTGTGACCATCAGATCACGGCAAATAAAACCACATTAAGCCGCCTTCCTTTGCACGTGTCTTAATGTTCTTTTCAGGTGGATTTGCTAGGTCAGAGTTCCTTGGTCGGTCTCGTGTTTCAGATAGGTGTGTTCAGATATTCAACATTGCAGCGTCTGAGGTCCTTCACAGCTGGACAAACCATAGCACAATGCCATTCCAGACAAGAATAATGGGTGTTCAGAACCCAGGGATAGATGTGACCTCTGCGGTCAGCAAGGAAGTCTTCTGGAAATCAATGTAGCTGATGAGATAAGATCCACGCCGCAGTCAATGTACGAGCAGTATGCAGATCTCAAGTAGGAAAAAGAGAATCTTGTGCAAGCTGTTTTATATTAATAAGTAGTGTGAAGTATTGTGTTCTAATGTGTAATAAAGTATTTTCATTTTTTACAAGAAAAAGCACTGGGATGAACATTCTGTTATTGAGTTGTCGCTTGATGATGAACTCTCAGCTTCAGCAACCCCACACTTACCTCCCTAACAAGCCTGTGACTGCTCGCCATTGCTACCATTGAGAGACAAGCAGGGAAGGGATTTTACTTGGCCCAGTTTGCAGAGCCATAGTAGCGTGGACATCAGAGGCAAACAACCTCAAACCCCGTGGTTGAAGCCCAGTAGCCCCTACTTGACCGTGGCCCCCCAAAAGGTGTATGACAGTGACTTAACAGAGAATACATTTGGAAAGGTTCTAGAGATATTACGGGACTAAGCAATTACGTGAAGGACCAAACTATTTAAGCAGCATGACTGGTGCTCTGCTGGGGTCTGCATGATATTGCACTTAAACTATGCCTTAATATCTATCCTTTATCACTCGCCCCTACATAGCCTAGCCCTTCGAGATGGAGTCTTTGAGGTGAAGGTCAAACTATTGCATGTACCAATAAAAAGGTTAAAGTTAATTACTACAGTATCAGAACAAGCATTGGGCCCAAAAGGCCACTAGTGAGCATCTTGCAGCGTCTGAGAAGCGAAATACAAAACAGGAAAGTTAAAGGTGCTTGATTGAATTACTTTACAAGGCCATAAATAAAGAAGGGGATTGGAGACCTGGAACTAAGGGCTTGATTACGATGGCAGGGAGACGACCACGACAGGCTGTTGGTGGCGGTCTCCCCACCATCGGTGACTGAATCACCGCCCGCCACATTACGATGGCGGGCGGTGTGTTGGCGGTCGGAAAGACCGACCGACACGGTCCAGACGGTCAGAAGCATTTCGACTGCCTGGCGGACAACCCTCCATCCCCAGAATGGCGGCAGTGCCTGTCAGGCACCGCCGTGGGGATTACAATATCCCTTTCTGACGGTCGTTCTGCAGCGGTCAACCCGCAGTGAAGCGGGCTGGCAGAAACGGATTTGGTGGCCCGTAGTGGGCCCCTTTACCACATGGGGCTGGTACATGTAGGTGCCCCCCTACATATCCCTGTACCATGTGGCAGGCAGCGCATGGTGCCTGCCACGTAGTGCAGGGACATGTAAACACCCTATTTTTTGTACTGCTGACCGCATCACCGCCGCAATACAAAATATAAGCAATGCGACCGCTGTGGTGGCGGTAGTATTGTAATTCGGAGTGTGGGTAGGCCGCCTCATGGGCGACTGGTCCCCATTCCGAGACGATGGCGGACGGACTTAAGTCCGTGCGCCATCGTAATGAGGCCCTAAGTGAAACGTGGGCAGATGGCTAGACTTAGACAAAAAAAACCTTAGGAAAGAGGAGTAGCTTTGGCAAGATTCAATTCAGAGTACAGTCTGCATGAAAAATAGAGAAGTATCTTCAAAATGATGATCGACTGATTTTATACACTAGTTAAACTAAACTTGTTTTCCCTACCATAATGGATCAAAGCTGAACAGGTTGTGAGCATAAAGTCGGCATCTTTAATATAAGCAAGAGGGCATATGCCAACCTAGGGATCTAATGGCAAGTGCTGTTAAGGTTAATAGTCGAGGTATTGGACTACCCCATAACTGAAAATCTTAGGGCCCGATTCACAAAGATTAAATGAGACGAAAGTCTAACTTTACGACTTTCGGTATTCGTGAATACCAAAAGTCGTAAAGTTAGACTTTCATCTCAGTTTACTTTTGTGAATCGGGCCCTTAGTCTTATCATCAAGGGCACAAGGTATCCCACACTTTTTGGTATTTTTTTTGCAAGATAGGCTCAAGTTATCAACCATTTGTTAACAGCTGCCAATTTGGAAATAGACTTAGGAAAGGAGTGGTTCAACCTACCAACCTAACTAACATGGACATACAGGTTTGGCAAATGCCGGTCTTTATAAATGACTCACTCACTGGAAAATATATTCCACTCACTAAGTATGACTCTGTGGGCTTCATATCGAGTGCCTCTGTACTTCTGATGTCACCGGTAACAGAAGTTCCAGGAAACACTCCGGCTACGGTGTTTTTCACCCGGACACTTCAGTTACAAATAAACCCAGGATGGAAATGGGTCCCTATGCATGCTTATTTACTAAGAGCCTATTGTAATGAGGTCACTGATGCGTCTGTGCTCTTAGCTGTCATACAAGAGGAATTTAACCACTACTTTCTGGCCAAAGACATATAACCATAAAGTATTTCAACTTTCCACACACGGCCGTTGCTATCCTAACCTTTATTCTACACTAACTTAGGGCCTAATTTAGAGAACAGTGGTATTTACTCTGTCCGTCAGGATGTTGGAGGACTTACAGCCGCCACCCTGACTGAAAAAGGACCCCCATATTTAGAGATCACCACAGGTCCAGCGGTGATTTCTGTACCTTCCGAGGAACGGCCATCACTGCAGTTACATACATTTTGGTGGATGGCCACCTTCAAATTTGACAGGCATACACCAGTGGGACCTTGTTTCTGAAAAACAAATAGCTTAATGACCCCCACACCTATGGAGTTCTTTACCACGGTGTGTGCGTAATTATTTTATTTTTTAGGTCGAGCCTGGGCAGCGCATGCGCTGCTCTGCGAGGCATGCTGTATTGGAGTATGCACTTGAAGCCCCGACCACTCTCTACCCATATTTGTCATTGGCTTGTGTCATTGTCCTTCGTAAATGCTGGCTTCTGATTCGTAAATAGGCTTGTTACTCCCTCCTTAGTACCCCTTATCTTCAGTTGTAACCTCCCATGAGGACAGCCCCTTTTACATGTGTTGTTGCTAGGTAGGCTTTAATTACAGCCTCTGAACACTATTTCGTTTAATGGTTTTCGCATGACTGCTGCTGCAGGCAGGGTACGCTCTCTCGCAGCAGCTTTATATTTTTTTTTTACAGAGCACGGCACGCCACGCTGATAGTAGTGGCCGTGCCTTTGCTTTTCTTGCCGCGCCAAACGCGGCCGCATGTTTTTTTTAACTAGTTATCAAATTTTTTTTTTTTAATTGTCCCATGCTGCACTTACACTGTAATGTCGGCCGTGCACCTTTCCTTAAACGAGCCGAGTCTAAGGAAAGGGGCGTGGCCGCCATTAAAGTGAAAGCACGGCATGGGCCAATTTTACAAAATGCCCCTACCGCCTTTCACTTTAATGGTGGCCGCACCCCTTTCTTTAGACACGGCTCATCTAAAGAAAGGGGCGCAGCCGATATTAAAGTTAAAGCGCCGCATGGGTGTTTTTACAAACTAGCATTTGTAATGCAATAGGTGTCAAATTTACGAAACTCACGTAAATGCGAGACCTATTGCATTGCAAATGCTTGTTCTGTTTGTCACCGTCAGATTTTCCATGGCGGGGACAGAAAAAAAAGGACATCAGGCTGTCCTTCTTAAGCAGGTGAGTGATGTGATGCCCTTTCTCTGAGGGCCAGCACTCCCTCAGGTCATTGGAGTAAGCTTTTTGTCGACATTGCCAATAGTCACCGACTTACAACGGAGCAGGCGGACAAGACACTCTTCACAAAGTACCATGTCCGCCAAACTCTAAATCAGACCCTTATCCACTATTAACTCGGCCCCAATTCGGTACAGAATTGAACAGCATGGCCGCCTATAATTCTGCAGAGCGTTGCCCCTTTACTCACACTCTTCCCCGCCTTCAACAAACGTCCCTTACGAGTACAGCAAATCTACAACTTTGAATAGGTACGTTCACAATGATGTGCAGGGATCGCTGGCCCGCAGGCTCCGCTTGCTCATCTGACACCTCAGCAGGTTAATGTATTTGCTGTAAAAGATTGGGTGCAATCTACTCTCGGAGCGCCACCAAGCACTTTAATAAAAGAAGTGACGATTCACTGTAGGAATCAGTAGACGGGTTTACAGACAGTATCATGGTCCCGGAACGTGTTTGTGTTTAATGTAGTCGCTCATAACGTGAAACAGTAGTGCTAACAATAGCGACATTTAATGGAACGGTTACTGTTATTAGGTGTACTATTCCGTAGGGCTGTCAATGGCAGGTGGTACAATTACGCAGCTCTGTGTGATTTGTACCCTAGCACCGTACCTGTGAAATGCACTAATATGTTTTCCTCTTTTCCACTGAGATTTATAGTAGAAGTAAATATTTTTGGTTTTTAAATTCATCCACAGTACCCATTCTCGCCACATCGGTTCTGCACATGTCTGCGTTGCAGCTGTGTGCTCCTTCATCGGAGGGCCCTGCTCGAGATTAACTACCTTATGCTTTAGTTTACATCACTGCCAAAAAGAAGACTGCAGAAAACCTAGTTGCAACCCATTTTAGTACCATAATAATAACAAGACAAAGTTCTGAATGAGAAGAAAGCTTGCCCCGCAAATGACCGTGTGGCATATCCTTTCTATGTGTGGGGAAGGGATTCAATGTGCTATTTGTGGTGACATTTTCGGTGTGTGCACAGAAGCTTGCACAATGTGCTCATCCATTGTCCACTGCTCCCACCCTCTCTGCAGACTGCACGTTATTTCCTTTGCCTCTGCCGCAGAAAGAGCCTTGAACTGGTGCCTGCAGAATACCCATTAAGTGTGCAGGGAAGCTTGCACTGGTAATGTCCACATGATACCTCTTCTCTATATATAAAGGAAAAACAAACACGCACTGCTGTTTCCTGTAGTGTCTTGTGTGTGGAAGGGGAGCGCGCAACTTGCGCTGCTGCCCCTGAATCCTGCACTGCTCCCTTTCGCATCTTGTGCTGCTGCTTTTTCACGCTGCCCTACTGCACTAAGCACGTGACTTCCTTACACCCTTCGTTGGCTGCCCCCTTGATATTACTAAAAAGTTTGGATATTGCACATATAGAAGTTGTTCACTAACAAACAACAGAGGTACAACATGGGCAGCAGTAACATGAAGAACTGTTGCAGGACACAAAGTAGTAATGTAAGTTTCTTCACATCGAGAACAGGTACAACATTCCCTGAAACTATAGAACAAGTATTGGTGGGACAGGAATGTTCCCTACAGGGTGAACTGGCATGTAGCCCTGCCACGAGTGCCTGACATCATGTGAAACTGATATCGTGACTTATTTTGGCCCGGGGCATTCACACTAATCCAGTATGTTTGCAGACGCCTAGGCCTACTGACAATGAGAGGTCCAGGACCAATCCTGTGATCTGGAGGGGTACACCAGGCATGTCCTTATATTGGACAGAGGATTACTGTACCTGTCCTGGGCTTTGCACATAAAGTGGTGGTGGCAGAGTACCAAGTTTCCTTTGATATCACAGTCAATCAGACCCTTCTATCTCCGTCAGTGAGAGTGTGGTCTACTGGCCTCTCTTAGGTAAAGTTTCAATGGATTGTGCAACTCAGAACCTGTCTGAATGTAGAGTGTGTGTGTGTATGTGTGTGTGTACAGTATGAGTGTTGTACATATGTGGTTGCAAGACCCTGTGCATGTATGAGTCCTAGTACTGAAGCCAGTGGGATCCATTTTGGATGCACTTGGTTCGGCATTGCACACAGTGGAGGATGAAGACAGCTGCCTCAGACAGTGTAAGTAGATTGCCTACATTTCTTTGGCTGGAAAGTGGAAATACAGACTCTGCAGTGAGGACGATTGAAACATGGCTACCTTGAGAAATTCCATGAAGACCGTGGAGGGAAGGGGCTGCTGAGTAGTTCTTCCTGAGCACTGTCATTTGGTTGATGGTGGGGGTGAGAGGTGGGACTTCAATTTCTGTTGTTCACATTGAGATAGTTTCTAGGTCAGGCCTGTCCCTCTGTCTTTTCCTGATTACTGCTTCAGAAAGGCTGATGACAGCCAGGTGCAGAACACTCACACTTTATTGTGCCCATGTTGTGAGCACTCACTCCTGTTGGAGACAGCCCCACTGCTACCTGCTGCGAGAAGCATCACCTTCCACAAAGGCTATGCCTGGAGAGCAATCTGAGAAAGACACTTGAAAAGAATAACAACCCAAACAGGTTTGAAAGGTTGAGACAATTGATCCACTCATCTGGAAAATGTGTATAAAATTGTGATCCAAACCCCTCCACTTTGTTCCAGTTCGAAGTTCTTCATGACCAAGTAACTGAGTGCCCTGCAGAGTACTCCAAAGACTGCTGTTTGACCAGGGCTGGTGACAGCTTGACAGCCAGTCTCCCAGAGGTGAAAGGCCATCACCTGAAGCCTGCTCTTTCTGCTGGCAGAGCTGAGGGTCTGCCTAGTGCCTAGAAGCTTGCCTGGTTGCTGCTAGAAGGAGGAAGTCTGCCTGGCCCCGCAGGAAGAGAGATTGTCCAGGAGGAGAAGCCCAATGTGTTCCCGTCATGAGGAACATACAGAAAAGCAGAGCAAAGCCTGGAGTGACTGATGCTGTGAGTGGGTCTCCCAGTCTCGCCGCGGTTCCCACTGAGACGCATTCAAAAGACTACTCAAATTATACAATCCAAAATAATGCCCTGTCCCCACCAGCCACTGTGATTGCAATTTGATACTGCTGCTGCCAAAGGCATGAGAAGCCATGAGGTCATAATACTCATCTGCAATCGGCCAGCAGAGAGTTGCAACTGATGAAGACACCATGATTACTATGGCAGAACTTGCAGAACCACATTCACTCAATAAACTTGTTTAGAAGGGGAGCCATGCTTTCCGATGACGTGGGCATCTCCTGGCCTCACCGTCAACTGCTACAGAACCAACATGTGGTCAGAAAAGAAAAACAGCAATGTGCTGACTCAAGCACAAGGACTTAAGACTGTTTCTGCTACCCACATCAACAACGTGGGTAAGAACAAGTAAACTGATTGCACATCCGAACCTGTGAGGAACATAACCGCCACCTATGCATAATTCGTGCCGGTAAGAAATTGGAATAATATTTGGGATGGGCGACTACCCACCTCAAAGAATAATCACAACCCTTATCAGAGTGAACCCTTAAAGTCACTAAATTAACCTGAGGTTACTCCACTGGTAGCTATGGCATAAAGCAAATAGGCTTAAATTATGGCAATGTGTTAAAGTACGTATGCAGTATCAAACCAGTAATGAAGTCAAAATGCAAAACAAGAAAAATCCCAAACTGAATAAAACCAGGCATTGGGAAAGCCAGTAAGTCTTGTCTATGCAAGACCTAATGGCAATGTTTTTTTCAGTCATCTTGTACAACATCGCAGCTGCTGTGAAGCCTGGCTGAAAGTAAAAAAACACGCTTGTATAGTTTAGTATGAAATGGTAAGACCTAGCACTGTATGGTCTGTCATTGTATGGTATGGTATATTATGGCATGGTTTGGCCTGTTATTGCATTGTATGGCATGGCATGGAAAGCCCTGTCATTGTATAGTATTGTGTGGTATGGTATGGCTTATCATTGTATAGTGTGATTATGGTATAGTAGATATGGCCTGTCATTGTATACTATGGTATGGCCTGTCATTGTATAGCATGGTATAGTATGGTATGGTATGGTAAGGCGTGTCATTGTATAGTATGGTATGGTATAGTACGGCCTGTCATTGTATAGTATGGTACAGTAGGATATGACCTGTTTATGTATAGTATGGTGTGTAATGGTATGGCCTTTCATTGTACAATAAGGTATGGTATAGTCTGTCATTGTAAAGTATGGTATGGCCTGTCATTGTATGGTATGATACAGAATGTCCTGTCATTGTATAGTATGGGATGGTATAGTAAGTTGGAGGGGAAGGTTGTTTCATGTCTTGGCAGCGATGTAGGAGAAGGAGCGGCCACCGCTGGGGCTGCGATGGATGCGAGGAGTTTGTGCAAGGGCGAGTGAAGAAGAGTGAATGTGTCTGGAGGGCTGGTGGAAGTACAGTCGATGGTTGATGTAGGCAGGTCCTAGGTCGTGGAGAGCTTTGTAGGTGTGCGTGAGGATCTTGAACTGGCATCTCTTTTGGAAGGGGAGCCAGTGGAGGTCTCTCAGGTGGGGAGCGATGTGAGTTCATTTGGGGAGGTCCAGGATGAGTCTGGCTGCAGTTTTCCATATGGTCTGGAGTCTTATGAGGAGCTGGGTAGAGATGCCGGCGTAGAGGGCGTTGCCGTAGTAGAGGCGGCTGGTGACAAGGGCCTGAGTGGCCATCTTTCTGGTGTTGGTTGGGATCCATCTGAAGATTCTGCGGAGCTTGCTAAGTGTGTGGAAGCAAGAGGAGGCGACTGCGTTGACTTGTCGTTTCATGGTTAGTTGGCAGTCGAGGATGATGCAGAGGTTGTGTGCATGGTCGGTCGGTGTGGATGTGGGTCCGAGTTCTGCAGGCCACCAGCTGTTGTCCCATGCGGAGGTGTTCGTCCCGAAGATCAGTACTTCAGTTTTGTTGGAGTTGAGTTGGAGGCAGTTGTCTCTCATCCATTTTGCTACAATAGTCATGGCGTTGCAGAGGTTGGTTTTGGCGTTGGAAGGGTCCTCGGTGAGCGAGAGGATCAGTTGAGTGTCATCTGCATAGGAGATTGTTGAAACCGTGGGATCTGACAACATCTGTGAGGGGGTTATGTAGCTGTTGAACAGAGTGGGGCTGAGGTATGATCATTGTGGTACACGGCATATGATGTCTGTGGGTGCGGAGGTGAAGGGAGTTAGTCAGATACTCTGTGTGCACCCTGTCAGGAAGGAGGCGATCCACTTGGGGGCATCTTGCTGCATGCCTATGTTGTAGAATCTGTTGATGAGGGTGTTGCGGGAGATGGTGTTGAATGCCACGGAAAGGTAGTCTGTGGCAGCAATCAGTGTGGTCTCAGTGCTGTGGTTTGCACGGAATCCAGATTGTCAGGCGTTCAATAGGTGGTTTTGTTCCAGGAATTCAATGAGCTGCAGGTTGATGGCTTTCTCGAGTACTTTGGATGGGTAGGGGAGCAGGGAGATCAGATGATAATTTTTTGCAATCACTGGGGTCGGCAGAGGCTTTCTTTAGGAGGGGTCTGATGCCTGCATGTTTCCATATGTCTGGGAAGGTAGCAGTGGAGATGCAGGAGTTGAGGATGCTAGTGAGTTGCGTGCTGATAGGGTTTGTTGTGAGGTATAGAGGTGGTGGGGGCAGGGGTCGGTGGGCGCCCGGGGTGGATGGAAGACCTGATGGCTGAGGTGGTCAGGGTGGTGAGTGGAGACCAGGTGGTAATGGCTTGGCTGATGTCCTCTGGTTGGTTGTGGGTGGTGGGTTGGAGGTTGAGATTGTTGTAGATGTTGGTGATCTTGCTTTGAAAGTAGTCTGCAAGTGTGTTGCAGACTTCTTGGGAGGGGTGGATGGTGTTCTCTATGGCTGTAGGGTTGGAGAATTCTTTGACTATTTTAAAGAGTTACTTTATGTGGTTGGCCGTGGAGTCAATGCGGGTGGTGATAGCTGCTTTCTTGGCTTCCGTGATGTGCCAGTGATAGTTGCTGAGGACTGTTTTCTGAGCTGCTCTGTCGTTGGGATTTTTAGCGGCACGCCATCGTTACCCCAAGTGGCGGTAGTTGCGCTTGGTGGTCCTGAGTTCGGGGGTGTACCAGGTGGGACACTGTCAGCGCTGTCGGTGATACAGGCGGTGAAGTTCTGGACAGCCTGATCTAGGGCTATTGAGGTCTTGGGTTGGGAGGTGATGAAGGCCTGTGACCTCTGAGTTTCAGTGACATTGCTCCAATTGCGGTGGCAGGAGATCTGATACTTGCTGATGGTGTGCTGGGCGTCGGTGATGGTGAAGTATTCTATGGTGTGGTCAGTCCAGGTGAGTTCTGTGGTGTGGCTGAATTTGATGCTGTCGCTGGAGGTGAAAATGGGGTCTAGTGTGTGTCCGACTTAGTGCGTTAGTGGGTTCGGTGACCAGTTGGGTGAGGCCGATGTTGTTCATGTTCTCCAGGAGGGCGATGGAGTTGGCGTAGTTGGGATCATCGACATGGAAGTTGAGGTCGCCGAGTAGTATGTAGTGGTGAGAGTTGATTGCTAGGGGGCGATGAGGTTGGGGATGGCATCGCAAAATATTGCTCGGGGATCCGGGGGTCTGTAGGCGAGGGTGCCTCTTATTGTGGTCTTCACACCAGTTTGTCGTAGGAAGTTGAGGTGTTCCATGAGAGGCATGGGGTCGTCGTTGGTGATGGTCCATCTGAAAGTTTCCTTGAAGATGATGACGATGCCTCTACCTTGTTTGATGGCGCGGTCTCAGTGTATCATCTTGTAGCCTTCAGGAATGGTGGTGGGGATGTCTGGGTTCGAGGAGGGGTTGAGCCATGTTTTGGTGATGAAGGCAACGCCCGCGGAGAGCGTGGTGATGGTGTCCTAGATTTCCGTGGCATGTTTGCAGAGTTAGCGGGCATTGAGCAGGATACAATGGAGTGGTTGTTGGGTGTTCTTGGTCTTGTGGGCAGGAGAGGTTTGAGATCTTTCGTACGTTGTGTCTCAGGAGAAGTGTCAGTGCTACTAGATGAAGGGTCCTTTAGTGGATCATGGGGAGGAGGAGACGCAGCTGTTGTTTCGGCATCCAGGGGTCCAGGAGTTCCTTGGCGGTGTACTGTCAGGTGGAGGGAGGGCCTGGGGTCCTGGCACTGGGCGTTTTCCAACTGGCGGTGTGTTGGCAGCGTGCCAGCTGTGCGCATCCGCTGCGTGGCCGTGCGGCGGCCTCCATTAGTGGTCCTGGAAGGTGGTCCTGGTGGTCCTGAGTGCTATGCAGGGACTTGGGGCGGGCAGCGCGGGGACAGGGACAGCAGCCAGCACAGGGACAGCAGCCAGCACAGGAGCAGCAGGCAGTGCAGGGGCAGAAGGTAGCACATGGACAGGGACAGCAGGCAGCACATTTATGTGGCAATACATTTATTTGCAAAATGTTGAATTAGGTTTGAATTAACAGTGTACTGCATAGTGCCATTCATTTTTTCAGATCCTGAAAACATGTCCTCAGCAGCCTCCAGACTGTGTACTCATAAGGGAGAGTGTGGACCTCTGCCCTTAAAGAGCAGAGCCTGATCACAGGGGACTGCAGTGGCGTAGCAATGGTGCAGTGGGTCCTACTTCAAGCATGATAAATTACAGCTCCTCCTCGCTGGCAGGACAACAGCACTAACGTGGGTTATATGAGACCCTAAGATCCCTGCCCCCTCTTGCTTCTGAACCTGTTGTACTTTCATTAGATGTGCCTCTGGGTGATGTAAAGATCTGATGATGAGGAGTGGGGCTTCTATCCACTCTAATAGGTGTGCAGTTAGGGTGTGGTGATAAAGGAATTGCAACTGCTCACATACTGAAGTATCTGAAACAACAAGCATGGCTGTGGCAATTGTTTTGGCTTTGTTTTGACTGAAAAGAGGTTTATGAGCTTGAGTAATGCACAGAAGAGCTAGCACCTGGCTATTAGGACTTGCTGCTTATCAGACCCTGTTCTGGGGGCCACAGCGCAAACTGTGGCTACTGGGCCCCAACAATGGTGGCTGGGGTTGTTGCCATGGTGTCCTGGGGTCTGTCCTACTATGGCTGTGCAAAATAAGGCAAGAACAACCCTTTCTGCACTTGACTTTCAGGGCAGCAAGGGCGAGCAGTTAAAGGCTTTGTTAGGGAGGTAGTGTGGGAAGCAAGAGCTCAGAACTCACCTATCAACCAATAACCACAATAACAATGGGCAACCAAGTGCCTGTCTTTTTGTAAAAGAAAGCCAACTCCGTACTGCCTCCTAGCTGGCAGACTTCAGAAAGAGACTCAAGACCTGTCTCTTCGACGGAGAAACAGCCCCCAGATACCCCCAGGGTGATAGTGCTGCCCGTTACAAATGACTGATTGATTGATTGAAAAATTTGCCTTAGGAACACCATTTATGGGAGGTGTGGTAAGCAGAGGAATGAAGTAGTCATATTAATCCAGCTCTTCCCTATATCCCCTCGCATCAGCGTAATGCATGCCCATCCAGGTTAAACAGCAATGGGGAGAATTATCTGTCCTCAATGACATTAATCAAGGCCCTTGCATATACTGCCTGGGACCACTGAGATGTAAAATACCTGAGGTGAATTATGCATATTCCTATCAAGAGTGACCAAATCATGAGTCAGACTTTGCAATCCATGCCTTTTTTTGAGATATCCAAATAAAACAGATTTCTGCACAACAAAGCTTAATAGAAATAATTTTCAGTTAGAGGTAAGTTACCCTGAAAAATCTGGCAAGGGTTTGGCACTTGTGGATCTACGTTGGACACTAACTCATACGCCTGTCTGGAACCATTGCTCGTTGCTGCTATCAGGGACCACTGAACACTTTACTGTCTGGGAGAATTAATGGTCAGGATTGTCTGGGGGCATGGACACATGCTGAGTACTCACTAGCTCCTCTCTCCATTGAGTGTCTGAGAAGAATCCAAAAAGGCTTGTAGAAGTGAGGGGCTTGTACAATTAAAAGTATGTAACATGTACATATTACTGTACAGGCTATGCCAGTCTGCTTTCTGAACACCGGATAATACGTCTTTGCCAATTCTTTGCAATTCAGAGATCATCAGGACATCTGCATAGAGAATACTTGGGATCATCATGAGGTTCATAGGAGAACAAAGTGCACCTAAGCCATCATAAGAAAACAGTACAGTGTACATCTCAGACAAGTAGAATGTACACCTGTACTTTCATTAGGAAGAACCCAGAGTTTAAATGGGGTCAACGTGAGAATCTCACAAATTACACCTAAAGCATCACAACAAAAGTACGGAGATTACACCTGAAGCTACCATCAGACAGCCCACAGTACATCCAGGACTATCATAAGATAAGTGTGAATAGAACATTTGAGAACATCTTAAGCAAACAGAAGACAGTACTGTATGCCTGAGGTCATTATGACAGAGCACTTGGTACACCTGTCAGTACCATGAAATAAGACCACAGAGTACATTGAGCCCATCATGATATAAGGGGACAGCATACATGTAGTGCCATCATAGGACAATGTGAAGTACACCTAGGACTATCATGGGATATCAGTACGTAGTACCCCTGCCACCACTGCTACATAAGAGCAGATGTACACCTGAGGCTATCATCACATTCTACTGAGTGGGACTATCAAGAGATTCATATGAGCCCAAACTACTTCAGGGAGTATCTTCAGACACATGAGCACAGAAAATATACCGGGAGTGGAGCAAGGAGGCAACATAGACATTCAACAGAAAGACTGAGAAATTTAAGTCCGAAAGGGACACTTACCCCATGAACCTGGGTCTCTGGCTGGCCACCTTGGACCGAGGCACCTGTAAAGGTTTTTTTCCCTCCTGAAGTTGATTTGGTGATGACTCTGGTCTCAGAGACTCTGGTGAGGAAAGTCCAGCCTTTTCTTTATATATTGATTGACTCACTAGTTGAGATACCCCGGGTGTGGTCTTCAGGTGCTGAGCGATGGACTGCACTCTAATATCCTGGTGCAGATTAACACCCACTCCTGATGGATTTCTGTGCCGGGCATGTGGGCTGCTCTGTGGGAGATGGGATGCAGAACTGTGCTCAAGGTACCCAGTACCTCTCAATGGGCTGTAGGTCTTACCTTGGCCTGTGGATGGGTCACGGTTCTGTCCCTGGATAACAGCCTGGACCTTGAGTCTGACGTGGCCCTGCT
Organism: Calotriton arnoldi; assembly: GCA_963921515.1. Taxonomy (NCBI): domain Eukaryota; kingdom Metazoa; phylum Chordata; class Amphibia; order Caudata; family Salamandridae; genus Calotriton; species Calotriton arnoldi. The sequence continues at coordinate 2,129,376 of CAWUFW010002178.1, forward strand.
CCCGAGGCAAAGGGTTGGCACCACCAGTAGAGTCTCTCTGGGACACTCCTAAACCCCACAACAGAGTGCAAGTGACCAGAAGACATGAAATCATCACCGAGTGCATCCTCGCTGACTAATGGAAACCACTAAAAAAAGCCAATGAGGTGTAACTACAGGAAGCCAAAAAGGGAAACCACCTAACGAAGTTTACTAAAGGGTGCAACCAAAAGATACTACCAAAGGTCGCCACAATCAAACCAGAAAAGGCATGCGACCAACAGATTCCACAAAGAGCAGCCAATAAAACACCACCAAGGGATGCCACTCATTAATGGGAAGGCACGAAAGAGGGCCACAAAGGGCACAACAAGGGATGCACGAATAGAAGTCACCAAAAAGTAACTTAATCAAATCGTTCGAGAACGCAAACAAGGAACACCACTAAGAGGGAGCCACCAATGAAAGCTACTCCAAAGAGAGTAAGCAAGGGAAACCAATAAGGGAAACTGGCCCAGGTTCAAGGGCTGGGCTTGAGGACCGGGTTGAGCACTGAGAAATTGCTCCTTTATTCTAAAGTTCTGGTGCAGCGGAGGATCCTGGTACACATAAGCGCTCAGGTGCATCAGTGGGCCCTGGTTCGGGAAAAGGGGATCTGGCTGTGCAGAGCATGTGCCCCCGGTACAGCAGAGCACATTACAGAGCACAGAAAATACAGCAGCCGGATTCCCTATACAACCCACAACAGCAGGTTCCTGACACGGCACAAAGTGCAAGGCAACAGAAGATCTTCGTGCAACACAGAGCAGAGTGCAGCAGGGGGTCCTGGTACAGCACAGAGCAGAGTGCAGCAGGGGGTCCTGGTACAGCACAGAGCAGAGTGCAGCAGGGGGTCCTGGTACAGCACAGAGTAAAGTGCAGTAGGGGTTGCCGTTCCCGAGTAGCGGAGATTCCTAGGACGGCACAGAAGAGCAGAGCTTTCCGGCACAGCACGGGGTCCTTGTATAGTGCGAGGCAGTGCAGCAGTCTCCTTGTGGCAGCGGTTCCTAGGTAGGGCAGATGGGGAGCTTTGGTGCAGCACAGATCTCTGTACAGCAGAGTCTCACAGCCGCCTCATGCTGCGGAGTGTGCCTCAGACTGGCGCTTTCCATGTGTGCCGGAGGTTTAATCAGAGCAGCATGTCAGGCTCCTCCTGCCGCCTGCACTCCCCTCCCAGACAGGGAGCATGTAGCTTTATGGGGCACCACTTCCCTTCCCTCCCTCTGTGCTGGCATGCCTTGTTCTCTAGATACATACGCCTTTCCCTAATTCACTTAAATAATCAGTCACTCACTCACTTTCCTCCCTGGCCCGCCCTCTCTGACGAGCAGGTTTACAATGCCGAAACTTGAAATCTGGGTCTTTCAGTCACATACCGTTCCTCTTTTTCCTCTCTTTCTGTCATTGTGGCACACATTTACTCGCACGTCTGGCGCTTCTCCCCTCTTTCTTTCTCTGGCTCCTTGTTTCCTACCTTTTCTAACCTCGCCCTTTCGTCATTATGTCGCATACTAATCATGCCGTTGCTCTCTATCTCTATTGTTTTCTCGTTTGGTTTCCTTCATTTTCTTTCTAAGACTATCACATGCTCTCCATTCTTCGTCTACTCCCTTCTCACCTCTGCTCTTTTCTCCCAATTGTCTTTTCGCCTCATTCCTTTCACTTTTCTTGCTCAAACCCCCCTTACTTTCCAATAATTGCCACTTGTATCCTTTCACCTTTTCCCGCCTTCTGCCCATTCCATCACCCCTCTTGCTCCCTTACCTTCTCCCTCCGTATGTCTCCCGTACCCTTTCACTTCGTCCATTCAGCTCCATTTGTCTCATTTGTTGCCTATATATACCTTCAATTTCGCTCCCTGTGATTGGTAGTTCTCTCTTCCTCTTCTCTCTCACTGGCATTCACTTAGCTCCTTCTTTGTCTCCTTTTTGCCCCTCCCTTAAACCAAGCCTGGCCGAGTGGAAAGTAAAGCCAACCCTGGCAAAAATGTTGAACGCAGCCCCACACTGCAAGAGGCCACTAATAGAATGGGTTTATGAGGGGGTGGTTGGGTAATGGCAACAAATCCTGCCATGAATGCAGTTTCCCAGCCGGCAGCATTTAGCTTCGCCCTTCGGGGGAAATGCTGGAATTGCCAGTCCGAACCGGCCCTCGTTTGCTCCTGTTATATACGGGTTTCTCTCTGTATGTGATGATGTCACCTACGAGTGGTGCAGCAATAGCGCACACAGAACAAGTAATTACAGCTGTGCACAATATCAGGTCAGCTTTTTTGTGCTCCTATTCCAAATTCTGTGACATGCAATGCAAAATAAGGTGCAAACACAGTCTTTGAGACTTTCTCTTCCCCGTATGGTATTCTCCTTATTAAACTGTTTGGTTTCCATGTTGTATCCGAAGGAAAGTGCATGTGCAAAAACCCAGAGTATGGTTATTTACCAATGCAAAAAATCTCACAAAAAGAGGCCCCGGGTCCAAAACAAATGAAGATTCAAATGTGGCATAAAGATGAAAAGTGAAACTAAAGGGGATATCCCTTTTTAAGGACAGTTCCCCTCACACACCAAGAGGTGTCATGCTTCATCATAGGGGTACCTCCTCACGTGAGGAACCTAGTCCTCACGCGGGCTACAACCCTCTCGCTACGAGGGAGGAGCTCAGGGATGTTTTAATTTGAGAGGTAGGGTGTACTAAAACCCTATGTGAGCTGGGTGTGATAGAAAAAGTGTGCAGTGCTATAATATAAGTGAATTAAAACCGACTACAGGGTCAGCTGTGACTTTAATAGCGCTGCCCGGTGTCAGGATTAAAAAGCAGGAATTGCTTGTGGACACAGAGGTCAGTGTTTGAAACCGCTGTGTGCTTACAAGACCAACATGTTTCAGCCTCAAAAACCTATATTAGTGTCTAGGCTTTCGTCAGGGTCGGAAATGTAGCTACTGCAAAATAACAAATGTGAAAAAAAAATATAATAATGATGAACTATAATAGTTTCATACTGAACCAGAAAGTGGTTTCTTTGTTCAGTACATCAATGGTCTCCCTGTATTTGGAAACAATGGAAAACATATCATCCAAGCAAATATATAGAACTGTATATACAAATGCAAGCATAATAAATATCAATATTACCACTAAGAATCTACAGCTCATTGTATATGCAAAGGAACTAATTCATCATTCTCTTAGCTAAACCCACATCAATTACAATTTATTGTTGCATTTCCGAATTTATCGTTATGGAAAGCAAACAGGATGCGTAACTCACCAATAGGGAAGATCGAGTTTACTGCATCTGTCCTGGCTCCTTTGGCCATGTGGTACCACGCCACGACCTGAAGGAAACTGTTTGACTTGAGTCCATTTGGTATCTGTGTCCCCCATTGTTCTCAGGCCAGTATCATTTTAACCCGGATACGTATTCACACATTTTACAGCCATAGTTACCTTGAATAGGTCTTTTCTCCTTTTTCTCTTCTTTTTTAATTGCCACGTACCGTTTCCTTCAGGTCGTGGCGTGGTACCACATGGCCAAAGGAGCCAGGACAGATGCAGTAAACTCGATCTTCCCTATTGGTGAGTTACGCATCCTGTTCATTGGATGAAAGTTTATGACGGTGCCTAGAAGAGGAAGAAGAGTGCGTGCTTGGCGCAACTCTAGAGGTAGATCAGTCAGGTCCATTTGTGGATGGAGAAGTGAATGGTGTAAATATTACATTCCTTGTGGACACTAGAGCTACCCGTTCTACTGTTAGAACAGTGGAAATTCCAAACCTTCCTTTCTCAAGAGAATATATCCAAGTTGTAGGTGTTTCAAACAGGCAGATTAAAACGCCTCTTACCAAACCAGTAGAGGTGAAAGTTGGACCATTCAAAGAGATGCATCGTTTTGTGGTATGTGATTGCAGACCTGTAAATTTGTTAGGACGCGATCTACTTTGTAAAATGAATTGCACCATCTATTGTACCCCATATGGTATTGCTTTCCAGACACCAGATGAGGATGTCCTGTATAAAATGACAATGGCAGAACTAGAACCAGGAGTGAATGACATGTTTCCTGTGTTTGATGCAGAGAAAACCCGATTGAATTGAAAGGAATAGTCAGATCTGATGTATGGGATTTCACAGGCGAAGAAATTGGACTAATGAGAGGAGTAAACCCTGTAAAAATTACTGTAAGGGAAGGAACAAATTACCCAAATACTCCACAGTACAAATTAACGCCAGAAATTATTGAAGGAATAACACCTGTAGTTAATAAGATGATTGAACAAGGAATTTTGAGAGAAATAATGAGTAGCCCATGTAATTCTCCTATAATGGGATTGAAAAAGCCGAATGGAACATATAGAATAGTGCAAGACTTGAGAAAGGTAAATAAGATTGTTATTCCTTGTTGCCCAATTGTGCCAAACCCCGCTGTAATACTGTATCAGATTCCACATGATGCAGAATGGTACACGGTTATTGATTTCTGCCATGCATTCTTTTCCATTCCATTACACCCTGACAGCCAGCCATTATTTGCGTTCCGGTTCGGAGAGCGTATTTTGGCATGGTGCCAAATTCCTCAAGGGTATACTGAAAGTCCTTCAATCTTTAATCAGATCCTAAAGAAATCATTAGAAGATTTAAAAATGCCTGAAAAATCTGTGATGGTCCAGTATATTGATGACCTATTGGTGGCATGAAGGACCAAAGAAGCATGTGTTACAGACACAATTGCTTTACTAAATCATTTGGCAGAAGGAGGACACAAGGTGTCTCCATCAAAACTGCAATTTTGTCAACAGGAGGTACAGTATCTAGGTCACAAGATTGAGAAAGGGATGCGAAAGGTGACGACAGAAAGAATAAGGATTATCCAAGGAATGAGAGCCCCGATGACACAGAGAGAGAGGTGAGAATGTTTCTTGGAATGGTTGGTTATTGTCGACAATGGATAAGTGGATTTTCATTAATTGCAAAACCTTTACAGCGATTGACAAAGAGGGATGTTAAAGATCCGATTGAGTTGGATGAGGAGGAAATGAAGGCTTTCAAGGAACTGAAAACAAGTTTGTGTGAGGCACCAGCATTGGGGATGCCTGATTATGAAAAAGAATTTGAGCTGTATTGTAGTGAGAGAGATGGATGTGCACTTTCAGTATTAGTGCAAAGTCATGGAAAAATGAAAAGACCAATCGCTTATTTTTCAGCTGTCTTAGACCCGGTAGCAAAAGCGTTGCCTGGATGTCTGAAAGCAGTAGCTGCTACTTGTGTGAGTCTGTAACAGAGCGAAGGTATTGTGATGGGGTATCCTCTGAGAGTATATGTCCCACACTCTGTTGAAATCCTTCTGACCCAAACCAAAACCCAATTCATGACACATAGTCGGCTGACTAGGTATGAAAAGGTGATTTTGGGTGGAGATAATGTAACTATTGTAAGATGCACGAGTGTGAATCCCTCAACTTCATTGCCAGATGAAGTAAACGTAGAAGTCAAAGATGATGTTGATCATAAGTGTTTGGATGTGCTTGAATTTTGCACAAAGCCTCGGCCAGATATTAAAGATGAGCCCTTAAAAGAATCAGATTATGTGATGTTTGTGGACGGGTCATGCCTGAGAACAAGTGAAGGAGTTTTAAGTGCTGCGTATGCTGTGTGTACGGTAGCAACCATAATGGAAGCATCCTGTTGAGAGGAATACGTCCAGCCCAAGTGGCTGAGCTGATTGCTTTGATTCGAGCATGCAAACTGGGGAAGAATTTCTGAATTACGGTGATCCCGGATAGCCAGTATGGCTTCGGAGTGGTCCACGACTTCGGACAGATCTGGTCCCAGAGGGGTTTCCTGACTTCTGCAGGAACTCCTATTAGGAATGGTGAGTTTGTGAAGAAATTGCTTGAGGAGATACAGCTACCTAAACAGATTGCAGTGGTAAAATGCGCTGCACACAAAAATGGAACTGATTATATTACAGTGGGAAACCAATTCGCAGATGAAATAGCTCAATATTGTGCCAGAAATGTGGTCTCACTGAATAGGAGAAGAGAAAAAGAGAATGTTTCATGTCCCTTGCTGTTTACTAACACAGTTGAAACCTGGGATGAGGTAAGGCAATTGCAGGAAGAAGCAGATGATGAGGAGAAAGATGGTTGGATAAAAGCAGGTTGCAGACAAAGAGAGGAAGATGAAGTCTGGGTTTATAGAGATGAAAGACCAGTTATGCCTGATAGCATGATCTCTAATATGGCACGGATGTACCATGGACAAGCACACATTGGTAGGGATGCCATGATCAGACTTTTCAGACAGACTTGGTACAACCCGAAATTTAGGGCTATAGCTGAAAGTCTTTGTCAAAGATGTCTTACATGCCAACAAATAAATCCTGGAAGGAAAACTGTAGTGAGTTTAGGAACAATAGGACGTGAAGGAGGTCCTTTTGCCAGAATGCAACTAGATTTTATTGAAATGCCCCCCAGCAATAGATTGAGATATGTCCTTGTGGTCGTTTGTTTGTTTTCTCGTTGGGTGGAAGCCTATCCGACAAGAAGGAATGATGGAGTTACTGTAGCTAAGCTCCTACTGAGAGAATTCATTCCTAGATATGGCTTTCCAGTAACGATCGAAACAGATAGAGGAACACATTTCCAGAATGAAATAATCCAATTGATATGTGAAGCACATTCAACAAAAATTGCACTGTGCCTACAGACCAGAGGCTTCTGGAGTGGTAGAGCAAGTAAATGGAACAATAAAGAATAGGTTAGGGAAAATGTGTCAAGCCACAGGACTCAAATGGCCCGATGCCATGCCATTGGTGCTGATGAGCATCAGAAGCATACCTGACAGAAAAACAGGTCTGAGTCCTCATGAAATAATCATGGGACGAGCAATGAGACAAGCACATGTACCTGTCAACAAAATGCTGACTATAACTGATGATCTCGTATTGGACTATTGCAAAGGATTGGCTGATGTGGTGCATTCTGTATTTCATCAGGTTGGACCGGATGCGACCACTCTTGAAAGAAAACCAGCTCATGATTTGAGTCCAGAAGACTTGGTCCGCATTAAAGTCCACAGAAGAAGAAACTGCTTGGTTCCTCGCTGGGATAAGCCACGTCAAGTGATCCTGGTGACAACAACTGCTGTAAAGTGTGCAGGTGTGAAAAATTGGGTTCATGCCAGTCATACCATCAGAGTTCCAGATCCTGAAGCTCGACCTGTAAGTCGACATCTGGAGATATCAGATACCAGCTCAGCATCTGAAGCAGAAGCTGAAACAAACAGAGTTCCAGATCTTGAAGCTCGACCTGTAAGTCGACATCTGGAAGAATCAGGTACCAGTTTGACAACTGAAGAAGAAACTGAAACGATCAGAGTTCCAGATCCTGAAGCTCGACCTGTAAGTCGACATCTGGAAATATCGGATACCAGTTCGGCATCTGAAACAGACCAACCTGAATCAGGTGAAAGGCAAAAGAGAAAATCAGGAAACAGAAGAACTGATGTTATAACAGGAGAAACCGAACCAAGAGACAGCGACAGTGAACAGCCAAGTACAAGTTATGGGAAAATTCCTCCAGAGATAGTTGAGGTAACTGAGGAAAACTTAGATTCAGATAGAGAGATAGAGGAAAGTGCGGAAGAAAACCGAGGAGTAGTAGGGTCAGAACTACAAACAGAAGAAACACAGGGAAATTTAGATTCAGACAGAAAGATTGAGAAAAATGCGGAAGACAAACGAGGAGGGTTAGAATCAAATTTCCAAACAGAAGAGTCACAAGAAGGTTCGGATTCAGACAAAGAGACTGAGATCATAAAGTTCAAAGTTAGAGGAAGTGAAGTGAGGTCTGAGACAGAATCAGAAGAAAGTGAAGAAGAAAGAAAGCAAAGAATAGGACCAAGAAAAAGAACTTGGAAAACAGAAAGAGAAGAAAAAGAAAACGAACTGAAAAGGCCAAGAAAAGGAGACAATTGGCCCAACGAAATTAAAAGACTGAGATATAAGATAATAAATTTGAACAAAGATAATGCGGAACAAGTAAATGAAATAACAAGTCAGAAAGAACAAGAAAAACAAAGTGCAAGACAGTTACAGAGACCAAAAAGAGTGAAGAGACCTAACTTGAAATATAAGTCACCTGAATGGCTATACATAGCATTGACCGACATTAAAGAAGTGGATAGCAGTCACGAAATTCCAGACGAAGACTGTGAACAACTGGGTGAGAGTGAATTGCACCAAACCTGAAAGACAAAGAAAGAAAACCGGACTGGACATCAAAACTGAATAAGACGAGAAAAAGTTCTGAAAAGAGCTGAAGAGAGCACCAAAAGAGACTAAATTAAAGGGTAGAGTGGCTGGAAAGTCATTCTGAGGTGTGGAGACACATTTTTCTCTATAAAGATTTATATAGCTAAATAGTATTACAACATGTAAGACATTGAGAATAGAAGATCTAGATGTGAGTTTTTATGTAGATGGTGTAGAACGTGTTTCTATTGTACAGGATTGCTAATGCTTATCTGGTTTATTTTAGCAATAATAATTCCACTTAGGTTAGTTGTAGAAAATACATCTATAATAGTGAAAGACACGAATAATGACAAGGAACCTAACATAAAGAACACTGCAGCATTAGTAGATAGTACTGATTTACATAGGGATAAGTCCATAACTGATTTCTCCAAGAATGTCTTCACGAAACTGTTATATGAATATGTGGAGACAATGGATGTGAGAGATTGCTATGTCTGTATGCAGTTACCTGCGTCTGCCACAGAAGGTGTGACATATCATCACCTTCCTTTGACGTATGGGATAACTTGTAGTGTTTTAGCTAGCTTATTTTATATAACAGGTAGATTAGAATATTATTACACTGATATAGACACTGTTTTTGCTAAAGTTCCCGTAATCCCTGAATTAAATAAAGTAAAAGTTGCAAAAGTTTTTGGAGAGTTTTTCTTAGAAAATAAAGAATTAACGTTAGAGTATATATTTAGACACAATCTTAGTTGTGAGTTAAAGAAAGAAGAAAAGATTTTCTTGGACATGGTAGAGGACAGAAGAGTTAAGTTTCAAAGAAAGGTAGCAGAAGAAAAGACAAAAACCCCACCTTGGGCGTTTGAAGAGAGAAATCACGACAAAGGTGAAACAAATGTAGCTATGGTTCTGTATTGGCCCCAGCAGGGAAAATTGTGTATTAGTAGAAGTAACACTGGGTATGATAACTATTTCGTGGGTTCTAGTGAGTGCCGAGATACATACAAAATTCTAGGGGGATGGGGATTTAAAGGAGGAAAAGATCCAGTATTTCCAGGGATCTATTATATTTACGGAAATAGAGCTTACTATAGGTTGCCGGACCATTGGTATGGAACATGCTATTTAGGCCTGGTCTTTCCAAAGATTTTTCATGTAGAGAGAGGAACAAAAGGAATTCACGAGATAGGTAAAACATTAACACGTAGGAGGAGGGAAAGCTTCTCAGAAATAGTAGGTGATATTTTTGGAGCATTGATACCAGCAGTGGGTATATCTTTGAATGCATGTAAGATTCAGAAATTGTCTACAGTAGTAGATCGTTTATCAACGAATACTGCTGGAGGGTTCTTGATGGTAAATACCGAAATGGTTGCCATGAGAGCTATGGTAATGCAAAATCGACTTGCCCTTGACATTCTTTTGGCAAAAGAGGGTGGAGTCTGTGGAATGCTGAAAGTCCAACATTGTTGCACTTACATTCCATACAAAAGTGAGAATATACAAAAGTATATAAAGAATATTACTAATTTGCACAAAGAAATTGCCCCACTGGAGGTTGAAGGTGTTTGGGAGAGACTTGGTAAGAGTTTTTCCTCAATGAAGAAATGGTTCACAGAAATAGGTAGTTCTCTTATTGGGAAGATACTAATACCAGTAACAGTGATAATAATTGTAATGTTATTAGTGAGATTAGCATATGTGTGTATTAAAAGAAGAAAAAGACAAAATAGAGTAAAAAGAGAAAATTAGAAAAATAAAGAAAGCGAACGGGAGATGGGAGAGATAGAATTAGAAGAGTTAAAAGAGAACATGTACAAACAGTCTAAAAGACAAGATGAGAAAAACACAGTTGTATGAACTAACAAAAAAAGCAAGTGGATAAGAAACATTTATCTGATAAGTTGTAGGATAGGTTTTTGTGGTGATGTTAAAAATCACCAAAGGGGGAATTGATGGAGCAGGGTAAATAAAATAATTTTGTACCCCCTTTGGAAAATTAATGAACTCTTAATAAACTAATAATATTAACTGTTTGAAGAAGCATGTATTAACCAACAAATGCACCCTTTTAGTAAACACTATATAACGGTAACATGCAAATTTGTGCAAAATCTAATTTATTTACAATTGTGAAGTTAATTAACCCTAATATTGTGATTTGCGTACTAATTAGAGTGAAATTGCATGATTTATGCTACGTAGTAGATTTGTATTGTGGCAAAGAATACAGATGGTAAGTAAAATGGCTTTAAATGTCGCTTCTGCTAGGTAACACCTAACACGGGTCTTTAGAATGGCGGGTGGTAAACAGAAAGGCTTATTTTCTTTGTTTTAATTTTGGTTGTGTTTGTTCTTATGATAGTTCGTTCGGGCCTGTTAGGCCATGCTGCGAAAATGGCTGCTGAAACGGATGAGGTCACGTGAAAAGCCAAAGATGGCCTCTGGGCAGAAGTCACGTGGATGCGGCCTGTGTACGGAGTGAGAGATGTCAAGGTCGAACTGACCTACAATAAGGAGGGTGCCAAGAAAGACTCAGCACGTATTCGTGGGAATGGAAGAGAAAGTACTGAGCAAAAATTTACTAACAAAATTGTGACGATCAAGATCGCAACAAAATGAATGGACAAGTTGTACTGCTTTTAACCCCGAAGTCATGAGACTCATTGTATGTTTTACTGTCCCCAAACCAGTTTGAACAAGGAGGGCGATGAGGTGACTATCACCACCCCTCAAATGGACCAATTAGCGTGATTCTTGCCCCTAAGGATTGCAACTTTTTGTGTAGTAAGCTAGAAAAAGGGTATAAGAGGGTCTACTCTTACGTGGAGTGGGCTGCTGCTGTGGTCGCTGCTATTGATGCTACTGCTGCTGTTGGTGTTCTCCTGCCATACCGCCTCTTTATTTTCCATTTTCCACCTCAATACTACGAAAGACTTTGTCATTTTTGGACTTCGAACTTGACTAGGGAAGGAACGAGATCGTTGCGGGAATTCTGCACGGGAGGTACGTCCGAGGAGGTTAGCGGGACAGTCAGTCAGTTTGGGAGTTCTATTCTGTGATCTGCGATTTATCTTCTTTTTGGTGAACCATTCCTATCCGCATCCTAAACTATGGGTAATGCATAATTTTCTATTCTTTATCCGCTTCGCCGCGATCGGAATTCCGCCCAGGTGCTGGACATTCCGATCGCGGGTGTGGTCGTGACGAGCTCAGCTCGTCATGCGCACAGCGCGACCGCGCAGCATGACGAGCTGAGCTCGTCATGAGCATCAAAGGGGTTAATTAACTTTTCATAAAATTGTTATTGATATATTAAAAGTGATTAATAAACAAAGAATTTCACCCATGCAATTGAGAATTTAGATAAAATTACATTCTAACTTAAAATGAGTCTGTGGTCTTTAGTTCATTTATGAGTTTTAAAAGTTAAAAGGTTCTATGTGTGATTGAGCTGGTCTTGATCACCATCAACTTATTCTACTAGTTGGTCCATCGACCAAAGAGCGGAGTACCTTGATGTTTAGAACTGACAGGATCAAAAGTTAATGTATATGATGTCTGAGGTATTATTCTGTTAAATTTAACAAGGTATCCCGTTCGTCAAGCAACACATTTCTCCTTGGCGTGAAATCCAGTGAATGAATGAATGTATGATATGCGGTGTCATGGGCCCCACCGACATAAGGTTTAATAGATAAATGGTTACATGAATGTTTTACCTGGATTCGTATCCTGAGGAGAAATTTATATTAGCCGCGCTGGATCAGTAGTCTCTATACATTAAGGGTTAAGTACAGAGAAAAGGAAAGACAGACAACGTGCTTTCAGGCGTTAACCTCCTAACGACCATATTGGTGCGCCGTTTCAGCAGCGACAAAGCTCTGTCCTCAGCGGACCACAAAGGCGACAATAATGCGAGTCCCAGAACCCGTCTGGCAATGGACCGAAGCAAAATACGGGCAGTCAATTAGAACGGACAGCCCATCGGCAACCCTCCACCCCCGTATAAAAATGGATTAAGAAATGCAGTTACAGACAAATATGAGAATTTAACAGGGAGCTCGAGACAGAGGAATGATAAAAAGCCCACACCCCACTGGATGATGGAGCCGTGACGTTCGGCAGCCTGTGAAGGCAGCATCATCAGTGCCTTGGAGACAAAATTGACGCAGCTCCTTGTCCAATGCACTCTTGAAATGGCTTTCTTCAGACAACCAATGAATGCTAAAACCTATGTCCAGAAGCACATTCGCTTTGATATCAGCGTGCCAGCCGGAGACAATGTCCCCTCCCCCTCCACACGCAACCCTGTCCCTCGTACTACACTCGTAAAGCAGGAGGATTCCCGAGACAAAAACATGTCACGGGGAGGCTTTACCGAATTAAATCATTTTAAAACATGCACAATACCTACGTTTCGTAATTTCCTGAGCATAAAATGAAATACATGGGCAATAGAGCGTATGGTTAATAGCGCAAAGTAAAGCGGAGAAGAGAAGAGGCTGGGGTGAGAGCAGAAGGAACAAGCGCGGCGAACGCGCTAATTAAAAACAGATGGCGGCTGGGGTAAGAGTGGAAGGAACAAGCGCGGCGAACGTGCTAATTAAAAACAGATGGCGCCCCTGCTCGTAACCGCAAGCCGTAGGCCGTGGGCGGATACATTTCCTGGGAAAGGTGGGACATGCACCCGCCTTTGCCCAATTGCGTGATGTCTTTTTTAGAAAGACGCACGCAAAGCCCAATAGAAAAAATACAAAAAAAAACCACACGCACGAGCGTGTGAAAAGTCCTGAGTGATTCCAAGAGGTCGTTTTCCTAGTGCAGCGCATGCGCGCTGCACTAGGCTCGACCTAAAAACAGGGGAGGGAGTTAATGATGCCTTAGTATGGTGGGGTTATTATATCAGGAGAAGGCAGCATTTTAACTTAGGAATGTCTTAACGTTTTTTTTTTATAGTAAGCCACTTTAAAAATACTGGCCAACCTTAACTCCCTTTCAGTTTTCATTGTTGAGTGTTGGGCTACAGTAGGCACAAAAAAGGAATACGGGGGAGGCAGTGAAGACAGAGGGGCACCAGGAGTGTGGAATGGCAGTACAGATGGGGTTGCAGTGGGTTGGGCAACACAGATGGCCTTCAAGGGGACGGAGGCACAGTGAAGATGTGCAGGGGAGACAAAAGAAAATCATGGAAGCTACCGGGCCAATGCAAGGTGGCACACAGTAGGGCTGCGGTGGTGTATATGGACACACAGAGGGATACCAGGGGAGACACACAGGCTGCCATTGGACAGGGGCGCACAGTTGCCTACAGATGTGTTTTGGTCAAATACAGGGGCTGAAGGACTGGGGCAGTGTGGCCCTTTGGAAGACTGCAAAATGGCAAGGGCACACCTATCATACGTCGGCCCAAGCAACATCATACATCAACACACCCAACATCATACACCAAGGCACCCACTATCATATGTCCACACAACCAACATCATACAACACACCAAACATCACATATCCACACAACAAAAGTACATCCACTCAACCACCTCATATCTGACTAACCACCATCATAGGGCAATAACTCACCACAATACACCCACACAACAAACCCACACCAACCATTATACATCCACATAGCCCACATTCTATGCCAACATACCCATCATCATACTCCAACAACCTCACTGAAAAACTCCAACAAATTCACTGTTAAATGTTAAGACACATACTGTCATATGCCAACACGTTAACCATCATATATCGCTTCACCCATCTTAAACATACACGCAACCCACATAATAGGCCAATAAACCCACCACCATTCATCCAAGCAAACCACATCATACACCAACATGCCCACCATCATAATCTACATATCAGATGTCAACACAAGCTACATTACAGGTCCCCACACCCTTTCATACATTCAATGAACCACCATCAGATGGCAACATACGCACACCATACATCAAAACAAGCAACATCATAGGGTGAAATACCCACAATCATATACCGATAGACCCTCAATCATATGTCCAGAAAAACAATAAACAGCTACACACCCAGCTTCACACCATAACACACTGAACATTGTATGTCCACATACCAACACATCCTGCATCATATGTCCACACAACCAACACCAGAGGCATACACATCCACCATCATACACTAGTACCCCCTCCATTACATATGACACACACATCATACACCAAGCACACAATCATCATATGCCAATGTATCCACCTTCATACACCAAAACAATCAACTTTTAATTAATTAGTTTAATTAATTAGCTCCACACAACCCATTATAAGCAAACATACCCACCACCACATGCCAAACTTGTCCACATTTATAGGTATGTCAGCTCCCCATCATACTGCAACATGCAAACCATCATACAGCCACCCACCCAACATAATACATGACTGCACACTCAAGTTTCCAGTCATCATTATTTACCCACACATACCCATCAATCATATAGCCACATTTATTGATGCACATTCAGCAACATACTTTCAATACACCTACCATCAAATGCCCATACCAACCCCAACCACTACACACATATTAGAAGCACGTATTATCAGCCATATATAGGCACACATATCCCCTTAAGACAATTACACACCCACGCTTACATGCTCACACCCAGCAGATCTACAGAGAACCAACATCAAATGACCACGGAGCCAGCCCCCACACCTACAATATTACCATCATATGCCAACACCCCACCATTTTACAGCGAAACATCTCCCACTGTATGCACCCACTATCATATACCAACACACCCACAGCCATGCACCACACAACTAGCATTTAGCAATGCTGTACAGTATCACTCCAAGAACTTAGTCAGACCATCATGCATCAGTTCACAAATCTGTAAACATAGCAAATAATTCTCTCAAACACATCTCAATTTAAACTTTCTCAAATAATAACGGGAGAGGAAGGCAAGGTAGACCTAGTATGGTAGGGTTGTGACCCAAGATGAAAGATTTTTTTAAACAAAATTTCACTTGTAAGAAAAATCTTGGAAAATCTAAAATTGAAAGAGAGTTAAGGCTGGTTAATAAAATAACAGTGGCTTCGCCATAAACAATTTGAGAAATTCTCATGCTAAGGTGCTACCTACACCTGGTTCCCAATCCTACCATACAAACTCAACCTTAACTCCCACCCCCAGCATACAATATTTGGTACATCACACAACACATTCCAAAACATTAATTATACCGTAAGCCAACAGCATTTACTCTACCACATAATCAAGTCATCATCCCACATATCTACATCCACCCAACATCATATGAAAATACAACTAAAATGTAAGAAACCGGATTATTATTTGGGGTGGGCGACTGCCCACTTCGGTGAATAATCACAACCCTTGTCAGGGTGAACCCTTAAAGTCACTAAATTAACTTGAGTTCAACCCCATGGTAGCTATGGTACAGAGCAGACAGTCTTAACTTAGGGCAATGTGCAAAGTATTTATGCCGTACCAAAACAGTAATAAAGTCAAAATGCAAAATGATAAAAATTAGAAAAACCCCAAACCAAATGAAAAACAATAGAGTAAAACTTAATAGACAAAATAACACCAACATGACAAACATCCAACAAGGAGAACTGGGGATATGAGTTTTTAAAGATTTAAGGGAAAATAGCGCTAAAAAGTACAAATTGCCAAAGATAATCTATGGTCAAGGGAAACTGGGAGCTAGGCGCCATCTGAGGCTGTCAGCAATTGAGCGTGGGTCAGGTACACCAAGCAACTTCATCCTGTAAAAAGATTTTACCTGCTGACTTAGGGGGTCATTACGATGTCGGGCGGTTCGCCCCCGCCGGGCCGGCGATAGCCACCGCCGGCCCGGCGGGGGCGAACCGCCCGACACCACACCAGAAAGACCCCCGCCATATTAGGATGGCTGGGGGGTCCGCGGCGGACGGAAAGACCGTCCGCCGCATTTCCGACGGTCGACACGTCGACCGGGCGGAAAACACCATTAATATGGTGGCGGTGTCTGCAAGACACCGCCATCCATATTATGATACATGCGGAGAGCAGCCTTTCCATGGCGGCGTTGCCGCCATGGAAAGGCATACGGTGTTTGCTTTCAGGGGCCCGTTGCGGGCCCCCAGGGTGTTGAGGGGGTGGGGGGTGCCTGTCACCTTGTGCATGCAAATGCACAACGTGCATTTCCAGCATTGTGGCGGGCGGTGCTGTGAGCACCGCCCGCCACAATGCTGGGAATGGGGGATGCCACCGCCACGGTGGCGGTGGCATCCTAATAGCAGGTGCGGGACCGCCGCACCCCTGGCAGACGGTACCGCATTCCGTTACGGTGGCGGGCGGACTTTGTCCGCCCGTCATCGTAATGTGCCCCTTAGTTCTTTAATTTCAAATCCACCACAGGAGTACACTTCTAAAGCCCTCCCATCAACTCAGGGGAGGCACTTGGAGACTCACAGGAGTCATACAGAGGCCATCAGAAGTGTCCCCTCCAGGTCCACTTGCCACTGGTTAGCTGGAAACTTCCCAGAAAAGGCCTCTTGTAGGGTGTAGTTTCCTCACAGCTTGAAAAGGAGGTCAGCTGTACGACCCTTGGAGTTCACTTCTTTGTCATGGGCACAAGAGGGAGCAGGTCCAGTCATTCAGGGCTGCTCTCACCTAACAGACAGCAGGTCCAGTCCTCTTCTGGTCGACCGCCGGTCCAGAAAGCGCTCTGCAGTGGGTGCCTGGAGGTGCCACATTTATGCCTGGCAGTAGCTAGTGGGTGGGAATGACTCCTGGGCCCGCCCTAACCAATGGGTTAAAAGTTGCTGGGGCCAATTCTACCCACTTTGGGCCTTTTCAACATGGGAAAAGTTTTCCACTGCACTAAACTTGGGCCCTGAGGGGTGGGGCTATGTGTGGGGAGTGGACTATAGAAATCCTAGTATACTCCCACATCTAACATTAAAATCCAGTTTGAAGCAGCTACTGTACCCACAATAAACCCAGATACATAAATCTTACAGTAGAAAAGCAGAGTCCTTCAGCAACAAGACAGTGGTTCCATACAAACCATATTGGGATCTTGCTCTCTCCCCTTTTAAGTGTGCCCCAAGGGTTATATGTAAACCCAGAGACAAATGTGTGGTAGGACAAAAGCAGAGTCCTTCAGCAACCAGACAGTGGATCCACAAGAATTGTCTTGGCATCCTGTTCTTGCTCTTTTCAAATGTGCCCCAAGTGTTATATGTGAACCCAGCAGACCTGTCCAGCAGGATTTGACACTCTAGCAGGATTTGACAGTGCAATGTCACAGCCCCACCCTGCCTATTCAGTGGGATTCAGAGGAGTCTCAAGTGTTATATGTGAACTCAGCAGACCTGTCAAGCAGGATTTGACACTGCAGTGTTAAAAAGGATACCCACAGCCCCCACCCTGCGTATTCTGCTGGATTCAGGGGAGTCATGTCTGCCCATTCATGCCAGTCAATTGTTTGCTGCTGGGAGGTATTTCACGCATATTCACACATATACATGGCTAATTACTTAATCAATCAATCAGTGGATTTGTAAAACGTGGCTAATCACCCTGGAGGCTATCCAGGCGCTGAGGGAGTGGCTGGGAGAAGCCAATACAAATTAGCCTCCAGGAACATCAGGCAGGGAAAGGTAATTTTCTACAAATTATTTTTCCTTAGTATTTATTACAAATCTGAGTTCACCATTGTATTGGATTTTTAATAACTATTAAAAATAGTGTTGTAATTATGTTTCTAGCTGGTTCCTCTCCTGACATACACTATTAGTATTTATTATTTTTTCCCAGTATTTCTCAAAGGGCTAGGCAACCTGCCTTTCAACAGTGAAAATAGCTTTTGGGGGCTAGTCACTGTAAGGACATGCTAACTTCATATTTCTACAAGTCCTACTTATAAATTCTGTGCACCGTGTTTTGTGGGTTACAAGGCCTACATAGAGATGCCTATTAATATTTAAAAAGGGAGGTTTTGACCTGCCAAAAGTGTTTATTTAGACAGGTCTAATTGCAGTTTTTACACTGCTGCAGTCAGGCTACAATGGTAGACCTGAAGCCATGTTTGCACTGCTATTGTAGTGGATGGCACAATAGGTGCTGCATTCCGAATAGTGGCATTTAACTTCCAGGCTCTGGGTATACTTCATACCATATACTAGGGACTTATCGGCAAGTTAAATATGCTAATTAGGAGTATGCCAATTCGACCATGTTAAAAGGGAGGAGGACAAACACTTTACTATTGGTTAGCAGTGATAAAGTGCAGAGGTCTAAAGGCAGCAGAAATCTACAGTCATGCGAGGCAAAAAATCCAAGGTGACGACACAGAAAAGGCGGATTTCCTACACACAACGAAACAGCAGTGAACCCAACATCATATGTGCTTGCAGAAGTACCACTTAATGTTCACACAAACACCAGTATATGATGGCATTCCACTTAAATATCAGTTTCAAAATATCTCTTGACCATAATATTGTGGTCACAATATTGTCAATACAAAAATATCATGGACGAAAATATCAAAGGTAAGGATATCCTTTTTCTTTTTTTACAGTATTAAAGTATAAAATATTGTTTATAATATCCTTTTTTATGATGTTGTTTTATTGTATTGTATTATGTTTTTATTCATTATTTATGTTATAGTGAAAATATTGTTAATTATTTTGACAAAATGTTACATTAATGTATAACATTTTTTTAGGGATTGGGGGATAGGGTGGGTGTTCTTTGTAAATTAAATATTAATGTAAATTGAGCAATATGTTAATTACTGATTTTTTTATAAGTTGACATATTTTATAATTTTTTTTAAATTGTGCAATTAATTTTAATCTTGGGTTGTAGAGGTTTTGTGGGATTGGGTGTGTAGTATTTTAATAACATACTTTTTGAATAAAATTTATAAATAGATATCAACGGATTAATATATTAAGTATGACATTTTTTTAAATTGGAAATTATTTCTGTATGTTTAATATTAAATTATATACTTAGGGCCCGATTCCGATCTCTCCATCGGAAAGCCCTACGGCCGACTCGCGCTCGTAGAGCTTTCCGAGCGACTTGTGCTCCTGGGCTCCAAACGACAGAGTACGATGCGCTGCAGCGCTGACGGACTCGGGTCGCTCGGAGCCCCATTGAAGTCTATGGGAGCCTGGTGTACGTTGCGTACATAGGCTCCCACAGACAATAAACGCACGTCGCGGACGAGGGCGCCCCGTGTCGCGGGGACGCCTCGGTCCCGCCCGCACCGTGCATGCATGTGTAGGGGGGACCCTTGGCCCCCCCCCAGTGATCGAGTCATAGGGGCCAGGGTTGAGGAGGGTCCGCTACGGACCTCCGAAGTCGGCTTCCCGGAGCTTTTTCGAGGCAGAGGCTCCGACTCGATCCAGCTGCTCGGCGCGCGCATCGTACTGGGTCGTCCGGGAATCCGCACCGTTGCGCTGTGCGTGTCGGCCATGGCGGAGTCGTCCGGAGGGGATCGCTGACGTGTACGAGCCGCTCGGAGCGCGAGGCGATTATCGCATCGTACTTGCTCGCTCGTACAGCTGTACGCGTCGCACAGAAATCACGCGTACGACTCGGACTCGCTACTGACGGATGCCGTCAGGAGCGCTTCCGAGCGAGATCGGAATCGGGCCCTTAGTTGTATATTTTTACACACTTATTTTATTTTTAAACTGTGTATTAAGTGTATATTAAATATCGTTAGTGGTTTAATATGTTAATTTGGTAATGTCTGGTGCTGTTATATATTTGTGTACTTGTTTTCTAATTTTACATGTTTTAATTGTATTTTTGGGATGTGCATTTTATTGAGTGCTTGTGAGGTATCTGAATTAAAAATGTATATTAATTTAAATTAATTGATTTTAGTTATGTAATTTCTAATTGAATGTTTATTATTTAATATGCTTATATTTTTTTAACTTACTGAATTATGTTATCATATATTTAATTCAAAAGATCATTTATAACATTTTTAATTTAATACAGATTGTGGGGTATATTTGCATCATGCTTGAGCAATACTTTTTAAGGCATTAATATATTAAAATAACAGTAAAATAAATTATATTTGAAAACTGTATACAGTTTTGGTTGTGAACATAATTTTATATTTTATTATTTTCTTTCTAGGTTTTTGCATTTTGTGTTAGCTTTAGGGATACTGTTTATTTTAACATGATTTAGTTAATAATTGGAAATGTTTTTTACAATTCTGATATATTTGCAATTTGTTTTTCAATATGATTTCAATGATTTTTCAAATTTTAAACTAGGTTTTAAAAAAGTTTTCAATACATTTTTTAAAGTAATTCTTAAGGGGACTTATATATACTAGAAGTAGTCAACCTGACCCCCCTCCCAATGCATGCACTTTCAGCAATGTTCGTTAGATTGGAGTTAGAGTAATACATCTCTATGCAAATTTCCCAATGTTTGTTGGACTGAAGTTAGAATATTAAATGCACCCCCTCATCAAATATGCAGTTACCAGATGTTTGTTAGACTGAAGCTAGAACAGTAAAGGAACAGTAAACGAGAATGTCCAATGTATGCACTTTCCCAAATATTTGCTAGATGGTAATTAGAACAGTAAATCTGATCCCCGCCAATGTATGAACTTTCATCAATGTTTTGTTGGACTGGACTTAGAACAGGAAATGATCCCCCTCCCCGCCAAAAAATATACACTAACCCCAATGTTTGTTAGACTGGAGTTAGGTAAAACGCACTTTCAATTGTAAACCTTTACACAGAAATGCAATTGGGAATGGATTTGCAATTGTTACAGGTTAGTATGACTTAAAAAGCAGCTTAAATTACACAGTAATTACTTTTAGAATACTTTTTGATTACTTTCAGATTAGATTGACTACTTGGGATGGTATGCATAGATACCACACAGAGTGATCTCACAATACAAGATAAGTAAGACTTTTTAGACTTTGCAGTTTTGTTCTCCATACAAACATCAGTTCAACACAACATTTTAGGCCCAAAATCCCATAACATGGGTGCCTATGGGAAAAAATGGTTATTGGTTTCACAGGTAAGTTAACGTCTCACGAGTGGGATTTTTGGGGGCTAGGACCAAGGTTCCACCAGGTCTAGGTAGGCACTCAAGCTGCACCACCAGGGGCACCGGGGTGGCCGGGTGCAGAGTGCAGGGGCCCAATGTTAGCCAATGGAGCAAAGGGGGCCTTCGGTTAGGGACTGCTCACGAGCAGGCCAGTCGGGTGTAGGAGCAAAGCTCCTGAGGTTAAGGTCAGCACTGTAGGGGCCAACAATCAGCACAGGAGCTGCACCACCAGCGGCACAGGGCCGGCCAGGTGCAGTGTGCCAAGAAGACGTCGAGGGCCCAGTGGTATTCAATGGAGACCTTCGGTTCGGCAAAGTTGCTGCAGGCTCGGGCAGGGAGACTTCCTGAAGGCGACCACCGGCTGGAGAGGTAAGTGGGGTTCTGGGAGGATGCCGGGACACCGTCGGTTGGGCCACTCAAGGCTGTGGGGCATCAGGTGTAGGGCTGTCTTCTGGCGTCGGTCTACTTGCCAGCTCCGGTCGCGGGGACCCTTCAGGTTGAGGCTGCAGGCGTCGTCTTGAAGCTTGAGGAGGTTGGGGATCACCAGATCCCAGGTCATGATCGCTGGAGAGACCTCCTCGTGGTGTTGGCCCACTCGAACTCGGGCCGTCGGCGTCGGGTGCAGAATCGCGGAGCCGCCGGGATCCGGATTCTGTGGGTGAGTCTTTGCTTGAGCAAGTCCTGTGCTCATGGGAGACAGAGGGGTCGATTCCGATCTCGGTCGGTAGGGCTCCAAATCGGATTCAGCTTTACCGGATCCGAGTCGGAGGCTTGGTATCTGACCGATTCGTACAGTCGCCCGAGCGAGCAAGTACGATGCGAGTGAACGCGAAATCGCCGACCGACTCGTTTCCGGGTCCGAACCTCTCCGTCCGACTCGTTCGCACTCGATTCGTGGCACGCAATGGAGACGTTTTACGACCGAGCCAGTACGATGCATGATCCGGACAGCCGGATCGAGTCGGAGCCTCCGACACGAAAAAGCTCCCGGACGCGGACTTCGGGGGTCCGTGCCGGACCCAACTTCACCCGTAGCCGTACGAGTCGGACACAGGGGAGACCCATGGGTCCCCCCTTTACATGCGTGTATGGTGCGGATGGCACCAACGCGTACCCACTACAGGGGGCCCCCTTGTGCGCAACGTACCCATTGAGGCAATGGGAGCCCATGTACACGTCGTACGACCGGCTCCCATGGACTTCAATGGGAGTCCGACCGAACCGAGTCCGGCAGCATACGGCTGCATCGTACTCGTTCGGTCGGACTGCAGGGGTCCTGCTCGGTTGGAAAACAATCCAGATCCGGATCAGTCGGAGAGCTTTCCGACCCAGATCGGAATCGGCCCCAATGTCTGTAAGATGGTTGCAGGGCAGTTCCTCCGGGCTCTGGGGGCTGCTGGCTGCTGGACACACCACATTCTTAGCTGTAGGCAGGTCGCAGTCGGGACAGGCCGGTAGGGCTGGGGCCAGAGCAGTAGGTGTCCTCTTCTTCCTGGGTCAGCAAGGCTCTTCAGTCCTTCTTCTTTCTTCCTCAAATCTGAGGAGGCAAGGTTCAGGGTCGTAGCTCAGAACCAATGGGTCCCTTGCTTGGGGTGAGTACACCCCCTAATATGCAACCGTCATGCGCTTGAGGCAGGAGCCTCTCCCTAATTGGCTGAGTCTCCTTATCTTCAAGATGGATGGGACTGAGATGTGTGCTTCACCTTGCCTCCCCCACCTGACGGGTGGGGGAGGCAAGGGTGGGCACACCTTTCTTCCTAGCTTGGTTTTCCTGCCGATTCTCCCGCCCAAAGTCGGGGGCAGAACCGGTGGGTGCCAGTTGCTAGGGGCAGCAAAAGGCAGGAATAGTTTACAAAGATGGTAGGCCTTTGAAGCTTCCGCTTCGTGGACCCAGCCCATCCTAGGGTAGGAGACATGACACCTCTGCCAAGGATGGGCTTTGTTTCTGGACCCAGAGAGCGGAGGCTCTCTACCCAGGGTCCAGAAACCTGTCTGGTGGTGGTAAATGGCGAGCAGCCATTCAGGAACCTCACCAGGGCTGGTCATTTTTCAGGGGGCATCTCTAAGATGCCCTCTGAGTGCATTTTACATTAAATCAGTGTGGGTTTAATGTGGTAAGAAGTTTGCTACCAAACTTCCCAGATTTTAGTAAAGCCATTATGGAGCTGTGGAGTTCGTAATGACCAACTCCCAGACCATATACTCTTTATGTCTTTACTACACTTAGAATGGACTTAGACACTGCAGGGGTACAGGGCTTATGCCACTGTACCCCCACCTGAGGGCTAGTGATCCTGCTAGAGAGGTGGCTTACCTAGGCCTCAGGCAGTAGGTTGTAGGCATGGCACACAGGGATGTGTGCCATGTCGACTCTTCACTTTTCTCTGCACCAAAACACGCAGCCTGCAATGGCAGCATGTGGGTGTCTAAAGGTGGCACAATAGGTACTGCAGCCCTTAGAGACATTCCCTGGTGACAGTGCCCTTGGTACCCATGGTACCTTTTACAAGGGGCTTACCTAGCTACAATTGTGGGTACAAAGATACTGTTTTGGGAAAGAACACAGGCCCTGGGAATCTGATTGGCAGGGACCCAGGGCACATCAAGTCAGGTTGCATCAGATGCGGTAAGAGTGTGGACCCAGGTTCTATGATGGTGACGGTAATTTGAAACGGCAGCTTGATACCTTACGTAATGTCCTGAAATTGTAAGATGGTGTACTTTTGATAAATTGGAGCGATTGACGACATGCCTCATCTAGACGGAGGGTTTGAAATTGTAATTGGATACCTGATGTAGTGTCCCGCATAGTGCCCGAAATCACCATATGGTGTACTTTGATGCTTTGAGGCGAACTAGGACATGCCTCATCCAAGCGGAGGGTTTAGATCGCCCGCTGGAGATTAGAATAGGGAACGGGGGCTACGGTAGCTAAAACAATACGAGCTTTGAAAGTTTAGGGGGAGGTATAGAGGCCCTAAGTTGTCATAGTAATATTGAAAGTTGAATTGAGCGTTTGGTGGTACGATTAGAAGGATGAGTGTGGAGTGTAGTATACCTCCTAGCACGATAGTGGCCCATGAGGTACGGGACTAATTCTGATACTGAGATATAATATGCCCATTTCAGATTGATGATAATCATACACTTAATCATGATATATGTCTCCACAGGCACAACAAAAAGCAACAGCAGTGCTTTAAAATAGGGGTAACTTTGATAAATACAACCCTGTTTGGTATGGTGGCAGCTGGTACGAATGCCCTTGGCTTCCACATGGTAATTAGAGATCGAACTTGATCAAGGCTGTGTGTTACACTTTTAATTCATTGATGGATACTGTGTCTGGTTGGTCAGTTTTTAACAAAGAACTGCTGTTTTGTTTGTGTTTTTATCAGCCAATCCGCATCACAAAGTTCACTGTCCAGTGAGGCGACTAACAAACCTCGCGCCTTGACGAAATTGCCACGACACAGCAATGGCAATGAAACATGTTGGCCTACTTTGACAAGGTTTGCAACATGCAGTGTTTTTAATTTGAGTAAGCTCACGATTGTGAACAAAGAGGGCAAATCTAAGTGTGAGTCTTACTTCAATTTTAATTGAAGGAGCACATTGCCCTTTATAAATCACGGGGTTTCTGTTTTGGAGTTAATTACATTTTCTTTTCTACTCTTTTTTCTTCTTAGTGGACACGATTCTGTTTTTTCAGTGAGTAGGCAACCAATGATGATAAACGTGGGCATGCTGGTGAGAACCTGCCGGTAGCCTCCCTGGTGTTGCGTACGTGAGGTGCCTACTCACTCTTTCACTTATTTTTATAAGTGTTCTTTACTCACATGTTGTGGTTAAGGGTATGTGTTGGCGGATTGACTGAATGCAGTTCATTTAAGGAAACTTAAATGGTTGGGGGCTCTAGGACTGGCCTATACTGGACATATTGCCAGAGACTGGTTGGTGGTAGATATCCTCACGTCATAAGCCTCTCCTCAGAAAAAATCTATCTACCCTCTTAAAAGCCAGGTCCTTTGTTGTAATTGTGATTATTGAGTGGAGGGCGGCCTGGCGTTTTTTTTTTTTCCCCCCCTCTAAAGCTCCTTGTTGTGAAGAGTTTGTGAACGGCGGCTCAGCCGTGAGAGCTTGTTAATGAATTCAGGATTTTGACTAATACTGTACCAACCAGATAGGTGTTTCTCACAGCCAGTCCCATTTTTAGTTTTTTGCTCACGTTTGCCTGTGGAGCTTTCTCACAATAGACCGTGTAGATAAGGGATGGGCAGGAATTGCTTAGCGTTTTCTGACGATCAAATTGCTGCAATCCTATCGGGTCCATCATTGTTCCCGGATTCCTCTCTGACCAATGCAAACTCAGCAAGAGAGGAATGGGAAAGATTGAGTAACTCCAAAAAACGACAGGTTAGGGTGGCCCTGCATGGGGCTTTGATGACAGAGTACCTTCGTGCTGGAGCCGCCCCAGCTAGCCTTTTAGCGAGAATTGAACCGAGAATCTTCTTAGAAGATAAAAAATTCAGGGTAGATTGGAGCTACATTGCCAATAAATGCACGAGAGACTGGCTAATTTTAATTATAAACACGGCCCAGAGGTTGAGGGATGAGTTATTGGCAGAAATTTTAGAGTTAGAAGAAACTCTGAAAAAAGACACAACCATCACTGACACGAAGGAGCAACTGATACGGATCCAAGAGGATTTGGCAGATTACAAAAACTACATGGTGAATCAGAAAATAAAGGGCCTAAAAAGAAATCTTGACAGGTACTCCCATGAATGGGCGTTTCCCTATGTAGAAGATAAGCATTACCAACAGGGGAGTGATCAAGCACCCCAATTGAATTATCAAAGGGGTGGTCGACAACAGCAGAGAAGAACACCTCAAAATTGGACTTTCGACAACACGTCCAGTGAGGAGGAAGAGCCTGCACAGTCGTCCAACCCAGGCAGGGTGAGGTTTGATCCACAGGCTAAGTCCAATGAAGACTTAGGTGCTTTGCTACATTCTTTTTTAGGGCAAACCCAGAGGGGCAACAGAGGGGGAGGTCAAAGGGGCAGAGGGCGTGCTCGACAGAATCAGGGACAACAATGGCCAACGTACTCACCACGCATAACACGCAGTCGGGGCAGGACCCCTCTGTAAAGAATATAGTGATGAATTTATCAGACTATCAGTTGACATCTAATGAATTGAGGGTCCTCAATAAAGGACTGGGTTATGTCCCTACCCTACGACATGATGCTTTTAAATGTAGAACAGAGTTTCATGAAACAATGAGAAAGATCAAACTCAAAAAGTATTTTGCTAACAAAGAATCAGAGCCCCCCTCTTTATTCTCGACTAATCTGCACTGACCATCCCAGTTTTGTCCACCTAGTTCTTCAGTGGGACCGGAAGTTCTAGTGTTTGAATAAAAAGTCTTGGAGGAAATCTCCAAATTGGAGCAACTAGATAAACGGAGTACGTTTAACAACATGAGTCATGATGACTGGGAGGCAGTAAAGAGACTACAAGACAATGACTCCATAACTATTAAGTCTGCTGATAAAGGCGGTGCGATCGTAGTTATGAACACTACTGACTATGACACAGAGGTTTTGAGACTGTTGGGAGAATGTAAGAACTATCATCCTCTTCCTAGAGATCCCTTGAATGAACTTCAGGATGTAATTAAAACGATGGTGGTAGAGGCTAAGAACAAGAAATGGATTACAAGTAAGGAGGCCGATTTTCTGATTAACATCAAACCTAGAACTCCGGCCTTCTATATATTACCGAAGGTACACAAGGCACAGGGACCTCCCCCGGGGCGCCCGATAGTGTTGGGGATTTCGTCTGTCCTGGAACCTTTGTCCCAATTTGCGGACTTCTTCCTGAGGGAATCTGTTCTTAAACAACCCTCCTATGTACAGGACACTACGGACATTCTTAACATCTTGAATGATCGAGAATTTGATTCCACACAACAGTTTCTAGTTACAATAGACACTGAGTCATTGTATACTAGTATACCCCAAGAGGCAACGCTGGTGGCAGCAGCGCGTGCCCTGGGTGCGCAAGAATGGTTTTATGACACCCCCCAATCTTTTGTGCTCCAATGCATTGAACTTGCTCTTACACTGAATTATTTTTGCTACAAGAACAAATTGTACCTACAAGTGTCTGGAACATCAATGGGCGCAACTTTTGCGCCCAGTCTGGCCTGCATTTATGTAGGCCAGTTTGAGGAGCACTTTTTGTATCATCCGTCTAACCCCTTCCAGAGACATATTGGTCTCTGGAAGAGGTACATAGACGATGTGCTGCGTATATGGACTGGTGATGAAGGTCTCCTTCTTGAGTTTTTGGAATGGCTGAATGGCCTAGATGTTTGTCTGAAATTCACCTGGACAAAAAGTAATGAACGAGCAGTTTACTTGGATTTAGACATCACAGTGTTGGATAATAAACTCTGCACGGTGGTGCACCAAAAGGGGACGGATAGGAATTCATTACTACACTATCAGTTTTTTCATCCCAGGGCATTGCGGGATAATTTGCCCGTAGGCCAGTTTTTAAGATATCGTAGAAACTGTTCTACTGTAGAGGCATTTACACAGCAATCTGAAGATCTTGCGAACAAACTGGTACAGAGAGCATACCCCAAAAGGGTAGTTAACAGAGCACGTAAAAGAGCCCGCAATACACCTCGTGAGGTCCTTTTAGAAAGGAATGTCAGACAATCTGGCGATTGCTTGCCTGTTGTCATGACTTTTGACCCTTTGGCTTCTAAAATTCGACAAGCGGTGAGGAAATATTGGCCATTGCTGTCCACTGCTGATTTTAAAATGCAACAGCCTTGATTTGCATTTAGACGTGCGTGCAATTTAAAAGATAAATTAGTGCACACGCGATCTCTGCAGAAACCGAAGATAACAACGATGCCGGCTGAACATTACCCTTGTGGTGGTTGTTCCGTATGTGAACTGACTGAGAAAACTAGCACTGTACAGTTGAGAAGTGGTAAGATGTGGCACTTAAATAAGTTCTCCAACTGTAATACAGTTAATGTAATATATAGACTCACATGTCAATGCGGGCTTCATTATATTGGTTTGACGTCACGTAAGATCAAGGTTCGTATCCAGGAGCACCTGAATACCATTAAAACAGGCAAATTGACCACACGTTTGGTGCAGCATTTTTGCGAACAAAAGCATGACTTTCGAGCACTAAAGTGGGTGGTTCTAGAAAGGGTAACAGCTGGCATTGACTGTGTGGATAGGTTATTGGCAGTAAAAGAAGCACGTCAGATTTTTTCTGAGAAGGCGGACCAATTGGGTCTAAATGATTACATCGAGTGGAACAAAGTCAGTAGATAGAGACATAATAAAAATGCTGGCCCTATGTATGTAGGAACTGAGAGGTATGTTCCTCAATCTCAGTGATGGTTGATGTCCAGACTTGTGGATATGAGTTTGGAGCGTGTTGAAATGAAATAGTAAGGATTTGACTGAGAGAAGCAAATTCACTTCACTAAATGACACAAGATTTGCTTTGAAATGTATTTGAAGATTAATGACGATGATATAGTGTACTATACAGGAGCTGTCATGATTAGAGGTACACATTTCAAGATGGCACCCGTCGGTTGAAGTATACAGGAGGAATGTTTTTAATATATAGTTTTAAATATACATGTCTAAACTCACCATGATTGCTGGCACACGATCTGTTGACACGAAATAACAAAAAAGACAAAGAGAATGCATTTAGGAAGAAGGTTATTGGTTGGAGTAGTATGGATTGTGCAGCATTGTAATATATATCAAGCAGAAATCGATAGATAAACACAGTCCAAGATGGCGCCCGCTGTTGGGTGGAGAAATGGCTGGGCTAGACTGGAGGGTCACGTGGGTGACGTGATGCGTGTGAGAGCATTCTGGTTGGTTTAAAATCTCTTCGGCGTCTCTACTATGCGAAGCTGGTATGAGACAACGCTCCCCAGGCGCATAGATGCGGTAAGAGTGTGGACACAGGTTCTATGATGGTGACGGTAATTTGAAACGGCAGCTTGATACCTTATGTAATGTCCTGAAATTGTAAGATGGTGTACTTTTGATAAATTGGGGCAATTGACGACATGCCTCATCTATATGGAGGGTTTGAAATTGTAATTGGATACCTGATGTAGTGTCCCGCATAGTGCCCGAAATCACCATATGGTGTACTTTGATGCTTTGAGGCGAACTAGGACATGCCTCATCCAAGCGGAGGGTGAGATCGCCCACTGGAGATTAGAAAATAGGGAACGGGGGCTACGGTAGCTAAAACAATACGAGCTTTGAAAGTTTAGGGGGAAGTATAGAGGCCCTAAGTTGTCATAGTACCATTGAAAGTTGAATTGAGCATTTGGTGGTACGATTAGAAGGATGAGTGTGGAGTGTAGTATACCTCCTAGCACGATAGTGGCCCATGAGGTACGGGACTAATTCTGATACTGAGATATAATATGCCCATTTCAGATTGATGATAATCATACACTTAATCATGATATATGTCTCCACAGGCACAACAAAAAGCAACAGCAGTGCTTTAAATATTGGGGTAACTTTGATAAATACAACCCCGTTTGGTATGGTGGCAGCTGGTACGAATGCCCTTGGCTTCCACATGGTAATTACAGATCGAACTTGATCAAGGCTGTGCGTTACACTTTTAATTCATTGATGGATACTGTGTCTGGTTGGTCAGTTTTTAACAAAGAACTGCTGTTTTGTTTGTGTTTTTATCAGCCAATCCGCATCACAAAGTTCACTGTCCAGTGAGGCGACTAACAAACCTCGCGCCCTGACGAAATTGCCACGACACAGCAATGGCAATGAAACATGTTGGCCTACTTTGACAAGGTTTGCAACATGCAGTGTTTTTAATTTGAGTAAGCTCACGATTGTGAATAAAGAGGGCAAATCTAAGTGTGAGTCTTACTTCAATTTTAATTGAAGGAGCACATTGCCCTTTATAAATCACGGGGTTTCTGTTTTGGAGTTAGTTATATTTTCTTTTCTACTCTTTTTTCTTCTTATTTGACACGATTCTGTTTTTTCAGTGAGTAGGCAACCAATGATGATAAACGTGGGCATGCTGGTGAGAACCTGCCGGTAGCCTCCCTGGTGTTGCGAACGTGAGGTGCCTACTCACTCTTTCACTTATTTTTATAAGTGTTCTTTACTCACATGTTGTGGTTAAGGGTATGTGTTGGCGGATTGACTGAATGCAGTTCATTTAAGGTAACTTAAATGGTTGGGGGCTCTAGGACTGGCCTATACTGGACATATTGCCAGAGATTGGTTGGAGGTAGATATCCTCACGTCATAAGCCTCTCCTCAGAAAAAATCTATCTACCCTCTTAAAAGCCAGGTCCTTTGTTGTAATTGTGCATCAGATGTCAGGCAAAAAGTGGGCGGTAACCATGCAAAAAAGGGGCATTTTCCTACAAGGAGTACATTATAAGTACCATCACCACGCATAGCTTTACCAAGCATACCACTACCACGCCAACATTAACCACGCAATTTATTTTCCTATAGGAAAACGATTTCCAGTGGCTCATCTGAAAGAAACTTAACTCAATGCCATGCAATATCCAGAAAAACCACACAATACAATGAAGCACGACGCAACATTTTTCCAACAAAATAGGGTCACGCAGCCCATGCCAAAACAACACATCACTGCGCAGATTACAAAAACATTATTATAAAGTGATGCAACACAACGCAAACTAAAGCAACGCTTTAAAATTTTTTACATTTCCCTAATTAAAATAATTGTTAAAAACACATCTATAAATAGTACTGTTTATGAAACAATTTAACAGGTTTTACATATACACATTAGTTTTTCTTTTATTTCAACAAAAACGAAGTCCCTTGTCCTCAACCAAGATGGCTGACACATACTGCGAAGAAAATAAAAAAACACGTTATTTATCACAAATAAACTTAATATAACTTTAGTCAGGAATACATTCACAATATATATACTTTCAAATCCTTATTTTACTTCAAATTATGGATTACTACCTAAAAACATATAAAAACAGCTGTCCATCATTTTGTAGTCAGTGGTACACTGCCTTCTAGTGTGAGCATACGCACCACAGAGACAGGGAGAGGGAAGCACAGCCAGTTCCAAACACTGCCATCTTGATATCCAAGTAAGTATAACCTTAACAATTATTGTCCTCTGAAAAAAAATAACGTTATCACAGAAACAAATATTTATTCATACATGTTTTACATTTTTCAGACATTGTCAAAGTTATCTACAACTTACAATTTCAGTTGATTTTCAAGTATAATAGCAATTTAAGGTAAATAAATCAACCCTATTTATGAGTAAAAAAGAATAAGTTGTTTACTAAAAATAAAACACCTCATGTAATCAGATTGGGTGCTGGACTGTGACTGGGGGAAACATTACTATTTTAACTCCGTCAAGTACTTAGCTCAGGGAAAGTGCTGGACAGTGATTGGGGGGCAAAACTAGTATTGTAACTCCGCCAAGTACTTAACTCAGGGAAGGTGCTTGACAGTGACTGGGAGGCAAAATTACTATTCTTACTCTGCTGAGTACTTAGCTCAGGGAAGGTGCTGGACTGTGACTGGGGAGGCAAAATTACTATTTTAAGCCCACTAAGTACTTGGGGGCTGATTACGATGGCGGAAGGATCGTCACCGCCAGCCAGGCGGTGGCGATCCTTCCGTCAATTGACAGCAATTTTCCCACCGCCGAATTACGATGGCGATGGGAATCGCTTTCGGACCGCAGCAGTCGCAAAGACCGTCCGCCATGGAACCGCCACAGGCAATCGTTACGATTGCCTGGCGGAGCGGTCAGCATGCTTAAAATGGTGGCGGAGCCTAGCAGGCTTCGTCCGCCGAATTACGATGATGGAGGAAGCCAGCCTTTCTGTGGGGGGTAAACCGCCATTGAAAGGCTGGCGGGGATTGGTTTCGGGGGCCCGTTGCGGGCCCCCCTTGTGTTGGGGGGAGGTGTTTGTGCACTGGGGGGTACCCATGGTACCCCCCTACATTTCAGTGCACTAAGTGGCAGGCACCGTGTGGTGCCTGCCACGTAGTGCAGTGAAATGCACAACATGCATTTTCAACATTGCGGCAGGTGCTGCTGTCAGCAGCAACCACCGCAATGTTAAAATGCAAGATGCGTCCACCACGGTGGCAGTCGCATCATAATTTGGTATGCGGAACCGCCGCATGTATTGCGGACGGTCCCGGTTACCACCACGAAGGCAGACTGACTCCGGCAGACTGACTCCAGTCCGTCCGCCATCGTAATCAGCCCCTTAGCTCAGAGAAGGTGCTGGACTGTGAAGCAAAACTACTATTTTAACTTTGTCGAGAACTTAGCTCAGGGGAGGTACTGGACAGTGACTGGGGAGCAAAACTACTATCCTAACTCCACCAAGTACGTACCTCAGGAAAGGTGCTAGACAGTTACTGGGGGACAAAACTACCATTCTAACTCTGTCAAGCACTTACCTCAGGGAATGTGCTGGACAGTGACTGGGGGCAAAACTACTATTCTAACTCCGTCGAGTACTTACCTCAGGGAAGGTGCTTGACAGCGACTAGGGGTGCAAAATTACTATTCTAACTTTGCAGAGAACATACTTCAGGGAAGGTGCTGGACAACAATTGGAAGACAAAATTACCATTCTTTTTTTAACTTGCTTTTATTAACAATACAATAACATACATCAGAACAGTTCAGTACATATATCGATATCACAAATAACAAACACATCACAGTCCAGTACAGCCCTCAATCAAAACGAAACAGTGTGAAGGATAATCCACATTGGAGGGTTGAGGACCAAGTACAGAATATATGATGTTACAACGCAAACCATTACAACGCATACTTTTGCATCACAGTTTTTACAACGCAAATACCATTACAACGCATGTTTTTACTACGCAAGCCATTACAACGCATGTTCATTGAGATATATTAAAACTACCATTATAACTAAGGCTCCCTGTTTTCTGTATTTACTGATTTTTACAGATAAATACAGACAGAAAACATTTATTTTCTTGTCTGTATTTATTTTCAAATGTGGATAAAAACGGAAGTTGAGGTTGCTTTTTGAGTAATTCTAAATACTGTCTGCCATGACTGCCAGGCCAATAGCTGTGAGGTAAGGGGGCTAAAAAAGAAAGGAATTTTAGTAAAGAGGCTTTAACAGCAGTAGATATGCACAAGGTTGATACTGAAATTTGCATATTTTCTTATAAGTGCATTGATTTATCTTCTGCTGGTATTTACAGCATTGAAACCTAGTAGGCATTCAAGCAGGAGTGCATATTTACCGGTTAAATAACTATGGAAAGATACTAATTTCAGCTTCGTTTTTCCACAAAACCCAAAATAAATATGGATAAATACAGATAAAATTAGCAAAAAATAAATATGGATAAATACAGATGGAAATGTCAAAAAAATAAATACCAGAAAACCGGGAGCCCTAATTATAACGCATTCCATTACAATACATACTAATACAATGCATATCATTACAACGCATAATATGTTTTCATTGTTTATTACTAAAATTTCAGAAAGTATAAATTTTTGCATCCATCACCTGGGATGGGATGCAAGGGAAATAGGGGTTTTGGGTGGGGGAGAGTATTGATACCCAGGTATTAATTTTTATACTCAGGTATTTTTATACTACCTAACCATTAAAATACCTGGGTATTAATAATAAATTCTAAAAATATGTGTGAAAAAACAGTGAAATTAACACATATATTTACAGCATTTTTTATAAAATACACACTACTGTCAGATGCAAAAAGAGATTATACATACAATCAACTTGAAGCACATAAAACGGCAGTCCTTCAACTATTTTTATTACAGCCCCTGACCCACCATCTACTCAAAATGGCTGACATTCCGAGAAGGAACGTATAAACGAACATTTTTACACAAGACAAAATAAATATACATTCTGTCAGGTTGTGAATCATGCGAAAAAACTGTTTCCAAAATATATTTTCATTTAAATTCTGGTTTACCCACAAAAACGTATAGAAGAAACCGTCCACCATTTTGTGCTCAGTGGTACAATGACTTCCATGGGGACCACACGCAGCAGGAGTAGCAGGATAATTGTTCCGACTTTCCTGTTGAACACTGCCATCTACAGACAGAAGTAAGTGTACGTCTGTAAGTAAACAGCTTCCAAATGATTAAACCTAATTCTCAAGTACTTACAATATATTTGTAACTTATTTACTGCATTTGAAAAACAGCCCCTAGTCTACTGCAGACATTCCTGAAATTATTTTTCCTTTGAAAAGCAAGTGAATAAATGTACAAAATTTATTTAAAAGTTAAAAGACCAAACAGCAAAAAATAAATTATTAAAATGTTCCTTTAGATATTAACAGAGATTGGACATACAGCAACACTAATTACCAATTTTGAACAAACAAACCTTTACAGAAATAACTGTAAGTAAACTGTAAAAAATGATCTGGACCAAAAAAAAAAAAAACTTTATTAATTTCACAAATAATATATTAGAAGGCACTGGTCCGTGATATGTTATAAAATTACTATTTTATCACCTCCTTGTGTTTGCCTCAGGGAAGATGCTCAGGGAAAGTGCTGGATGGTGGTGGGGACAAATTTACTATTCCTACTCCGACCGGTGCTTGCCTCAGGGAAAGTGGTGAATGGTGGTGGGGGCAAAATTCATATTCCTACTCCGACAGGTGCTAGCCTCAGGGAAAGTGTTGGATGGTGGTGTGGGCAACATTACGATTCATACTCCCACAGATGCTAGCCTCAGGGAAAGTGCTGGATGGTGGTGGGGGCAAATTTACTATTCCTACTCCGACCGGTGCTTGCCTCAGGGAAAGTGCTGGATGGTGGTGGGGGCAAATTTACTATTCCTACTCCCACAGGTGCTGGCCTCAGGGAAAGTGCTGGATGGTGGTGGGGGCAAATGTACTATTCCTACACCGAACGGTGCTTGCCTCAGGGAAAGTGCTGGATGGTGGTGGGGGCAAATTTACTATTACTACTCCGACCGGTGCTTGCCTCAGGGAAAGTGCTGGATGGTGGTGGGGCAAATTTACTATTCCTACTCCGACCAGTGCTTGCCTCAGGGAAAGTCCTGGATGGTGGTGGGGACAAATTTACTATTCCTATTCCCACAGCTTCTAGCCTCAGGGAAAGTGCTGGATGATGGTGGGGGCAAATTTACTATTCCTGCTCCGACCGGTGCTTGCCTCAGGGAAAGTGTTGGATGGTGGTGGGGCAAATTTACAATTCCTACTCCGACAGGTGTTTGCCTCAGGGAAAGTGCTGGATGGTGGTGGGGGTAAATTTACTATTCCTACTCTGACCGGTGCTTGCCTCAGACAAAGTGCAGAATGGTTGTGGGGGCAAATTTACTATTCCTACTCCGACCGGTGCTTGCCTCAGGGAAAGTGTTGTATGGAGGTGGGGGCAAATTGAATGTACTTAAATAAAAACTGTAAATTTCACATTTTCATTTCCGTTCTATGTCAAACATGCAATAAAAGAGTGTTTTTTTTTTCAATTCTCTACAGATAAAATCATATGACCCCACTAGTGTGGAGGAACACATCCTTAACCACAAAAAACAAATCAAACCCATCAACTTAGAAGAAGCCAAACTATACAAGATAAAAATGATGAAAAACCAAAATTAATAACTTGTTTTTGCAGGTTTCAAGTTAAGAAACATTTATTTTGAACAAGTAACATTGCATTAAAAATTAGAGCCTCACAAACAAAAACAAAATGACTTTTTTCTAGTAAATAAGGACTAAACTTTTTCTTTGCAGGCTATTTGCTAAAATTTTCAAAGCAAAAAGCTAAGAACATTTCTTCACTTTTTTCAGAACCAAAGAAGCTAAAGCACAAAACACCACAGAAGGAACAACTGAAAGAAAAATTCTAAGAAACCCAGCATCTACTCCAGGACTTTCCAGCAACACAAATAGAAAAACCTAATAAAGGTAACCTGTTTCATTCTGTCAAGTCTCTCCAAAACTAACCTATTTTCCATCAAAGGTATCAAGGCAGCAAACAATTCCAAACCAACATTGCCAAGTCAATGCAATTAAATCCTGGTACAATTTTGTAAAAAAAAAAAAGCTGTAAAATAATTAATGTACACTAACTTTACCATTGCAGGCAAAATATTTTTAAGATCAACCATACACAAAATCACTAAAACAATGTTTTCTCTTTTTCTTCTTTCTACAGAGAATGGCAGCAAGAAACCAAGCCAAATATTTGAAATCAAACAGGGGAAATAGACTGTTAAGTTACAGTGGCTACATTTATTGTAAGGAGAGATTAACTGAGCCCAGGTGTCATTGGAGGTGTGTGCATTATTACTCACCCCATTGCACAGGCAACACGGTTACACTTGGTGACACTGTTGAAAGGACTACCGAGAATAACCACTCTGCCTCTGCAAAAGAGATAGAGGTAAGAGAAAATATAAATGAAATGAAAGACCTGGCATCCATCCACCTCCAATGAACCCTGTGGCTCAGTTTTGAGGGAGGTATCACAAAACATTCCTATCCATATAGCAAGTTGTATGCCCACAATCCCCAACCTACGCAGAATTATACAGCGTAAAAAACAGGCAAGTAACCTCCTATGTGTAACACCCCAAACCTTCTCTGACATTAACATTCCTCCTTTACTTACAGTAACTGTTACTAATGGAACCTTTCTTTTGCATTACAACAAAAACCCTCTTAAAAGAATTCTAATCTTTAGCACACCCCATAATCTTGTTAAGTTAGAGCCTAGTGATATTTGGATGATGGATGGGACGTTTAAATCCTACACCTTCACCCAAATATACACTATTCACGCCTACATTAATCATACGGTAGTGCCCTTAGTGTACAGTTTACTCCCTGATAAACAAACCTCAACATACACTGAATTTCTGTCAGTGATAAAAGCTAAAACCATGAACAAAAGTCCAAGAAAAGTGTTAATTGACTTTGAATTACCTATGATTAACACAATTACCAAAATGTACACGGATACCCAAATTCAAGGATGTTTTTTCACTTTTCATAGGCTTATTAGCGAAAACATTCAAAAAACATCCTTAGTTGAGGATTACATATCAGACAGTAAACTGCAATTTGAATTGAAGAAACTAACAGCTCGTTGCTTTGTTCCTCCTAGACAGTGTAGATGAATACTACACATCTATTACTGAATCTGACTATTTTACTGCAAACGATGACAAAGTGGCATCCCTTCTAAATTACTTTGAAGACACATGGATTGGCCATCTAAGCAGGTCAGGTCGCAGGAGGAAGCCACGTTTCCATGTGAAGTGGTGGAACTGCTATTCAACCTGCTTAGAGGGAGGAGCAAAAACAAATAATGCTATAGAGGGATGGCACTACTCCTTCAACAAATCAATAGGTAAACCACATCCTAACTTCTATAATTTTTGGGAAATTTTGAAGAAGGAGCAAAGTTTCCAAGAAATGAGAATTGCACAATCATTGACTTGTAGTCTGAACTCACAAATTTCAAAAAGAACAAAAGAAATGTCTGAGCGACTATTGGGTGCAATTCAACAATTTTTGTTGATGGTGGCTTCAGACTACCTAGACAATATTGCACACATCCTACATTTATAATTTACACTAACCCTTAAACTACCTTACTTGCCTGTTTTGAAAATGAATTTTCCTAATTCAATTGGCATTTTTCTAAACATTTTTAAATTATAAATTAAAAGTTGGGTTTCTTACCTTCAGTTGTCTTCTTTTTTCAACTCTTGGACTTGGGTACAATCCCACATTTCACCAAGAGTCTTGCGCAGTCCATTAATCCATAGTAAATAATCCATAATCCGTGATACAAACCATGTCCCGAGTCAAACTAACCAAAATGGACACAGTTTGGCAAAGTCATCTTACAGCGAAAATGGTGCTGAAAACTGAACTATGCTCACCTACAAAAAACGCAACCCCAAAAAAAAATCCTGAAAAAGAAAACTTGTTTGGCAAAAATCGCAATAAGAAATCCATCGTTGCAATCCTCTCTTGACCGAAATCCAGCATAAGTTCAAAAACCATATATCCAAATTAAAAAATTGTCCCAAAAAGTATTTCTGCGATCCATGAAATCTGAGTCCAAGTTCCTTCGATCTATTCGAAAAACCGCGATGACACAATACCTTAATTTCAAAACCTGTCGCATCAAAAATTTTCAAAAAATATTGCTTTCATAACACTATGGTTTAATAGAAAAGGAAATCATTCTTTTAAAATAATTCTATTCAACCAAAAGTGTTACGAAAGCAATCAACCCGATGTGGGCCTACAACTGCTACCTGCATAGGAATTTTTTTTTTGCTTAAACCATACAAAACTATCAAAATACAACTACCCTAGTTCTTACTACCTCCCTCCTCTCTCCTTACAATAAACTATGCCACCCTTAATATATTTTTAATATATTAAATTTGCCTTACCTGTACGCAGCTCTTCCTTGCTTCTGATCCTGACCGCGACGTTCCTCGCACTGACGAAACGTACGTACGAGCGGCAATGTCATCTCTTTTTGTAAAAAGGAAAAAAGGCAATTTCTCTTATTCATTCCAATGGGAAACCGTGGGAAAACCTACAAAAAAATTAAAAAGTATATGTTACAATACAGTTTAAAATCCGTGTTTATTTAAAAAAAATAATACCTTTAAAAAGTTTTTTTAAAACATTTTTAAGTTATTTTTTAAAACTGTATTTTACTTTTTTTAAAGTAATAAAGTTTCCTACAATACTATTAATGTGTCCATTTTTTCATTTGTAAAATATTACATTGTTAGTTATATTTAAGTTTTTAAACATTTTCTTTGTCTATTTATGCAAACTTATGTTGCACATATATGCTTTTTTTATTTTTTAAACTATATTAATATACTTTTTAAGGATTATTAGTTTTATTAAATTAAATTTAAAATTAATATAAATTTTTTAAAGAGTATTAATACACCCCCACCCAAAACCCTTGTTTCCTGTGCATTCCATACCAGCGGATAGGTGCCAAGCCCTTTTAATATATTTAAAAAAAAAATTTTTAAACTTTCTAACAGTAAAACCAAATATTAATTAATACTCAAGTATTAAAATTAATACCTGCGTATATTATATATATATATTATATTTTCGATATATATAAAGTTTTAACAAATAACTAAATTAGATTATAAATAATACTCAAGTAATAAAAATAATACCCGAGTATTAATACACTACCCCACCCAAAATCCCTGTTTCCCATTCACCCTATACCAGAGGATGGGTACCAAGCCCTTTTAATAAATGTTTTTGATATATATATATATATATATATATATTTTTTTTTTTTTTAAACTACAAGCAACTAAACTAAATATTAATTAATTCTCAAATATTAAATTTGATACCTGAGTATTAATACACTCCCTCACCCAAAACCCCAGTTTCCCAAGCATCCCGTCCCAGGGGATGGGGTCAAGCCCTTTTAGTTAATTTTTTTGATATATATAATTTTTTTTAAATACAAACAACTAAACTAAATAATAATTAATACTCAAATATTAAAATTAATACCTGAGTATTAATACACTCGCCCACCCAAAACCCCAGTTTCCCAAGCATCCCGTCCCAGGGGATGGATGACAAGCCCTTTTGATTATTTTTTAAAATAAACATATTAGTTAATATTTTGTAATTAATATAATTTTAAAACTTGTATAATAACCAAATATAAAAACAATTGTCAAAAATAAAAACTTACCTCAAATACTCACCTTAAAAATGAACACTTACCTCCATTACTCACCTTACAATGCGTTGTAATGGCATGCGTTGTAATGGCATGCGTTGTAATGGCATGTGTTGTAATGACACCTGCATTGTAAAGGAGGCGTTGTAAAGGCATTTCTATGTAATGCCTGCATTGTAATGGACGTTTCCCCCCGTGTACAGTGGCCCCAGCAGGTCCGACACAACCACACAGCCCCAGGCAATAGCTGGGAAACAATGATCGAGACCACACCTGCAATTTTCCTGATCAACTAATAGAAAACAAAAGGAATCTAGCAACATTAACAACCCCCCCCCCCCAAAAAAATAGATCAACAGCAGCAACAGGATATAACCCTTGTGGACTAGCCATCTCCGGACCCCAATCTGTCCTCAGGAGGTGACGGGAAGGTGGGGAGCAATGAAAAAACAGGGGGGAATTCACAAGCTCTATGGAAGGGGGGAGGGGCAAAAAAGGCCTAAGGATCATCAGAGCCCAACTAATGGAGGCTGCCCTGCAATCCTCCCATAGCCAAATCGGTTCTAGGTTGCTTGTGTTCCGGTTCAGGATGGATCTGGTCTGGCAGTTCGGGCTGGACTGTACCATGAGGAACAGGGTCAAGGCTGATTTGCATATGGCTGGGTCCAAACTGAGGTGGCATGGTGGGCAAAAAGCAATGGATTGGTATGCGGCCCTGAGCGATTGGCAGTGATTGAGATTGATTCTAGCATTCCATCCATCACCTTGTTGTTTTTGCATATGCTGCCCTAAGTGCACCAGGTATGTCTTGATGTGGGTCCCGCGCTCACTGTGCCACTGGAATCAAGTTATACCTGGCTGAAGACCCTAACTAGGGCAAAACCAGTCCTAGGTTGCTTGTGTTATGGTAGGGAGGACCTGGCCTGGCAGTTCGGGCTGGACTGTTCCCATGTGAAACAGAATCAAGGCTGATTTGCATATGGTTGGGTCCAAACTAAGGTGGCCTGGTGGGCAAAAAACAATGTATTGGGATGCGGCCCGAGCGATTGCCAGTGATTGAGATTGATTCAAGCAGTTCATTCATCACCTTGTTGTTTTTGCATATTTTTGCAGACGTGGGTCCCAGGCTCAGTGTGCCACTCGAACCAAGCTATACCTGGCTGAAGAGCCCTAACTAGGGCAAAACCGGTCCTAGGTTGCTTGTGTTCCGGTTCAGGGAGGATTTGGCCTGGCAGTTTGGGCTGGGCTGTTCCCATGAAGAACAGGGTCAAGGCTGATTTGCATATTGCTGGGTCCTAACAAAGGTGGCATGTCAGACAAAAAAAGATGGATTGGGATACGGCCCGAGTAATTGCCAGTGGCTGAGATTGATTCAACCATTTCATCCATCACCTTGTTGGCTTTGCATATTCCGCCCTAAGTGTGCCAGGTATGCCCAGACGTGGAACCCAGACTCACTGTGCCACTGGAACCAAGCTATACCTGGCTGAACCGGTCCTAGGTTGCTTGTGTTCCCTTTCAGGGAGTACCTGGCCTGGCAGTTCGGGCTGGACTGTTCTCATAAGGAACAGGGTAAAGGCTGATTTGCTTATGGCTGGGTACAAACTGAGGTAGCATGATGGGCAAAAAATGATGGATTAGCATGCGGCCCAAGCGATTGCCAGTGGCTGAGATTCATTCAACCATTTCATCCATCACCTTGTTTACAGAGGAATGTCAGGGAGTGGAGTGTCATAGAGTGGAATAGCGAACAGTGGATTGGGGTAGAGTGGCATTGCGGACAGTGGAATAGTGTAGACTAGACTGGCGTAGAGTGGAGTGGCGTACAGTGGAGTGGTGTTGCCTGGAGTGGTCACAGTGGAGTGGCGTGGCGTACAGTGGCATAGCGTACAATGGAGTGCAGTAGAGTAGAGAGACGTTAAATGGGGTAGAGTGGAGTGGTGTACAGTGGATTAGCATAGAGTAGAATGACATACATGGGAATGGCATGGAGTGGTATACAGTGAAATGAAGTAGCGTGGAAAGCGGTAGAGTGGAGTGGTATAAAGTGAAATAGCGTACTTTAGAGTAGAGTACACTAAAATAACATACAGTGCAGTAGAGTGGAATGGCGTAGATTGGAGTGTTGTAGAGTGGAGTGGCATAGAGTGGAGTGGCATACACTAGAACAGGGTACAGTGGAGTTACATAGAATGCAGTGGTTTAGAGTGTAGTGGCGTAGAGTGGAGTGAGGTACACTGTAGTGGAGTATAATGGAAATGTGTAGGGTGGAGTGGTGTAAAGTGTAGTGTTGTACTGTTGAGTGGCACAGAGTTGAATAGCATACACTGGAGTGTACAAATACAGAGAGAAGAGGCGTACAGTGGAGTGACATAGAATGGAGTGGTTTAGAGTGTAGTGACGTAGAGTGTAGAGTAGAGTGAGGTACAGTGTAGTGGCGTATAGTGGAAATGTGTAGAGTGGAGTGATGTAGAGTAGTGTCGTACAGTGGAGTGGCGTGTAGTGGAATAGCGTACACTGGAGTGGGGTACATTGCAGGCAGTCAATCAGAATGCTTGCTCCTGCTGGATCCTGACTCCTGTGGGAGCAAGTTGGCCAAAGGGAAAAAAATCCCCTGAGCCAATCAGAACACTCTATGTTTTGAAATTTTACTTGTGGGGCTCTCGCTAGAGTCCCTTGAACCCAACCGCCCAGATATACAAATATTTCAGATTCTTAATTTCTCAAAAACTACTGAATGGATTTACACCAAATCACAAAAAGCCTGTTTTCTGGACCAAGTTCTAGCTTCCTGCCAAATTTGGTGTGATTGCATTAAGCAGTTTTTGCGGTAGCGTTGTTGAAAAAAAGTCCATGAAAATGAATGGGGAAATTTGGTTTTGGGCCCCCTTTTTTCTCGGCCCCCTCTTGGCGGATCACCCCAAAACTTTTCAGGAAGCAGCTGGGTAAACCTCTTTTTTGGGGAAATTTTCGTAAAGATTTGTCAAACGTCACCAAAGTTATTAGCAAACCAAAAATGCTCTGCCAAAAGAAGTGTTATCATGGTGTACAGTAAAAACATACAGAAATTCACAAACAAAAGCATAACTTTAACTCTGACCTCAACCATCATGTATGGAAGGTGGGAATGAGTTTTGACTAACAGGTTGAAAGAATATGCTGCTGAGAGTATACGACTGCCCGGAAAAGTAGCTGGAATGATACTGAATTTTGTAATTGTATGATTGTTTAGTTGTGTTGGGACCTATAGCAAGAAAATCTTGACTGACTGAAATAACCTTGTGCTTGGGACCTAACGGAAGTGATGCACTCCCCTGTCCCTGACAGTTAAACCAATGACCACAAAAACAGGGATATTAAGATTAGTGGTAGACATGGTTAAAGGGCAATGGGATAATAGATAAAACAGAGACACCGGATTTTACCACTCTTACTCGACACTTCTGTTGGTCACCAATTTCTGAGGTTGCATTGGGTGTCTAAAGAGAAAGTGATATTGTATTGTATTGTATTGTAATTGCATTTATATAGCGCTTACTACCCCTGACGAGGCGTTGAAGCGCTTTTTTCGGCGAGTAGGACGCTACTCCGGAACCCATAAAGGATTAGTGGTGAATTAGTATAGTGAAATATGAAAGTAATTTGAGTGGTTGATATGTTAGTCAGTTATTTGGATTGAGAAGTATAGCGGAAGGATAGAAGAGGGAAAAAGGTTTGCATCTATATTGCGCTTGCTATCCCTGATGGGGTGTTGAAGCGTTTTTTGTCGGCGAGTAGCACGCTACTTCGGAACACATAAAACCACTTTTATTGCTATTTTCACACAAAGGCATACCTCCTACATAACTGCCACGCAACATACCAGTAAAATAGTGGCCAGGGAAGAAAATGTCTCTGTGATACATTTTTGGGTCACAATTGTCTCTTGCATGTGAAAATGACACATAATGTCATAATGCAAAATTGAGAAATGTTGCCTATTACGCATAATGCAAAATTCAGGAATTTCGCCAAAGGAATTTCAATTTTGCCCAGGCTTAGCTTACTTAACACCATCGTAAATTCTTAACTTTCATACAATCTCTTGAGTTTATGTTAGGTTAAATGCCAACAGATTAGCTCACTAATTCGCCAATTTTGGACCAATTTCACTTTCCAGCACGTTTTCAGCCAACACGTAGAAACTGCAAACAAAAGTCTCAGTTTTACATGAATCATGCCGCTTCTTTGCACTGCATATGACATCACACATGCCAGCAATGATGACATCACAAGTGACATTATTACCCCTACCACAAGTTACAAGGATATATAAAATCAGTGAGCTCTCCTGTCCTAAAACATTTTACCCATATCAATGAATTTTAATCAGATCAGATCATGGAAATTGTGGAAGATGAAATATTGTTATGATGGCAAAAAAGCCATGCTTCTTTCAGATATGTCAAGTTCATCAGTACAGGAGAGCACATTTGCTATGGCCTGTGATACTATTTAAAACAGATTCGACGTGAAATGTACGCCTGTGTTCGCTCATTGTCATTGCAGGTGCCACTCATCACAACAATGTGCAAAGAGGCATGTGTGT
Source organism: Calotriton arnoldi (assembly GCA_963921515.1). Taxonomy (NCBI): domain Eukaryota; kingdom Metazoa; phylum Chordata; class Amphibia; order Caudata; family Salamandridae; genus Calotriton; species Calotriton arnoldi. The sequence continues at coordinate 2,174,257 of CAWUFW010002178.1, forward strand.
GTTGTCCGATAGCAGCAGTCTTGTCAAATCTTACTCTACTAAAACTAGTTATGACATTTTCCCTTTACATAAAATATGTTAATCAGGGCCGGCGCTGGGCATGGGCAGTGTGGGACGCTGCCCAGGGCCCAGCAGTCAGCCCTCCAACTTGCAGCCTCGCACCAATGCGACACAGTCAGGCAACGCCATGAAAGGTGCCACCTTGCAAGTGCTGCACCATAGGGGGCCCCCTCCCCTGGCCTCACTGCTATGGTGTAGGGAGGAGAACCCGGTGGTGTGAGGGCAGTCGCAGTTGCAAGAGGGCACATTCTTCAGTTTTGTCCTGCAATTAGGCCTCCACCCCCCACCCATGCAGCGGCACAGCGGGAGGACTATTGCCCGGCTGTTTAGCTCCCTGGCAGTCTTAACTCTCTCTGGAGATAAGCAACCCTCACACCTTCAGCCCTTTATGAGCCGTTAAGAGGTGCTTGTAGGTGGCTGAGAGGGAGGGGCTGAAACTTCAGGAGTAGGGGCATCTATTGAGATGCAGACAGCCATAAATGGGTCAAGTTTATGCAACTTACAGGGGAGTCGCACATTCCTCTTCTGCCCAGGGCCCCAAAAATCCTAGAACCGGCCTTGGTGCTAATTACTTATTTTACGTCACTGCCAGTGGTTGCAGGCGGCGGGCATCAACACTCAATTCTGGGGACTGGAACTTATGTTCCATCATTATACTTTGACAATAGTGGGCAGCTCTGTCATAACGTGTCGGATATCCCGTCCACCTTTTTTACAAGAGTCTGAGCACAACTTTAAATCAGGCTTTATGTGTAATTAGTATACTGGTGTTTGATTTTGGCTATAGTCACACAATAATCTAGTGTGCATAGAAGCCTAAGCCTTTCCCTTGACAACATGTGAGGTCCTGGACATGTCCTGTAACCTGTAGAGAAGCCCCATACATGCCCTCATTATACAGACAGTGGACTACTGTTTCTCTCATGGGTTTAGTATAGAGAGCAGTGGTGCCAGCATAAAGTGTTTCATGAATCCATTGTTGTGATCATACCTTTTTATTTGTGTCACTGGGGTGGGAGCCTACTGGTTCACTTGTCTAAAGTTCCACTTGTAGGTGCTAACCCAGATCCTAGCAATAATATCCCAAGTTTATGTTATGCATGTCTGTTTATGTGTCCTGCATGGTATATACCAGGGGTCTCTAACCTCTTCTGTAACAAGAGCTACTTATGTTCAACGAAAATCATCTTGAGCCACTAATATTATTAGTCTAGTAGCAGTGACCACATAAGACAAGATTACTTTGGATTACCAGTAGTGATCACCTCAATTCATCAAGCACATTCGCCAGCAGTAATGTAAAAAAGGCTTTGTCAATGTGAAACGCCTCCATGTGGTTATTACATGACTGCCACTAAGGTCATTATATCAGTAATAAGTCATCCCCAACAACACATGATTTTTCACCCAAATAGCAGGTTTGAATATATTTTGGAAATTCAGCCCTTTTTCACCAAACATCAGCTTATGAGTTCTGAAAATACAAGCATTTTCATTTTAAATGCATGCTAAACAGGTGCATGGAGCTCACACTTTTTTGTGCCTCTGTTGTGGATGCTGTTAGATGAAGACCAACCATCTGTGGGAAGCGTAACTCTACACCAAGGCTGTATCTTAAAAGCAGCCAGGAGAAGACGCTTGAATGGGGAACCACCCCAAACTGGTTCTAAAAGTGCAGACAGTGGATCCATATCACCTTCTTCTTTGACTGTATAAAGGTGGGACCCACTGACCTACTTGTTGATCCAGTTCCAAGTTCTCTATGATCAAGAAAGGGAGTGCTCCACAGAGTACTCATAGGACTACTGTACAACCAGGGGTGGTGTCGATGTGACAACCAGTTTTGCAGAGGCAAGGGAACATTACCCGACTCAACCCCTTGCAGCAACAGCTGATTACCTGTTCGGAAGCACCAAGAAGCCAGCCTACCTAAAGACAGAGGGAAGGAGGAGTAAGGTGCAGCGTGATCCTGGTGCAGGGTGGTCTGTAGGCATAGAGGATTATGGAAAGGAATCTGTGTGCATTGCTGTTGGTTGGCCTAGGACTCTCAAGTATGACTCAGAGGGGGGAATCGTGAAGCTGCAGAGTGACCTGAAGCACTGAGCCCAATCTGAAAAGCTGTGTTGATACCCAAACCACAGAACCCAATCTGTGAAGTTGCAGGATGACCTGTGCAGCTCAGTCTGAGATGTGAAACCACTCCATGGCGCAAAGCCACTTCACTTGCAACACTTTGCAAAATGACCCAGACCTGCTGAGACCTTGGTGTGCCTGAAGCCATGGTCCACCATCCAACTTACGAGTCTGTGCAAGGCCTCATCTGTTCGAGCTTGATCATGCATGGTCGCACCAATTTGTATCCAAAATACCAAAGTGGGGCTGTACTGAGCACCTGCCGGACCAGCCATGAATAGGATCAAGCACTCCCCTTTGTAGCCATACCCAGCCACAGCGCGCATCACTGAGACGAGACTCTGAGGAAGCTGAGGAACAGCAAGCTTGCGCTCAGTCTGGAAGAGGGTGAGTAAGCGAGCACTGGAGGAGCTGGGCAGCCGAGCAGTGGCGTAGCTAGGGGGGTCCGCCCCGGGTGACATTCTTTTTGGGGGCAGCAGAGGTGAGCATGTCGTGCCTGTCTACTACCACCATCCCCCCGCGAACAAGTAGTCTGTCTGCTCCCCCTCCCCAACCACCGGGAACAAGTTGGCCACCAGTCCCCCTCCCCCCCACACAACCACGCTCTTACCTGCTGCACCGGGTGGCAAACGTAGGGGCCACCCCGGGTGGCAGTAGGTCTAGTTACGCCACTACAGCTGAAAATTCATGGACTGAAAGAAACTCGCTGGGTGAGAACCAGTGAACTGAGATAAATAGGCTGTGTTAACACAAGAGTACCCAGAGAGGAAACCGCCTGGTTCAAAAGGAGCAATGAGGGTCAAAAGTGGGAAGCTTTGTTACTATGCGTTCTCTATGGAATATTAGCTTAAAGCTTCTACTTGACTCCTATGTCACTGCTAGGAAATTAGCAGTCATTAGTATTGGCCAATTTCTGTCTTGGCAACTCATATTAGCATACTATAGCTCTTAATACATACACTTTGACACATGTGCATTACATGAGCAACATAGTTATGACTTAAGTATCCTTCCTGTGCAATCATAGAATAAACCTCAAGTGTAATGCGACAATTCTATCTTCAAAAGAGTACATCTTAAATGTTCGAATAGTTGAAAGCTTTTTGTTTCCATCATACAACCTGAATTTCAGAAATACTTCTAAGTATTCCAAATGAATTTCAATTAAGTCCAAAGGAAGCAACTGTTCTTTGCAAACAACATCCTTGATTGACATAGCAAAGACCTGCCTGCAATACCATTGTATCATGATATTTTTAGCAAAGATGCCTTGAGGCGATGGAAGTTATGCACACACATCCAAAAAAGCAGGAAATCTCCAAACGACAGAGTTCATAGCTTGCTGTGAAATGTAGTTTGTTGTCTGGCGCGCTCGTGTAATGCGTTCTCCAGGCAGGCAAAGCCTCAGTCAAGACAGCGTTGACACTCTGCCGGGCAGACAGCCTTTCCTGCCCTGATATGAACTCAGCGCAAGTGGATATGCAATGTTGCTCACCCGCCTTTGCTGAGTCTTAAGAGGTAAGCAATACCTTCAGCCATGCTTCCAGACAAGTGTTTGTGAATGAAGACATGATTAATAGGTTTATTGTTATGGTCAAGAGATGCTATCCTACATTATTACTGTATTATGTGTTAGTATACACAAGCTTATTGTATTGTATTGTAATTTCGTTTATATAGCTCTTGCTATCCCTGACAAGGCGTTAAGGCACTTTAAGACAGGCTGCTATGGAACCCAAAGTTAGTGGTGTTTTTTTCAGTGGGTTGTGTTGGTTATTGCTTTTAACGGAGAGGTTGTAATCTTTGAAATGAGGTAAGAGTAATTCGCAGAGATACAATAATAGAGATAAGTCAAACATGCGTGTGGCCTATAGTAGTCTGTGGCCTGAGAAAGTAGGCATGTAGAGGATCCAAAGACAGGAAGGAGTCACGCTATACATCATTTTTTAATAATTATTACCACATAATAACAACATTTACTTTGAGAGACAGAGAATGTGAGAGAAAAAAGGAGATGAAGAGAGAAGAAGAGGATAGATAGACAGACAGGAAATCAATGACACAATGAGAGAAAAAGATGAGAGACAAAGATAGGAAAAAAGAAAGAAAGACAAGTAAAGAAAGAACCAAAGGAGAGAAAGAATGAGGAACAAATAAACATCGAAAGGACCAAAAGTAAGGAGATGAATGAAGAAAGAATGAAACCAAGAAGAAAACAAAAGAGAAAGGGAGAAAGGACAAAGAAAGAAACACTAGAAGGAATGAATAAAAGGGGAGGAAGAATGACTGAGGAAGAAGTAGAAAAGAAAGAAGGAAGAGCACTACAGAGAGAAAATAAAGAAGACAAAAAAAAGAGAACGAGAAAAGAATGAAGAGTAAAAAACAGAAAAATGATAGGGAAACAAGGGAAGAAAAAAGACAATAGAAAGAAACAGAAAGAAGACAAATGGAGAAAAGGACATCAGTGGAGGATGAAAAAAAGGAAAAGGTACAACAAGTAACTACAACAAGAAAGAGAAGGACAGAGAAAAATACCAGAGGAGGAAAGATGAAGATAGAGAAAAAATAAGACTGAAAGAAAGGAGAGTAAGAATGAAAGAAGAGAAAAAAGTGCATAAAGAAAAGAACAGAGAAAGAAAGAGATAGGACAAAAGAAAGGAAGCAGATACGGAAAGAATTCAAGAAAGAGCAGAGGAAGAAAAAATGAATGGAGAAAGGAGAAAGAAAGGCATGGAAAAAAGAGGGAATAAAAGAACAAATGAAGTAAGTTTGAGCGAAGAAGGTAAGAAAGGTAAAGAAGAAGGAAATAAAGCAAAAAAGAATAAAGCAGAGAAAAAAGAGAATGAAAGAATGAAAGAGAGGAAAGAAAAAGGTAAGAAAGAAAAAAGATGAAATGGAGGAAAAGGATAAACATAGATGTAGAAATAAGAAAAAAGTAAGAAACAGCAAGATGAAAATAAAGACAAGAGGAAAAAAAAAGAAAGAAACTGAGAAAGAATGCACAACAAAGAAGGAGAGAACGAAGTAGGGAAAGAAGTAGCATAAAAGATAGAAGAAAGAGAGAAAGAAGGAGAAAAAAGAGTGAAACCAAGAAGGAGGGGGATAACGGAAAATGAGAAAGGAAAGGAAGACATGAAAGACAAGGAAAAAAGAAAGAGAAGGAATGAGAGGCAAGAAAAAAGGAGAAAGAGAAGCAAACAAAATAGTTTTTTAGACGAGGGTAAGCTGCATCATCCTGCACTGTCAGCCTTTGAGCACTCACAGAAACAGGAACAGTGTTTTAAATAGTTACCTTATTAGGTTGGCAGCTGTATATTCTCAAGCCTGCTGACAGGCAATTACCATGTGCAAGCTACTCAGTGGCAGCCTGTGAGCTACTGGCAGCTCGTGATTGACCTGTTGGAGACCACTGATTTAGAGTGTGAGGGGACCTCCCCACTGGAGAGATGGATGTTTGAAACAATGTTGGTAATGAAATAGTCTGAATGACATGCAAATCTACACTGATTTGGCAAGGAAACCTAGAGGATTTCTCCCAATCACCTAGTTTTTATGGAACACAGTTTAAGGTTAATGGCAGCATAAAGACTAAATCTCATTGACTCTGCGAACTGAAGTTATAGGGATGCTGTATGTATTAGGCTGAAAGCAGGTCACATTAGTTTAGACAAGACTATTTTTAAGTTCCCAAAAGGGAGAAGGACTTCAATCAGGTGGAAAAACCTTCGGAATACCCTTTAAAAATCTTTCCCCACAAGATCAAGAAGAAACAGGTTTGTGAAGGACATATTCTATAAGCAGTAATAGCTGATAAATGCACCTTAATTTAGGAGAAGTGATACTCAGATCTTCTACAGGGGAGAAGGCTAGGAAGTACTGCCTCTTCTTGAAATCTGGAGGGATCAAAACTATTTTTGATATACCAGATGCAGAATCTCTCCTCCTAAAACGTCAAAATGTTTTGGGTGATGGACACTTAGGGACTCACTTAGAGTTGTTGCAGACAGGGCGCTATTCCTCTGCCATTGCTGAACTTTGCTGTCCATCAGAGTGGCGGATGACCATTCTCCGTATGTAGTGCTTTGTCCACCATGTCCACCAGCTGCCAAGACAAGGTTTTCTCTCTTGACAGTGTTTCCTACCTATGTGGGCAGTTCAACCTACTTTTATTGGTGGGCATTAGTCTGCCAACTGTGCAGTGATCGAATACTATCTGCCAAATTAAGAGTTGTCCACCACCATGTGATGTTGTAACATAGGATGGCAATTGCAAAAAGACAAAAGCCCGGGCGACATCCATTAAAATGTTTTGAAAACCTTTATTTATTATTTTATAGATGATGAGCAAAAAACCACAAAGCAGCACTGTGATCACAAGTCGCATCGCAACAGCAGTATAGACAAAACATGATTCACATCATATTAACAAATACAGTGGTAGAGTAGCACAAAGGAGACAAAAGTTACGGAGCCATTCCCCGATGCATCTCCCTCTGGGTGCAAGAACGTAGTACATAGTACTCCCCAAACCTCCAAATCAATTTGTAGTTTAGCTTCAGAGCGGGTGTGTCGCATCTGCGTTTCCTCTGCCACCGCCTACTCAGAGACATCCCGGACCAAGAGCATCTCAGAGGGACCCCTAACCGCCATCCATGGCCGCCAGACTCCTTGCAAACACCAGTGCCAACTGAAGAAACCAGTATGCCATGGTCTGCCTCTTTGGACGAATTAGATTGCCCAAAAGGCAAAACTGAAGTGTGAGTGTACAAGCCAATAGGGTAGTCTCACTCAACTTGCTTACTACTGTTATGTCCCCCAATCTAGGCTTAAGTAGCAAAGCGACCTTTCACCTACATTGGTCCTACCTTGCCCTGCATAACGGTTCTAGCACTGACCTTTTACCTAGTTACGTGCTGAGTAAATGTCGATTGGTTTCCTTGAAACTAGCCTCATTTATTATGCATGAGGATTCTTAGTAAAATCCCCTGCACATGACGTACATAACAGGATTAACATACTCTGTACAAAAGTCATTGCTATCTTTGATCCTAGGGCGATCAGACTACTTTGCATAAATTACATTTATTGATTTAGGCTCATCTACATAATCATACTCTTAACATATCGATTGTGGTAGAACCCCTGAGGCTACCTTTTCTGTATAAAAGAAGTGCATCTTCACTAGTGAAGGAGAGGAGACGCTTCCAAGCTGACACAGACACTGAGGTTCCGGCCTGCAGAAGCTCCAACACGCAGCGGTCTGACATCCCTTGAGGGGTGTCCAACTCGAGACCAAGACGGGGTCCTTCATTCTCTCCCATCAGTTAATGGGGTTGGCTCTTTCCTAGGGGATTCTTCGCTTTACACCCACATACATGCTAGGTACACTTAGGTGCAATTGGTAAGGGTCCGCATAGTAGTAGTACTCTTGATTACTGTCATGTTTATATGCCCGCATATATTCACTGTTTCAGCACCATGGTAGAATTCTACCTTCTATTTACTCTGTTGGTGCTTGTAATCTCTTACGTTAGCTTCTGTCTATTGATTGTCGCAGCAAACATGTTTTATACTAGAATGAAGCTGGTTCAATAAATGCTGATTGAAAACGTCCCCAACTTTTATTCTGTGTATCGCTCTGAGACTAAGTGAGCATGAGTGACTGAGCGAAAAGTACTGTACTGTTTCCACGATCCCTGAAGGGTCAAGGGTTGTCACGTTCGATGGTTGCCAGAAACTATTCGCACCTTGGTAAGGGTAGGGGCCTTATAGTGGCACTGTGAGCCAGCTGGTCTATAGGCTGACATATCCTGCGGGGGTGTCCGGCATCAGTCTTGACACCAATCCCTTAGTTTATGTTATCCAACAAACACGCAGATACTATGTATTTTTGGGAACTACACAACACTACCCTCACCCAGAAGTCTCTCACCTGGGGACAGGCCCATGCCAAGTGCATAAAGTCCACTTCCTGAGCCTTACAGCAGGGACATGCAGAAGTGGGATCTGGATTAATTCTGTATAAGCCCATGGGGTTCATATATGTATGGTGTAAAAAATTCAAATTAATTAATTTGAACCGGGCAAATTCGCCAATGGTGAATCAGTATAAATAGCATCTGTCACAGAAGACATAATAGTCAAAACAGGTACTGTGTCTGTCACATTATCGGCGGAGGACTCGGCCTCCCCCCCCCAGCCGAGGAGAATCAGCAGCGGTGGTGCTCAGGGGCTGTAAAGAAAAGTCTTGCGGAAACGTATGAACACTTTGTGGCATACTATTAAGAATTGGCCACATGGTGTAGTTTGACATGTTCAATGGAGACAAAGTGTTTGTCTCTAGAGCCTGGAAGTGGTGGCAAGATCAGAGTTTGTGTACCTTATATGCCAAGGAACGAAACAGGAGTACGGTACATTGGGCCGAATTCTATTTTTATCGCCACCTTTTCTCGAACCAGACCTTTAACTTCTGGAAGCCAGCCGGAAACCGGAGCTTGGTTCTCAGTACTCGAAGAGAGAAATGCAGGCAAATGTTTGCAAGACTGACCATCACAGAACTTTTGTAGGTCATGTATGAGACCACAATGGTTATCGACGTCAAAGGTTGCGGCAGCCGCTACAATGTCTGGACCGTCGTGGTCTGGAACATACATCTTGATGCCAAAAGCATTTCGTGTGGGGTCTGCCCACCCAGAGATCTTTTAGGGAGTTTATTAAGTGCTCGTTGAACCCCATAGAGATGGTTCAACCAACCACGCCCTGTACCTAATACCCTAGCCATTAAGGATGGCTTTAAGTTATAGTTCATTCTTTCCACAACAGAATTGCCCTCGGCCTATATGGAGAATAATAATGCACCTGTACACCGATAGACATCATCAAAGCATGGTACGATTTAAAAGCAAAAGCCGGACCCTGGTCTGAGTGGAATGCACAACAGGCATGAGTCCAGGTGAAGACATGCAAGTCTTTAATAACAGTTCAAGCGCCAGCCGAGCGCTGTGGCCAAACCCAGAGGAATCTAGAGCAAGAATCAACTGCAACCAAGATACATTTGAAAGTAGTATCTGAATTCAGTGGACCACAGTGATCGAGGTAAATACAGCCAAAAGGCTTGTGAGAAACCAAGGGATGTGTCTGCAGTGGGCGAGACACAGTAGAGTTTTTAATCTGCTGACAGCTGTGCCACCAATAACGTTGCTGTAAAGGCGAAATAGTGCCTGCCACTCACGCATGGGATGAAGCTACATCTTCATGTGCTGCAACAATTAAAGCCTGTCTGCGGTCGACGTCACACATTCGCCAATTCCAGGAATAGTTACATAAGGAGCATTCTGGTCATTTAAGTGATGAGTGTTTTGAAGGAAAACCCTTAGGTAAAGGCGTGCCATTTTTAAATGCATTCACGGCAACCAAGATATCATTATTGATGCGAGTTTTAGAGCATGTAACGGCTGCTATTTTAGCTGTGGCTACTGCAGATTTAGCTGCTTCATCAGCCAGAGAATTCCCTACAGCATGCGTTCTCACACGTTGATGACTCAATGTATGTATTACATGAGTTTGTAACAACCTATCTTTAAGATCTGCCACTTTAACCCAAAGCAGTTTGTGCTTGATTGTGGACCCTTTGAACTTCTGAACTCATTTTATCGCCCAAAATGTAAATTGCCATTAAAAGACTGTACACAGTAATACAAATCACACACAACAAGTGTGGGGAATGTAGGATCCGTATTTTCAAGTGCAAGAAGCAAAGCCTTCAGTTCAGCTAACTGCGCTGTGCAGTCTCCTAAAGAATGTGTGCAAGTTGTTTGGGGGAGAAAAACGTCATCCAACAAAATACCAGTAACGATGGCGCATGCGGCAGAGTACTGCTGCTTGGAACCTATAGCAGGTTGAGCTGAACCGTCAGTGTAAATAATGTGCATACAGATCAAGAGGCAGGACAGTAGAGGCCAATGGATAGACATGCTCATACGAAAAAATAAATTGTGTTTGAAAGAAGGGTCGAAGATGAAGTCTACATCTATGGCTGTTAAGGATGTGGCCCATTGTATCCATCTAGGATGGAGGGCTTTAGCATTATGAACGATAGCTTTTGTGACAGCCTCTAAGGCCGGCACAGGAGTAACGACAATAATGCGTTTCCCTTGTGCAAGGGGCCGTTCTTTAAGGATGGCCATCTGCACAGCAGTAAGTATTTTTTCAGTGAAAGCAAAACGCATTTCTGCAGTGGAATATAAATGCGATTTATATGCTATATGAACTGTTTCACCCTCATTAAAGGTGACATATGTAAATCCCAATTGCACCCGGTACAACTCTGATGAGGAGGTTCGTAGTATTAACATGTGTATGCAAGTGTCGTGTTTCAAGCAAGTCAGATTGTAGAGATCTGAGTGTTCTTGTGTGTTCTGATGTCCAAGATGAATGGAAAAATCAGGATGTATTTATGCATATAAGGGTTTTATGCGTTGTGCATCATCAGGTATGTATGTCCTGACCCAGGAATAAAAAAACCTCAAAGCGGAATGCAGCATCCGCTTCTACAACAAAAATTATAGCAGCTCCCACATTAGAGACTCCATATTGTTGTAAATGGGCAAATACTGCCGGTCGGCAGTTGGCCGCAATCGCAAAAAGTTGCGCCATAAGTAATTTTATAACGGATTCAAAGCGTAGCACAATCAGGGTATAAAAACTTTTAATATTCAAACTTGAAAAACCAACAGAACTAGGTGCTACTTAAAAACTGTGGAGGATCCATAACACTACTGACGTCTCCAAAAAAAAGGTGCAAGGGTATTGTGAACAAACATAAGCACTACTCAGGGTTTCCGTAAGTAAGTACCTGACCAAAACATTGGCGGTGCCATGTTGCAGGGATTCTGCTCAGGAACAGAACTATGCTTGGGACCATGGAACGCATGTGGGGACTGAGCTACCATACTACCTCAATATCGATGAGCCTGAGTCTGACTAGCTATGGTGCCTCACTTGCCCTCCTAACCTTTCCAGAGAAACAAGTGAGTTGGTACCCCTGAACACAACCCTCTCAATCCTTCTCAACCTTCGCTCAGTGTGTGTTTTTTAGAACTCTCGTCCTTAGTTATATGACAAGACATATGTGCTCACAAACAGCAGCTGCATTTTCATGTTATGTCTAGTTGCTAGTGTCCGACTAGAAAGAATAACAAGGGGCATTGTTGTTAGACCTTGTCTATGGTGTTTGGACTAAATCCCAGGAAAAGAACAGAACACAAAAACATATGCAGGTTCTGTGTGAAAATACAACATGGCACAAAAACAAGCATATTTATGTAGTAACGTGTGCGAAAGAAATGCGGCCAACAATGTGTACAACTAGGCTAACATAGGGAAAACGACTATGGGCCATGCAGAATACACACAACACTGCTGCAGTCTGATGCACCACATAGGGGGCAGCAGGGAATGCGCATGATCTGGCTATCAGCAACACCGAAAGTTCGCCCTCTTCCACCAGTCCTACCAGGAGTGCCTTCTCCCAGCTGCCCGCTCTTCCTCTTCAGCTGCTTGTTGCATGTGTGAGTCATAGTGATAATATTCCATATTCTGGACCCCGAGTCCACCCTCCTCATACCCCCTCATTAATGTCCAATGGGACATTAATGAAATTAATGTGCTCCTCCAGCATGATTTCTGCTTCCAGTTCTCGCATTGTCACTTCTCCCAGCTGGGGCACATCCATGGGTGCCAATGAAGGCTGATTGCGATCTAAAGAGCTTCGGATTCCCACCATACACTTCCTCCAAATGACGCTGAAAGGTTGCCAGAGCCGCTGCCTGTGAGACTGCCACCGTGCCATCGGGTTCTATCAAGTTAAGTACGGAACAGGCTACGCTCTTTCCGGAGCAACCAGGCCAGTAGCCTGCCTCACTAATCTCCCGCTCGATGAAAGCGCTGCCTGTATTGTGTAAGCGTATAGGCATCGAGCCTGGCCCATTGTGCAGCTAAGTTCCGGCAGACACATTACTCCTCCCATTGAAGCTCCGGACAACTCAAGTCTTGGTTTTTCAAAACAACCAACTCCCCCTTCTCTTTTTGTATCTTATGTAGCAGCTGCCTACTTACCCCGTAGGTCAAACCCATGCACTGCCCTCTCAGTACAGCGATCATGGCGTCCCATCAAATAGAATGATCTCCCATTGAGCTCCAATTAGTCTGTAAGTATTCAGTCAAGGTTTGTGTCAGTGTGTCCCTGACCACTACATCTACCGGGATATTAACCGGGAAGTGCCAATTCCTTGATCTTGCCCCGCTTCCTCCCCATGTCAGTTCACAAAATACCGGCGAGTGATCAGATACAAAACGGGCTAAGTGTGATACTGTCAACAAAAAGCCTGCAACCAACACTCTATTAAGCCTACTGAATGTGTGGGGGAGTGGTTGAGTGGCAGGTCTAAAGGGCTGCAAGCCCTCCAAGCATCCAGCATCCCCAGATTAGACATCACCTCCTGCAGAGCTGAGGTCATTCTTGGCTTCGTGTCAGGCCTAGGGGGTATCCTAGCCCTCTTCCTGTCCAACATACAGTTTTTTTTAATATAGTTAATTTATGAGTTTCTCAATTTAAACGCAAATACATCATAAACATTACCCAACCACATCTTCTTATATATAGTATATCAATCACTTCTGCCATATCGTGTGCCGTGCCAACCCATCAATATATACATATTGGAATGCCTCAGTACATCACTTGCCTACAGGACTGTTAATTCATAGCTGCAGCTGTTGTAAGGTACATTGTGAAGGGTGCTCATATATATTGGGGTCTCGATGCTGCAGGTAACTCCTCTGCATATATATCTAGTTGGTCTCTGCAGTATGCCACATCCACTAGCCATTGGTTAAATTTAGGTGGCGCTTTCCCCCCAAAATTTAACGCTATTCTCCTTTTCACCTATAACAAGGTTATTGCCACTAGTTTACTGTTGGGAGGTTGTAGAGCACTAACAAGGCCCAACAGGCAAAGATGCGGCATACATTGCACCAACTCTATTACTATAGTAGCGAGGGCCTGCGTTACTTGTTTCCAAAACTGCTGAACTCTATCACTTTCCCAGGCCATGTGCAGAAAGTCAGCCTCAGGTGTTCTGCTTTGTATGCAATATGTGGACTCCCGCAGTCCGTATCTGTGCAGCTGCAATGGTGTGTAATATAGTTGTTGTAGATATTTGAAATGTATAATCCTTAAGTTGCAGTTAGCAGTTAAACGGCCTGTGAGTGCACAGCAGAATGTCCAGTCCTCTAGTGATAGTGGCGGGATTAAAACTGTGTTCCACCTATCCATCTAGTTTGCCTGAGTGGGGGGCATCTCTTTGTGACGCGTTGAATAATCTAGTTATTAATCGTTTGCGTGAGCTACTTGTGAGTAGACATTGGAGTGTCCCTAGCATGGGTGGTGCGTCCGGAAAAAGGTGATATAGCGTCTTCAGTGCTTCTCGTAATCAGCAGTACGTGAACACCAATAGTTGTGTACTGCGTTGCGCCGATAAAATTATAACCAACGATATGAACCTACCCTTTGGAAAGGCATCTCCATGGTCACCAAGTGTGCTTCTGTCAGAATGGCAAGTGATTTGGGTTCCTGTGTCACTGAAAGAGCTGGGTGGTGGAGTAGGGGCATCGCCGGTGCGAACAATGGCATGTTCCTGGCTCTCATACCCAATTCCTGCCAAGCCCTTGTGGTACTCCTAATAGTGTTCAATTTGTACCTGGGAATCTCTGGTCTCTCATATGGTAATATGGCCGTGAGCGGGACTGGATGTGTGTCGTCGCTTTCAACCGCTACGTGCCAGGAGTGCGCAAAATGTGCCTGTTCACTTAAGTAGTGTAGGTGCATATCAGCTGCCCGAACCCCCCAGTTCATAGGGTCTGGTGAGTGTGTCAAAGCTACTGTGAGCCTGCTTTCCCACCCATGCAAGTGTTATTAAATGGGATCTCAACATGTTAAAAAAGACCTTGGGCAGGATTATAGGAATACTGGTAAAAAGTACAAAAAGCGTGGCAGTACGACCATCTTCATCACTGCCACTCTATCTGCTAATGACAGGGGAAGTCTTATCCATGCTTTCACCTGATCTTCAAGTCTGGAGAGTGCTAGGCCATAGTTCTGTTTAGTAACAAACAGTGGCGGACACATATTCCAATATATTTGACAGACTTGCAACACCATTCCAGGGGGAAATCCATAGTGTGTGGTTCCATTATGGTCGTAAGAGGAAATATGGTTGATTTATCCCAATTTATAGTTAGCCCACAATATCTTTCATTTTTTATATGCTCCCGTACGAGAGGAGCTAGCCTCTCGCTCGGGTCCCGGACATACAGCACCATATCGTCCGCATAGGGGGAAAGGGGCGTTGGGGGGCATGGCTAGCCAGCCAACATGGCGGACGTGAATCCCTAGCGCTCGGGCTGCTATCCCCCATAAACCCGTCGAAATTATCCTGAATGTAAGCCATCCATGCCGATAAGAAGTGGGACCAAGCGGCTAAAGATCTGCTACGCCCAGTGAGCCCTGAGCTGAGCCCTTTTGCCCATCGGGACTGTGGCGGCGGTGGTGAGGAAAGACAGGGCCTGTTTGCCGCGAGACCGCGCGCGGGCATTCCGCGTCAGAAGATGGCCGCCCGCGATCAGGCGGCGACCCCTGAGGCAGCGGAGAACTGACATCCGAAGCGGACGCAAGCGGGGCCGAGCAGCAGGAACGTCGCCGCGGACAGAGGGCCCGGAATCGTGCCGCCTCACCCCCCCGAGACCGCAGTTGCCGTGGTAGGGAAGACAGAGGCCCACTGACTGCAAGGCCAAGTGTGAGCGGAAGCAGGGAGCGGCCCTCCCCGTTGCCATTACGGGAGGCCAGCCAGCTGAGATATCGCTCCAATTGGGAAAACCCTGATTGCGCCGCTCTGCCCCCTGAGACAGTATCTGCCGCGGAGAAGAAATCTGGGGCCAACAAGCGGCGAAGCCACGCACGGCTGGTGTCTGGCGGGCGGCGGCCGCCCAGGCTTGAGAGGCTGCCCACCTGGCGAAGGAGAACGGCCGGGGTGAGGTGTTGGTGAACTCGCCGGCCCCTGGACCAGGAGAGGCGCAGCAACTCGCACCGGACACTCCTTTGCGGTGCCATCGTAGATAACTAACCCCGGAGGTCTAAATCCTGGTGAGTCGGGACCCCTGCCGTGGCGCCGCGGCTGTGGAGCGTGGGTGGTCGCGGTTCGGGGCACCGGGTCCCTGTGAGATGGGCCTGGGCCGCTGCAGAGACACTGAATTGCCCGGCGGCTCGCGACGGGGGTTGGGGCCGCCCTGCGCTGTGGTGATCCGATGTGTGCAGTCAGGCAGCAGAAGCGGCGAAGGAGGGGAGGACGGATTGTGCACTGGTGAAGCTGCTGCTGCGGGAGAAGTACTGGCAGGTGCACGACCCTTGCTGTGGGGGACCTGGACGGAGCTGGACCGGTACCGGTGGGCGGCGGCGGGAACACTGATCGGCCTCTGGGAGCAAGGCCTAGTGTAGCCCAGCCACAGGGAACAAAACCCACCAGCTGAGGCCTAGGGGGCAGGCGAACATCGCACCGCTGAGGCCGACAACAATGGGAGGTGACGCAGGTTGATCCTAAACCAACAACTGCGCTGTGGTGGCCGCTTCTGAGGGCTGCGGAGAGAAACAGAGGAAGCGCTGATTGTGAGCAGCAGCTGTGGATCCCACGCTCAGGCGCGAACGACACCACTATTTGCGGGGATAAGACCCACACGGGTAACTGCCTTGGGGACATCAGTGTCGCCTCACCCTTCGGGACTGCGGTTGCCGAGGTAAGGAGGGCTGGGGCTTATTGACTGCAAAGCCGAGCGTGAGCTACCAGCGACGGGGAACGTCCATTCGTGCTGTGCGGCGGCTGACGTGGAAGCGGAGAGCGGCCCTCCCCGCTGTCAATAAGGGAGTCCAGATAGCTGAGGCATCGCGGCAGACGAAAAGCCCTGATTGCGTCGCTTTGCCCCCCGGGACGGCAACTGCTGCGGAGTAGAAAGCTGAGGGCCCATAAGAGGTGAAGCCACGCACGGCCGGTATCTGACAAGAAGCGGTGAGGCGGCTGCGGGAGAAGTATTGGCAGGCGCACGGCTCTTGTTGTGGGGGGCCTGGACGGAGCTGGGAGCACGACCTAGAGTAGCCCAACCACAGGGAATAAACCTCCTAGCGCGGGCCTGGGGGACAGGCGAACATCGCACCACTGAAGCGGACAATAAAGAGAGGTGGCGTGGGTGGAGGTCTGCCTGAGGGAATCAATCATGGCCTGGGGAACGCTGACCCTAAATCAACAACTGCGCTGTTGTAGCCGCTGCTGAGTGCTGAAGAGGGAAACAGAGGAAGCGCCAAATGTGAGCAAAAGCTGCAGTCCTCACGCTCAAGCACGAAAGACACCGCGACTTGCGGGGACAAGACCTGCATGGATAACAACCTCTGGGGACATCAGTAATGACTAAACCGTCTTACAGCTGAGTGGCCCTGCAGTCTCACATCCCACTGCACTCACACCGACGTAACCAGAAGCCCGGCCATAACCGAAGATCCGGGACATTTACCCTACTGGCAGGCTATCAAGGCGGAGGTAGTAAATAGCCCCCACAGACCAGTGCACGCGGCCTTTCTCACAAACAGGGTCAAACAGGGAGGCTACCACTAGCAGCCCAGCCGGGTCGTGTCTCCTGAGTGACTCACGCAGGTGTGAAACTCTCTAAAGTGGCATCATTACCAGTGCGTCGCTCCTTCGTTAACAAGCCGCGCATGCCCACGGCGCAGCAACTTGTGATGGGCCGGATGCGAGCTAAGATACAGCAGGGACCCCTCCGCGCGGGAGGCTTGGAACCCATAGGCGTGGGTACTGGGGGAGAGATGGAGCCAATGACCACAGCCCTGGCAGCCAAGATGGACTCAGTACTCGCAGCGGTGGAGAGAATTGGCGCTGCGCTAGAACACACCAGGACCTCTCTGGAAACCCGGATAGATAAGGTTACCTCGGACTTCACGCTCCTCCATGCGGATCATCGCAAATTGGCCGAAAAAGTCACTACACAAGGCCAAACACTAAAGGAACTACAGCCCATCACGCAAAGTCACACAGCTGCACTCCAAGATCTGATCGACCGCGTTCACGCCCTGGAGGACAGAGCAGAGGATGCGGAGGGACGCTACCGCCGCAACAACATCCGCGTGGTGGGTCTGCCGGAGGGTGAGGAAGGTAGGAACCCAGAGCAATACATGGAGCGCTGGCTGCGCGATCTACTACCCCAGGGAACATTGTCAACACAGTCCGCAATAGAGAGAGCCCACCGCGTGCCGGCCCAGAAGCCCCAACCAGGAGCCAGGCCACGTCCGTTCATTTTCAAGATGCTCAACTACAGGGACAGAGACGCGGTGCTCCGTGAAACACGCAAAATGGAGGGCCTCAAGGTGAGCGGAAGTCAAGTTATGCTCTTCCCAGACTACACCGCCCTTGTGCAGCGTCGCAGAAGCAACTATGCAGCAGTGAAACGCCAGCTCAGAGTTCTAGAACTGCCATACTCGTTGTTGTTCCCAGCCCAACTGCGAGTGGTTACGAAAGAAGGTACCCGTTTCTTTGACTCTCCTGCGGAGGCGTGGGACTGGCTGGAAGAGTCGGGGCCGTGGACGGGTGTGAGGCCTTCGGACCCGGATGGAGACAACCCAGCAGGTCGGAGAACAAGACGGCGCAGACGGCGTGGGACAATGAGAGGCGCGAAAACAGGAACTGTAGTCCCGAGTCCGGAGAACATAAGACGGGAGAGACAAGGCGTCCTGGAAGCAATCATAACCCTCGGCTCTCCACACCCTAAAGATCGACCGGACCCCTACACGAGATGCATTGGTGGCCAGTGGCTCTTCGTCGCCATCGACCGAAATATCCGAGGACCTTGGCCTGCCAGAGATAACCCCACAAACTGCTGATGGCATTATATGATACAGTACTAATGTGATGGACTCTGACACAAACGGCTCACGCAAGTAGAATATTCATGATTAACGTTTGTGTTTTTGCACACTGCTGTGTAACGGGGTGGGACGACCGGGTTACACACCAAACACACCTCACACAGAGATGATGCAGTAACACTGTGCCCGCACCCGGCCACCTTACACATGCTGCCAGAGGAAATACAAACACCTGAGTCGGCATTTAGATCTACACACTGCTGGTCTCGTAAGCTTATGCAGGTGATTAATCGGATGGCATACTGCACATATAGGAATGGGGGGGGGACGACCATAGTACATCTTCACTAGTGCACACACCCCAACAGGCAACACACTGACCTAGTTTGTACTACCCAATTGTTACAGAGGTTTGGACGGACGTTGCGGAATGTCCGCCCCAGATGTTATGATGTTATTAGTTCATCTATTGTTTTTGTTGCAGCAACACAACACACTTATACCTGTCCCTGACTCCCGCACCCCGTGGCGCGTCCCGCCCTTGGCACCCTTGTCGATTAAACTCACCAGAAATGGCTCGAGCTAACATAATCACATGGAACATACGCGGCATGCACACACCCACGCGACGCTATTCCATATTCGCATACCTCCAGAGGCAATCGGTGGGAATTGCCCTACTGCAGGAAACGCACATGACACAGCCGGAACTAGACAGACTGCGTAGGCGCTGGAGGGGACAAGTGTATGGCACGGTATACTCCGCGCATGCGAGGGGCACATTAATCTGGGTGAGAGCGGGCACCTCGTTCATTTGCGAGGACACAGTGATAGACCCTGAAGGCAGATACACCTTAGTGCGAGGGACACTTAACGGCCAATCAATATTGTTGGGCTCAATTTATGCCCCGAACATAGACCAACCCTCGTTCCTAGCACAATTGTCCACAGTGCTGACCTCTCATGCTGGGCTCCCCTGGTTACTGGGTGGAGACTTCAATTCGGTGCTCGATGTACACACGGACCGATCCTTTCCACCCCTTCGGAAGACGTCTGCTGTGTCAAATGCGCAGGCTCTCACAGATTGGCTCTCACATTGGGCATTGTTAGACATGTGGGGTGTCCTTCACCCCAATGAACGCATCTATTCCTACTACTCTGCAGTACACGACCTACATGTGCGGCTGGATAGGGTTGGGGGCTCCCAGTCCCTAATACCACTAGTTGAGGTGTCTAAGTACCTAGGACGGACACACTCTGACCATAACCCTATGAGACTCCAGCTTAACTGGGAAGCCGATCGTCCTCCCATACCCACTTGGCGCCTCCAGCCGCCCGCACTGGAAGACCCCGAATTCCGCTCATCATTGGGGACGGCTGTTCTTGAGTACTTCGAACTCAATGAGGAGACGGCAAGTACTGCACTGGTGGAATGGGACGCCCACAAAATCGCTGTTAGGGGGCACTGTCTCGGAGCCACCTGGAACATATGTAAACAACTAACGCTATCGCTCACTCGCCTAGAATCGCAACTACTCAAATACGAGCAAGAGGGCGAGGGCGGAGGCAGGCATTCGGGCCAGCTGGAGGGCCTCAGGACGCAGAACTCATGGAGAGATTGCGGTGTCACAACTATATGGCTCACACGGCTCGTACCCACGCTATGGCGGACAGAGCGGGCCGTCTTCTGGCCTGGCTGCTTAAGCAGGAGAATAATCGCACCCCTATCGGAGCCATACGCACGCCGGAGGGGACCCTGGTATACACACAGCGTGAGATACACAAGGTGATGTCAGATCACTACACAAAACTGTATCAATCCAGGGGGCGCTGCTCCGGCCCTGATCTGGAGAGGTTTCTAGAGCCTATCCAGTTGCCCACAGCCTCAGAGGCACACCAGGAGACACTCAATGGTCCCCTCACTCTAGAGGAAATTGGGGAGGCGCTGGGTCCATGGCATCTGGGAAAACACCGGGATCGGACGGCCTACCTGCCGAATACTACAGGGCCTACCGGGAGACTCTTGTGCCGCGTCTGCACACCCTTTACACCACAGCCCTTGAAGAAAGCACATTACCTCCGTCAATGTGTGAGGCCTACCTGGTGTCCCGGCTCAAACCAGACAGGGACCCTGCAAACCTGGGATCGTACAGACCCCTGGCGCTTCTCAACGTGGATTACAAGATATACGCTAAGGTGTTGGCGGAGCGCTTGGCACCGGTGGTCCCCGAGCTGGTTCACGGCGACCAAAATGGATTTGTACCCAAGCGCAGTACATCACTGAACTTGCGAAGGTTCTTTAGGGTGGCTTCGGATAGCGTGCAGGTGTGGCCCAGAGCGGGATGTTATGTTATGTTATGTTAGACAGATTTATAAAGCGCGCAGCTGCCCCAGCGAAGAGGCGTCCCGGCGCTGTCAGCAACAGAGAGTAGCAGGGTAAAGGAGAGACTGGTAGGCAACAGAAGAAGAGGGTAGGCGGCCTAAGCTCGTGGAAAGAGGAAGGTTTTAATAGCTTTCCTGAAAGCCAGTAAGTCATTTAGGCAGCGGATCTGAGGGGGCAGAGAATTCCATAGTTTAGCGGCCGTGTAGTGGAAGGAACGACCACCGGCCCGTGCACGCTTCACCCGGGGGACAGTGACTAAATGCTGCCCCGAGGAACGCAGCTCGCGCAAGGGTATGTAGGGGGTTAGCATATTGGCAAGGAGGCAGGGTGAAGCAAGTTTCAGGATCTTAAAGGATAGGCAGAGTGCCTTAAATTGGATCCGTTTGGCCACCGGAAGCCAGTGAAGCCGCCGAACGGCGTCAGTGGCGGAACAGTGACGTGGGAGCCCTAAAAGGGCTCTGGCAGCCGCGTTCTGCACACGCTGTAGTCGCATTACCTCAGCCTGATTGGCTCCTAAAAGGAGCGAATTAGCGTAGTCCAGTCTGGATAGAATAGCAGACTGGACAATCAGCTGGCGAGTAAGCAAATTGAAAAACCTCAGCAGCGGCTTGAGACCCCGCAAGAGACCAAAACAGGTGCCCGCGACTTTTTTTGTATGTTCTTGGAAGCTAAGGGTGGAATCCATCCAGACCCCTAAGTTCTTAACCGCCAACTTAGGGGTGGGGGTGTCTCCAAGCACACTAGGCCACCACTGCTCATTCCAGAGGTTCCTGTCCTTCCCTACCAATAATACCTCCGTTTTAGTGGCGTTCAACTGAAGGCAGTTAGAGTTCACCCACTCTGCCACGGCGGCCAGGCCGCTCCTAAACCTGAGGGCGTCCAGCGGAGAACCATCAGATAGGGCCACCACTAGCTGCGTATCGTCAGCATATGAGACCATGGTGAGGCCCATCTTCTTGGCCACCGTAGCAAGAGGCTGGACATATAAATTGAACAATACGGGGCTCAGAGCCGAGCCCTGGGGTACCCCTTGCCCAATGGAGTGGGGCTGGGAGAGGAACGGGGGGGCTGACACGCGGAAAGATCTATCGCTCAGGAATGACTTAAGCCAATCGAGTGCGAGGCCCACTACTCCGGCAGCCTCCAGACGTTGTAGCAGAATCGCGTGTGAAATCGTGTCAAACGCGGCACTGAGGTCAAGTAAAATCAGAGCCGCAGTATGACCAGAGTCCAGGATGGTCTGTAGGTGAACAGTCATTGCCAGCAGAGCTGTCTCTGTGCTGTGACCGCACGAAGCTCATTTTGCGAAGGGTCCAGAATATTATTAGTATTGAGGAATTTAGTAAGGATGTTATTAACATGGGCCTCAGCAATCTTAGCCACCCACGGCAGGAGGGAGATAGGCCGGAAATTTTCCAGCTTTGCAGGGTCCAGCGAAGGTTTTTAAGGATGGGAGAGACCCTAGCCTGTTTCCAGAGAACAGGAACCACAGCAGTGGTAAATGAGGAGTTAATAATCTGGCACAGAGGTGTCAAAAAAAGAGACAGTGAGTCCCTAAACTGAGCAGGTCTTAGAGGATCAGCCGGAGAGCCAGATTTAACTTTCTTACTCAAAAGAGTAAGCTCTTCCTGTGAGATACTGGGGATAGCTGTCAGAGAATGCAAAGGGGGGGGGTACGCAGCAAGAGGCCGTAGAAGACGGCTTTTGTGGAAAAGAACGATAAATAGTATCCACCATGTTAACAAAAAACAGCGCCAGGTCTTCACATTGTTGCTCAGTATTGATCGCAGAGGCCTGGGGTTTATTTCTTACTCTCAGTTCTTTCAGAATTTTAAAAATACATTTAGACGGGTTAGGACTCAATTGTATTTCGTTGGCATAGTAGGCAGCCCGGGCGATGCAGACATTTCTATGGTAGTTTTTAATCGCAGCCAAATAGGTTTTTTTAGTTATAGTGTCATAGTCTTTCCTCCACAAGCGCTCTAGTTTCTTACATGCTTTCCGCAGAGAGGCCAGTGTGTCATTGTACCATGGGCTGGGGTCCGCAGAGCGGCCTTTCATCCATTTAGTTGGGATGATGGAGTCCAAAGATTGGACAATCCAGTTACAGAAATCACTGTAGGCCCCATCGGCATCGTTCTGAGAGCAGCGCATGGAAATCCTCCAACCTCAGTTTACGCCAAGGGCGCCTGAAGACGGGGGGTGTATGTCCCTAACAAGGGGTTCAGGTGCCGGAAAGAGCATGGTTACCAAAGAATGGTCGGACCATCCCACAGGTTTAGGAATCTCTACCGTAGCAAATGGAATATTAGAAAAAATAGGGTCCAACAAGTGACCCACTAAATGAGTGGGGCCAGGGACCAATTGATAAGAGTTGGCAGGCTGCCAGGTCCGCCAGCACGCTGATAACTGCGGCGTCTTGCGTCTGGTCAAAGTGCATATTGAGGTCCCCTAAGATGGTGAAATTGGCTGTGCCCATTGCAAGAGCATGGGTAGATTCTAGAAGGGCAGATCTAAAATACGTAGCTGGCCCCGGAGGGCGATATACTAGTAGCCCAGAGATGGTCAGATGGGCACTGAGAGTGATACTGAATCGTGCACATTCACAGCCCTCCATATCTTCTTTGACAAAGCTGCAAGAGTAGCACGATTTAAAAATGACCGCAATCCCACCCCCTCGAGACTCACGGTTGACAGTAAGGATGGTGTAGCCAGGAGGCAGTGCTAGGTTGGGTTCGGCTACCATGTCTACATTAAGCCAGGTCTCCGTGATAAAAAACACATCCGGAGCTTCCTCAAGGACCAAATCATGAATTTCAAGATAGTGTTTGGCCAAAGACCGCACATTCAGCTGGAGAATTCTCACTGATGGTCTAGTCTGGGGAGGAGGAGATGAAGGATGCGGCGGCCTACAGGAGACATACCTGCAACCATGACAACAGAAAGGCCCTTCCAAGGGACCCAGCCGAGGCCCGCTGCAAACTTTACCCAGGGAATTAGCGGCCAATAGTTCCGCCCTAGAATAAGTGCGGCGGGCCAAGATGCTTTGGCCAGCATTCCTGGCGAGAGGCGACGAACAGGCGCGGACGGGCGCAGACGGGCTTGCCTTAGGCGCGCCTTCGGTGCGTCGGCGGCGCGCCCGCTGCGCGCGTTCGCTGCGCGGTCGCCAGCACATCCGCTCTAATTAGGTACCGGGCAAGGAAGACTCCTCCTCAGCCTTTCCCCCGGAAGTGAATTACGAGGCCACGCCCTCCACGCAAACGGCACACAGCCGGGGTGGACCAGGGCAGGACTGAAGTGATCAGCGTTTTACAACCAGCTGAACAGGTATTGTGACAGTTTATATTTAAGCACAGTGCAAAAGGGCAGAAAGTAAAAGTTAGCAGTTTTAAAATCGGTAAAAGCAGTAAGGCAACAGCAGCGCGCTACTCAGTAAACTCACTCTGAGTGTCTCTGCGCGGTCGCCAGCACATCCGCTCTAAGTAGGTACCGGGCAAGGAAGACTCCTCCTCAGCCTTTCCCCGGAAGTGAATTACGAGGCCACGCCCTCCACGCAAACGGCACACAGCCGGGGTGGACCAGGGCAGGACTGAAGTGATCAGCGTTTTACAACCAGCTGAACAGGTATTGTGACAGTTTATATTTAAGCACAGTGCAAAAGGGCAGAAAGTAAAAGTTAGCAGTTTTAAAATCGGTAAAAGCAGTAAGGCAACAGCAGCGCGCTACTCAGTAAACTCACTCTGAGTGTCTCTGCGCGGTCGCCAGCACATCCGCTCTAAGTAGGTACCGGGCAAGGAAGACTCCTCCTCAGCCTTTCCCCGGAAGTGAATTACGAGGCCACGCCCTCCACGCAAACGGCACACAGCCGGGGTGGACCAGGGCAGGACTGAAGTGATCAGCATTTTACAACCAGCTGAACAGGTATCGTGACAGTTTATATTTAAGCACAGTGCAAAAGGGCAGAAAGTAAAAGTTAGCAGTTTTAAAATCGGTAAAAGCAGTAAGGCAACAGCAGCGCGCTACTCAGTAAACTCACTCTGAGTGTCTCTGCGCGGTCGCCAGCACATCCGCTCTAAGTAGGTACCGGGCAAGGAAGACTCCTCCTCAGCCTTTCCCCCGGAAGTGAATTACGAGGCCACGCCCTCCACGCAAACGGCACACAGCCGGGGTGGACCAGGCAGGACTGAAGTGATCAGCATTTTACAACCAGCTGAACAGGTATCGTGACAGTTTATATTTAAGCACAGTACAAAAGGGCAGAAAGTAAAAGTTAGCAGTTTTAAAATCGGTAAAAGCAGTAAGGCAACAGCAACGCGCTACTCAGTAAACTCACTCTGAGTGTCTCTGCGCGGTCGCCAGCACATCCGCTCTAAGTAGGTACCGGGCAAGGAAGACTCCTCCTCAGCCTTTCCACCGGAAGTGAATTACGAGGCCACGCCCTCCACGCAAAAGGCACACAGCTGGGGTGGACCAGGCAGGACTGAAGTGATCAGCGTTTTACAACCAGCTGAACAGGTATTGTGACAGTTTATATTTAAGCACAGTGCAATAGGGCAGAAAGTAAAAGTTAGCAGTTTTAAAATCGGTAAAAGCAGTAAGGCAACAGCAGCGCGCTACTCAGTAAACTCACTCTGAGTGTCTCTGCGCGGTCGCCAGCACATCCGCTCTAAGTAGGTACCGGGCAAGGAAGACTCCTCCTCAGCCTTTCTCCCGGAAGTGAATTACGAGGCCACGCCCTCCACGCAAACGGCACACAGCCGGGGTGGACCAGGGCAGGACTGAAGTGATCAGCATTTTACAACCAGCTGAACAGGTATCGTGACAGTTTATATTTAAGCACAGTGCAAAAGGGCAGAAAGTAAAAGTTAGCAGTTTTAAAATCGGTAAAAGCAGTAAGGCAACAGCAGCGCGCTACTCAGTAAACTCACTCTGGTGTTGGACCTTGAGAAGGCCTTTGATTGCTTAGAGTGGAGCTCTCTTGCAGCAATGCTGATGCGATATGAGCTGGGCCTGGGCTTTCTCCAGATGGTTGACCTATTATACAAAAATCCCATAGTCCGGGTGCGAATGGGGCCGTACATCTCTGACGCCATACCAATATGCAGGGGCACCAGGCAGGGGTGCCCGCTATCACCCCTCCTGTTCGCGCTTGCAATCGAACCACTGGCGGCGGCGTTGCGGGCGACGCTAGGGGATGGAATACCTCTAGGAGATGCGGTACACCAGGTGTCGTTGTACGCAGACGACCTACTGGTCTTTGTGAGAGATGTAGAAAATATACCAGCTCAGCTGGCACACACATTGCGTGACTTCGCTGCCCTCTCGGGACTCCGAGTAAACGTTAACAAGTCCTGTTTTTATGCATTCGGGGGGGAAACCCAAAACCCGGGTTACATTCTTGATGGTACAAGGGTGCAGTGGAAGGCTGATACCTTCCGCTACTTATGGATCTAGATATATCGCCAGCCGAAGGACCTCTTTGACGGTAACCTGGGACAGGCCTTGACAGCCATCAAGTCACAGGTGCAATTCTGGAAAACGCTTCCGCTAACGGTCACTGGCAGGGTTGCACTATCCAAGATGGTGATCCTTCCCCATCTCCTATACTACTTTGCTAACCTGCCATTGTATGTTCCGACATCCTTCTTTTCCACACTCACCAAGATACTTAGGGACTTCCTTTGGGGCAACACGCGACACAGGATAGCATTATCAAAATTGTACCTGCCTACTGATCAGGGGGGCCTTGCAGCGCCTTGTTTCGAACACTACTATTTGGCTGCACAACAGCAGTGGATAGCCCGCTGGCTCGCAGACAGAGGTCGTGAAGACACTGTGCCCACACTACCTCCCCGCTCTCTGGACCATATCACCAAACTTTTTCACCCAGCCACTAGAGCCGCAACCCCGACGCCACTCCTCCTGGCGGTGGCGTATAAATGCTACCGTCGCTGTCTGCACCTCACCAGAACGCTCGTCCCCTATGCACCGGCCATACCACTAGAGGGCTCCCCCAGCGGGCCTGGGGTGCTTACATCCCTTGAACTTACGGAATGGCGCGAGGCCGATATCCAGACCCTGGGAGACTTGTACCGAGACGGCATACTCATACCATATGAATCCCTGGTCGAGGAGGCGGGACTGCCACCGGGGCAATTCCTGAGGCACCGCTCACTGATCGCAACATTAACCTCTAGATGGGGCGACATGAACGCGGAACCGAGCCAACACCTCACTATACAGTACCTTCACGTCATGGGACGGGGCAGGCACTTGATTCGCTGGTTTGCGGCGTCCCTCTGTACACATGCAGCGATAAGTCTGGATCCACTACGCCGCAAATGGGAAGCAGACCTAGAGCGACAGCTGGAGGACAGGGAATGGGAAAAGATAATAAAGAGCCCAATACGTATACCCAGAAACATGAGGTTCAGACAAATACAAATGTTCATAGTCCACAGAGCATATCTTACACCCGAGACGATCAATAGGTACTTCCACCGCACGGATGCGGTGTGTCCTCGCTGCACCCAATCAGGGGCTGGACTGGGACACATGTTGTGGGGCTGTCACAAGTTACACACATATTGGCGGGCAGTAAGTGAGCTACTACACACGTGTACAGGCCACGACATACCCTTTGAATGGCCCGCTTACTTGTTACATCACTTCCACAGAACCCCGGCCTCAAAAGTTTCATCTCGGTTCCTTGACCTGGGTATGGTGGTAGCTAAGCGGCTTATAACTAAGAGGTGGAAGGCGCAGGACCCGCCGCATATACGGGCATGGCGATACTCGCTCCTAGCATGGGCCAAGGCAGAGGGAATTGCCATCCTGCGGGAGGAAACGTTGGGGCTGCGGAAGGAACCTATAGCGAAACAGTGGGAGGGACTGCTCCAGGCCTTAAAGCAAACAGAGGGGGGTAGCCTTGGGGGACAATCCGAGAATGAGGGAGACGTCCCTGCAGTGAGTGACGGGTAACCTGCCTGTAGATGTCTGGTACGCAGTGTATACACACATTCACCATCTGACATCTGACACGGACATCGCCACAGTCAATGGGTGGAGATCGCTGTTGAGATAATGCCACAGGCTGGAGCGATGGGATAGGGGATGGGAGGGGGGAAGGGGGGACAAGGTGAGGGATGCTCACACAAATGTCGTTCTATGCTGCTTTTACTGGTTTTGAGTTTTATTTGTTCTTACCTATAACATCTGTTCAATTGCTTACGTTGATTGATCTTAAAAGACTCTGTATAACATACTAACGGAACCAAACCACTATTGAACAATGACTTTTGCCCCGAATGGAATGGACTAACTGCTGAGGCTCACCTTGTTTCTGAACCTGTTATGTCATCGACATAATTGTTATGTTTAATATCTGCTCAACTGAAATGTCTCTTCGATTGTTGGATGGTTCGGTACATGGTCGGTCTTCCACAATGTAATTTGTCTTTCATGAAGAGTTAAAAACAAAATTAATAAAAACAGATTTAAACAAAAAAAATAGAGGGAAAGGGGCGTCCCCGAAACCTCAGCGCCACTTCTGCATGCTTTTGGCGTATCATACATGCCAGTGGTTCTAAAACCATGGCAAATAGTATCGGCGACAGCGGGCAGCCTTGTCGCGTTCCCCTGCCTATATTCAGCAGTGCAGAGGTGTTGCCGTTAATTTGTATTCTAGCCACTGGATCTGTGTATAACAGTCATATCCACTGTGAAAAGACTTTAGGTATCCCCACCCAATGCAACACAGTGAACATATACTCACAATGAATAGAAACAAAAGCTTTTGCAGCATCTAAAAGGACCGCTGCCTCTTTTACTGTAGGGTCGAGATGATAAAGAACTGCAAATAGCGTGGGAAGATTGTGCGATGTGGAGCGGTCTGGCACAAATCCAGATTGATGCTGCAACACTAATGCTGGTAGTAGGGGTTGTAACCGCCCTCGTGGCGATTATTTTCACTAATATTTTGTGTCTATATTTAGTAATGACAATGGTCTGTAGGAGCCACAGCGTATGGGTGTCTTGCCTTGCTTTAAAAGGGTTATTATAAGCTATTCAGGTCGGTTTGGGGGCAGCATTTGTTTTTCATATGCCTCTAGATACACTGCATGTAGTTTTGGAGTAAGTAGGTCCACAAACTCCTTATAGAATTCACTAGGAATCCCATCACTGCCTGATGCCTTACCATTTGGCAGAGCGGCAATAGCGTCTCGCACTTCGTCTAGGGTTATGGGCTGTACCAGGAATTCCCTCTGGCCTGGGGAGAGCCATGCCATGGCTATCTCGTCAAGGTATGCAATAGTTTCAGCAATGCTTGCGTGTCTTGCGGGCCATATAAAAGGGAGAAGTACGTCATAAATTGGGTTATGATATCTGGGGTATCATGGAGAAGCACTTCCTCGGAGTATTCTATTCCCACTATAGCCGTTGCCCTTTGTGTAGCGATCATGGAGGCTACACTTCATCCCGGTCAGCCCCCTCCCCATACGCTCTTGCCACCCAGCGTCTGGGCATGTCTTTCAACTCCTGTGCAGCAGTGTCAATATACTCAGTAATCTGTGCTCTTATTTCTGCTAGTGTGTTCACCAGGGGGTTCCTCTCATATTGCCTTTCTAGATCTTTTAGTCTATTCTTGATGGTCATCATTTGGAAGCAGAGTGCCCTCAGCACCCCCCGCCTGTACCCCCATATATACCCCATTTATAGTGGTCTTGAATGCTTCCCATAGTATGCCTGTACTTTCAACTGAGCTGGTATTTTCAGCAAAGTAATGGATAATTGCCTCGCGCACACTGGCTTTAAAAACCGGATCCAAAAAGGAGGCCTGAAGTCTCCATTGGAATTGCGGGGGGCGGTTCGAGGGTATTCACATTTCTAACAACACAGGGGAATGGTCCGACAGTGTCTTGAGTGAGTAAGACACAGATCCCACCCAAGCACTGGCTGCCCTCGAGACCAGTCAGTAATCCAGTCTCGACCACGTTTTGTGGACTGATGAAAGGTGCATTCCCTCCCAAATAGATGGGTGCCGAGTCCTCCTCACATCAATCAAGCCATGTCCCTCCATTATGTTTCACACAGCCAGAGCTGACTGCTTGCATGGCCAGTCTGTCGTGGCATTGCAGTCTAACAAGGGATCTAGATATATATTCAGGTCCCCTCCCCAAATAATCGTCGTTGGTTGTAAAGCATATAAGTGGGCTGCAAGCTGTTGGTAAAAGTCAGGGGTATCTACGTTAGGCCCATACGTGTTCACTATAGTCACCGTGGTGCAGCATAGACTGTCCTGTATAAGCACATAGCGTCCTGTGTCATCCGACTCCGAATGTGTCATTGTAAATTGGAGTCCTTTTATTACCAGTATTAGGACGCCCCTGGAGTAGGACGAGTACGAGGCGGCAACTCGTGTAGGGGCCCATCGTGCTCCAATGTGTGAATCGGTGGAGCGGGTAAGATGTGTCTCTTGCAATAGTGCTATCTGCACAGGGTGTCTGTCTAAGTGAGCAAGTACCTGTCACGTTTTTTGGGGGTTGTTTAGCCCTCTGATATTCCAGGTCATCAGCCTAATCTGGATCTGCGGGTGTGTCATGGCAATGTCAGTTGGGCTCTTGGCCTAGTGCATTGACTCATTCTCCTGGCAGGAAATTAAATCCCAATTGTCAGCAGTGTGGTGTGACGACGTAACAATATATTGTAAACTGTACCCTCTCCCCCCACCCACTTCAGCATCCCAATTATGCTAAAGACACCCCTAACATAGCCAAAATACACAACAAAAACATCTAAGCATCTTGTACGTATCATCTCTACAACATCAGGTAACATCAGTCGGGGTGCACCCTCAGGGGGCAGCATGAGGCCCGAAAAGCCCTCCTGGTGAACGGAGTGGGCTGGAGGCTCAGCATGTATGCAACGAGTGTCTCAGTGCCTCATCAGGTGCTCTGCTCGCTGCCTGTCTATAAAGACCGCAGTACATCATAGTTTAGGGAAGCTGTACTGGCACCCAGGTGGCCATATCATCTTGGTACTAAGTGTATCCATGGTGCAGGTGTATTTAGAAGTCTTGTTAAGTGTCTGTGAAGTGTTGAGTTAGGAAGTCTCTGCACCATGTAGGGCCCTATACATCCACAGCACCGCACATACCTGTTTATGGTTGCGTATATATCCTACCATCAGCGCCACAGCTTAGTAGGTGTGGGTCTACTCGCCATGGGATGCAGACGGGGAGCTCGTCGAGCTACCGCTGGGGTGGTGAACAGTTTTTAAAAAGTCTACAGCTGCTCTTGACGTTGAGAAGATTTTCTGTTTCCCATTTTTACGATTCTGAGATGAGATGGATTCAACATGGCATACGGGATTTTGCCTGCTTGCATTTTTATTTCACCTGTGAGAATTCTCTCCATGCCGCCTGGACTGTCGCCGTGAAATCTGGGTAGAACGCAACTTCATAGCCCTGATACTGTATGGTCTGCTTTTCCCAGGCAAAGCGCAGGACCGCATCTCTGTAGTTTAGCAGTTTGGCAATGATGGGCCTTGGGGGGGGGGGGGATGTTCTCACCACCAGTACTGTAGACAGCTGTTCCAGGCCAAATATATCCTTCAGCATTGTTTCTACATAATCTTCCAGGCGGCCTGTGTTGGTGGATTCGGGCACTCCCATGATACGCAGATTGTTGTGCCGCGAGCGCGCCTCCAAATCTTCATTCTTCGTTTGGATCACTTGCAGCACCTTTTCCATATTCAGACATTTAGCGGTGGTGGAATGGGATTCGTCTTCCACAGAGTAACGCGATACTCCGCCGCGGTTACACGTGTTCCCTGTTTGTCCAGCTTTGCGGCCATGTGATCCATCCTCAGTGTCAGCGTGTCTATTTTTCCATCTATAGACTGGAGGCTCTACTGCATTTCCAGGAGCGTGGCTTAGAGCGGTTTGGGCTCGGCCATCTGTGGGTCCAAATCAGAATCTGATTGCGTATGTTGTCTCGGAGTGCGTCTAGCTTCAAATGTGAGGCGGGACTGGTTCTTGCCTGCGTTCCCCATCTTGGTACTATACACAATACTAGTCCAGCTTACAGGGTGGGTTAAGCACTACAAGTTTAATGCACTGTTCTTCCGTCTCCCCACCTCTGAGGCTCACACTGGGATTGGGGAAAGTTCATCCTCCTCGTCGCACCAGGGTGCTGTGGGGCTCAAGCAGCTATTCCCCAATGAAGGTAGAGCACAGCAGGGGGGCTGCTCCAATGCTCAGGCGTCTCTCGCTTAGGGCTCAAGAATGCCGCCTCACGGTCCGTCCCTGCACGCCTGGCTTCTCCGCTACTCGCAGCCCAGTTACTACAGTATATTGCATTCCGCCTACCTCAGCAGTCGATCTGCTGCTAGATAATGCGGTTGAAGCGTAGCGCGCAGATCACCTCCCCCAACGCGGGGCGCTGTGACTCTTAAGTGGGTAGCGTCCCGAGGTTATGCAGCTCTGTGCAGCGGGAACCGGCTGCGCCGGACCTCACACGCGGCTCCTCACCTCAGATCCATCAGGCCCCGTCATGGTCAGGCCGCCCGCTCAGGACCTCTGCGGGGGCCGGAACTACCTCACCACACGGTTCCAACTGCCGCCAGAGGGACCGTCCCCGGCCACGTCCCACTGCTAGTGGCGGCCTCACTCTGTTCCCACTGCCGGGGCCCTCCCAGTCAATATTCATCTGGTCTCACCGGGTAGTCGGGTGATGCAAGCCGAGATCCTCGCCGGCCCCGGTTGGGCACTTCTGCCGATCAGGACACTCCGCAGGCCTCACACAGGGTGCCCTCACCTCGTTCGGCAGCAGCCAGGTAAGCTGCTCCGTAGCACTATGTAGGTCTGCATCAAGGGGTCATCGTGTGTGCGGCTGTGTTTGACGGTCAGTTACCATCCCACAGTGGCTCACTGCTCCAGCTGCAGCCATGCTCGCCACCCCCGGGGCCTACGCACGCCATTTCGTCTCAGGCACGACCCAAGTATTCCGCCGTTATCGCAGAGCTGGCAGGGCTGCACCTCCCAGTTTTTGGTCCCGCTGTGTACCGCAGCTTGCCTCACAGCATGCTCTGTCTTGGGGTAGATGGATGACAATTTGTTGCTCAGATATTGGGCGGATGGAGGCCCCCAGCCGGCGGAGCTGCACTAATGTGCAGCCATCCTGCTGTGGGCTCTCTAGAGCCCCCCATCCAACATGCAGTTAAAATCCCCCAGCCAAAGGAGTGGACCATCCACTTTGGGACTAATCATGTCCTGCAGCCTGAAGAAGATTAGGGGATCGTCAACATTGGGTGCATATAAATTAAGCAACGAAATAGCTCCCCCATCAAGCATACCCTGCAGGAAGACATACCTCACCTCCACGTCAATTTCCACATATGTGGGCACAAAGGGGGTCTCCGGGGCCACACACACCAGTAGTCCCCTAGCGTAAGTTGAATAGGAGGCATGATACAGCTGGCCTTTCCATTTCTTGGCCAACTTGTCAATCTCTGTATCATTAAGGTGCGTCTCCTGGAGACAAGCAATATTAACCCGATGGCGCTTTAAGAAGGATAAAACCCTATCTCTTTTGACATAGGTACCTAGACCCCGTGCGTTCCAGGTAAGGATTGTAAAGCTTCCCCATACATATGATATGTCAATGCATGGTGAGAATTGTCCCCAGTACTATTGCGACACTCCGACAGTGCTGCAAGAATACATGCCCTTCTCTCCCCAGGACAAACATAGAATAACTATCATACTACGTAGGTCCAAACCATCCATGTGCCAGAACAACACAATATCCCTATCTTATCCAATTGGGACAGGAACCCCAACTCTGTACCTCTCACCCGGAACCCATCTAGTCCACCGCCCACTTAGTGTGCAGCAGTCGGTCAAGGAAATGCACGTACCACTGCGCACATGGGTATCATCTCGACCCCTGTAAGAAAAGGATTAGTGTTAAACAAAGAAATGCCAAATGTGTGTTGTGTCCATGCCGGGAATCGCTACAGCCGGTGTGAGTAACCCCTACAATGAGGCAAAGAATCTCTAGTCCACTGGAGTGGTCGGCTGGCCGGTCCCAGGTCATGCTCAAAAGCCGATGCTCCCTTCCCCCACATGCCCACCGTAGTACACTGAACAGCCGTGGCAGAAGAGAACAGTACAATTGAAACATCGCTCTGCAGTGATAATAATCTCCGGTACCACATTTACAGGAAGAAGCGGTGTGTCATCCACCAGAGAGTCCAAGGACGTGGCAGGTGAACAAGGCTCCACTGACTGTGAAGGGCCCGGGTCCGCCACCTGCATGTCTGACTAGCTGCTGTAATGGCTGGTAGAAAGTGGAATATTGGGTAATAGTGTTGGTGGAAGGTGTGTTCGGGTGCTTCTCCTTGCCCATTGCGGCCCCACTACACTGCACGACGCCTCTCTATGGGCCCAACCCTTCAACCACAGCAGGCAGGGATCCAGTAGATCAGGTCAAGCGCTTCTTGCTCACAGAGCACTCCCATCGCTCCTACCAGGCGACGACCGCCTCACAGTCTCTGTATTTAGAAGCACCACGAGCTCAGTGCAATGCATAGTGTCCCCCGACATTTGCCACCGCCTGGTAGTGTGCGGTCCTCAGCAGTGAAGCTCACTGTGATAGCGTGTGCACCGGATCGGGGCCTTCCTGCCACTCCTCCCTGACCCCAGCGGGGTCTCTTCTCGGCCAGTGCAGCTCCCCATAATGGTGCTTTCACCCTCCCCTCAGCACAGGGCGCATGGTGAGTCAGGGGGCGGGCCCCGTACCGCCTGTGGACTCCAGTGTCGCCGAAGAGAGGCCAGGTCAGCACTGCTGGGCTGTATCCAAAAATGTCACCCCCACCTCAGCCGCACGGCTCCATCCTCATCTACAGCAACACCAGCGGCAAGCAGGCACAGGAGTCAGGCCCCCAAGAGACAAGAGCCCTATGTTGCAGCTGTTGGAGCTTGGGCCCAAACATTTATCTCCAGAGGGGCAACCTTTCTAGCAGCACGAGAGGTAAAGGGAGAACCTATCAATTGTTAACATTTCATTTTAGTGCAACCAATGTGGCCACACAATAATCTACTCGACAACGTAACCTGAATTTAGTAGGGTTTAATTATAAATTTAGAAACAAATCAATGTAGACTAATCTCAACATAATCATATAATAGTACAGAAAGACCAAGAATAGACCAAATCTCCTGAAGAGATTTACCTCATATAATACAAAGCAGACGACTAGCTCTATGACGATGATGCAGACGATCAGGAAAAAGAATTGAGTATTAATTTGATCTGATGATTTTCCTTAATAAGCATGAGCCAGCTATCTTTCCCTAAATTTCCTTAAAAAGGGGCAACCCTAAGTTAAGAAGAATTCGGTAAGGGTGAAATCAGAAAGGTGTCAGCTGTTGGAGCCTTCAGTCGAAGGCAATCCAACCATGGGTCAAGTAGCATAAAGTCACACAAGCAGTAGCATAGGTCTGCTTCCCGTGAAAACCTAAAATGACTCTACTCTCCCTCACTTCGTTCCGCATAAAATATCAATTGCAGTCAGAGTAGACAATCCCACGTGATCTTTGCCGGTGAATTTCCATAGCTCGAGTACAACTGGATACTTTCACCACCTTTTCCACAAAAATAAGTTGCAACTTCGCTCGACCTTAGACATTCCTCTCCTCTCCCATGAGAACTTACCTCCTTGCTCGCTACCAACCTTCTCCTGGCCAACTTTGTCTTCTCATACCTTGCTATCTAAAGAAAACAAAAACCTCCTAAGCTAACTTATGAGGCTTTCTCTCTCCATACCTGCAGTGGAAACAAAATACAAGTACACACATTCTATATTGAAGGATAAATGTTAGTTATATGTTAAACTCTAAACGTGAGCATGGACCAAACTGTTTCTCGAGGCCCACTCTTGACAATTTTAGTAGTGCACAGGGTTACAGAATATGTGCACATTTCTACACACACAATAAATGCAGCTCCTTAATACATGCATAAAAGATGTCATTCTAAATGCACCTGCATGAAATAAATTCTTGTTACACATATAAACGTTTATACATTAGTTTACAAAAAATCCATTTTTATAACCTCACAATGGGACACTTTTTTTTTTGCTAAACAAACTTTATTAAGTTTTAATGCCTAGAGAGTTAGCTGCACAGGCACACGCTGGTATGGCATTTTGATTAAACACTGCAGAGTAACACACCATGATCTCGATGAATGACAATGCTAATATACACCAGAGCTGACATTGCACGTACTAACACAATATAACAGGTCACAGTTAGACTACTTTAAAGGACCCAGCCATTTCTCCCACACTTGCCCATGTTTTTGGGGGCAACCCCGCGCCTCAAATACCACCCGCTCCTGCTGAGGGCACCAGTTCACGCCTCGCCTCCATTGTGTGAGGGTTGGGGGAGGGGACTCAGCCAATTCGGCGCTATGTCACGCTTTGCTACCAGTAGGGCCATGCCCAGGAATGCCCTCTCAGCACATTTGCCTCCGACCCCCTCCAGTACCCCCAGAAGAATCAGGAGGGGGGACAGTGGGACCTCCCACCCCAAAACCTCAGAGAGGTCTTTAGTCACCACAGACCAGTAGTGTTGCACCCTCGGACAAGCCCATACCTCATGATAGAAGCCCGCTGGGTCAGCCTCACAACGCGGGCAGGTCACCTGAGGGCGAAGGCCAGCTCGATGTAGACAGGTAGGGGAGAGGTACGCAGAGTATAGGTAATATTTTTGCACTAGGCACAGCCTGGAGGAGGTCATCAGCACCCGGGGGGCCATCAGGGCGTCTCCCCAATCTTCCTCTTCAAAGGGCCCCACCCAGCCCTCTCAGCGAGACTTGAGGTGATCTAGGGAGCCAGGCGAGTTGACAACAAGGGTACAATAAATTTAAGAGACACCTCCACGGCCGATGTCACCCATAAGAAGCTTGGCCTCGAGGGGGCTGAACTCAGGGAGAGGTTCGGCGGAGGGGACATGTGTGTGAAGAGCATGCTGAATCTGAAGTTAACGGTAGAATTGAGTATGTGCCAGTGCATACCTCTGTTGAAGGTCTGAAAAAGACAGTATGTGTGTTCCCGACCAAACATCCCCTAACTGTGAGATTCCAATGAGGTCCCAGGTCCTAAACCCACCCAGCTTGGCCCCTTCCCCCAACCACGTACAGTGCCAGAGAGGGGTGTGTTGGGTGAGTCTGCCTTCCCACTGCACATGACAAAGTGCCGCTCTCCATGCCATTAACACCACCCGGGTCACCAGTGGGATGGAGGTGGGGATTGGAGAGCCGTACAGCATAGCCTGCATGCGGGAAAAGCCCACTGAGGAGCGCTCCAATCGATAGGTTGGATCCGACCAGCCCTCATTGAACCAGTCATGGATGATCAGGAGGTTACACGACAAGTAGTACAGATACATGTGTGACATACCCAAACGGCCATCGAACGGGTCCCGATGACAGTGGGAAAGGGCTAGGCGGGGTCGCCTTCCCCGCCACAAGAAAGACCGTGCGACTCCGTCTAACTCCCAAAACCATGACGAGTATAGCTGTAAAGGAAGATTCTGAAAGATGTACAGGAAACGCGGCAGGACCAGCATCTTGAAAAGCGCTACGCGGCCTAGGACATTAAGGGGGAGGGTGTACCATTATGCTAGATTCGCCTTCGTCTTCTTAAGTAGAGGTTGCAGGTTGAGGGCCCAGGTGAGTTCGGGATGGGACGTGACCCAGATGACCAGGTAGTTGAAACTGAGCCTGCGGATGGGGATCGAGGACTGCCAGTCAAAGCAATCCCTGGGAGTGGCTAACGGGACCAGGATGGATTTAGAAGAGTTCAACTTCAGGCCAGAGGCCTTCTCAAAGGCCTCCAGCATTTGAAGGCATCGGGGGCCGCTCTGTTCAGGATGTGCCAGGTAAAGGAAAACGTTATCGGCATATAGCGCAATGCGGTTCTTGTGTCCCCCACCCCAGGCCCAACCTTGGTATTGCGGGTCTTCCCGGATAAGCTGGGCCAAGGGTTGCATGGCCAGAGCACAAAGAAGTGGGGTTAGGGGGCACCCCTGTCTAGTGCCCCGCTGTAAGGGGAAGGGATCTGAAAGAACCCCGCTAATGCACACCCGGCCCCTGGGCCAAGGGTAGAGAGCCCGGACCATATTGGGGAAGAGCTGGCCGAAGCCCGCCCGGTTCAACACCTCCTGCAGGTAGGCCCAGTCCACTGTATCAAACACCTTTTCAAAGTCAATTAGTAGCAAGGCTAAGGATGGAGGCAGGTGATGACGGTTGCAAGGGCCTTGTGGAGGCGACGGATGCAGTGCCTGGTGCTCCGAAAGGGCATCAAGCTGCATTGGTCCGGGTGCACCAATGTGGGCAGCACCTGTTTTAGCCTGTTCGCCAGCACTGCGGCAAAGATCTTTGGCTCACAGTTGAGCAACCATATGGGGCGATAGTTGAAACAGGACGTGGAGGGCGGTTGGGTTTTAGGTATGATCACTATTGTGGCGGTGTCTAAGTCTTCAGGGAACGAACCAGTCTGGTTCACCTCCTCGTACAGTGCCAGCAGCCGAGGGAGGAGAAGCTCTCGGAGCGCCTTGTAGTATTACATGGGGAATCCATCGGGTCCGGGGGTTTTCCCACAAGGCAGGCCAGATATAGTCTCCCCAAGTTCCTCCACAGTGAGGGGCTCATACAGCGCACAAGAGTCCACCGAAGTAAGACTAGGGAGATGGACCAACTCTAGAAATGCCCTCGCACGACGGCGCAGAGTACAATCTCTCACAGTACCAAGCAAAAGTCTGCGCAATCTCTAACAGAGAGTGCTCCGAACAGCCCGAGTCATCTACTACCTCTGGAATTATCCGGTTCTCCTGATGGTGGGAGGCCAGCCAATAAAGCAGCTACCCATTCTTATCACCCCAGCCATATATTTTAGACGCAGTGGCCCGCCACCGCAGTT
Organism: Calotriton arnoldi; assembly: GCA_963921515.1. NCBI lineage: Eukaryota > Metazoa > Chordata > Amphibia > Caudata > Salamandridae > Calotriton > Calotriton arnoldi. The sequence goes on from CAWUFW010002178.1 coordinate 2,212,806, forward strand.
TAGCTGCTTCCAGTGAGCGCAGACGAATATCCTCCCGGACAATATGCAGCTGTCTAGAAACTTCCTCATTGGGGGTCCGTTCAAGGCAGCGCTCCAGGCGCTGCGTGCGAGTCTCTAGCTGGGTGAGTAGAGAAGAACTCTCACGCTCCCGGGTTCTAATCAGGTGCTTGGCAAACCCACGGAGATTTGCTTTGCTGGTGGCCCATAAGGTACCTGTGCGGGGAACCGATCCATCATTATCGCGGAAGTATGCATTCAGTTCGGTTCTCATCGCTTGCACAAACGTTTGGTCTTGGAAGTACCATGCATTAATGCGCCACACAGGATGTAGCTCTAGGGAGGGTTGCCCGGTACGGAGCAGGAGCGGAGAGTGGTTGGAAACGCCCTGCGGTAAGATAGCTGTGTGAGTTACCGATGAGCAGTCAGTGGCTGGCAGTAGTAAAAGGTCTATGCGAGAGTGAGTGTGATGGGCAGACGCGGTGTGGGTGAACTGGCGGAGATGAGGATGCCAGGACCTCCAGGTGTCGCATAGACCCCAGGCGGCGGTTCGTTCGGCGAGATGGCGTGACCCGTGTTCCTAGAGGCGGTGGGTGGACTGGAGCTATCCAGGTCAGGATTTAGAACCACATTGAAGTCGCCCCCAATTATAGTAAGCCCCTGTGGGAGGCGTGCAAGAAGCTTTGAGAGGACCCTGAGACACTGAGCCTCAGAGGCCGGTGGGACGTATACACACATCAGCACCACTGATTTCCCCTCCAGTGTGCCCTCCAAAGAAATAAAACGACACTGCGGGTCACGCAACACCTGGGACACCGCCAGAGGGAATGAACGCCGCAAGAGGATGGCCACTCCCCTCGTGCCCCGAGAGAACCCTGCATGAAAAACCCTGTCGTACCCCTTACGGGCCAGGAAGGGACACCTCTCACCAAATAAATGCGTTTCTTGAAGGAGAAGGACCTCCAGGCGAAAGCAGTGTGCGAACGTAAAGATTGCAGACCACTTTACCTTATCTAACAGACCATTGACATTCCATGATAATACCTGGAAGGACACATGTTGGCTGGAGTGAGGGGGGGTGGCAGGCAAGGGGGACCCCCTAGGAACTCCACGTGGGACTGGTGATCGACCTGTAGCAGGTGTCAACTGTGCAGTATCAATGCCCAGTGTTCGTAAGTTACGGTCAAGGGAATTGCAGCAATTTGTGCCAAAGCCTGGAAAGGAAGAAAGGAAATAAACAGCCAACAGTAAGAAACTGAAAAACAACCCCCCCTCAACTCCCATCCCTCCCCACACTTCTACCCCAGAAACATCTGTCGCCCAGAAAAACTCAAATCCCAGAAAGAACATTAAGTGCCACATTGGGAGCTCGTCGTGACTTAACAGAGGGAACCCAGAAGTTGCACGGACTTCAAAAAAAGACAGTTGCTGCCAGCCAATCAGCAGGTCAAAGTCCCAAACCACACTAGGCTTTATGTCCGAAGGACCGCTCCTTCGATTCTCGACTGGACAAACTCCCGGGAGGCACGCAATGTAGGGGTGGTCAAATTGTCAGATAATGCGGCTTCTGGAAAGGACGGAATCTGGCGGAGGGACAGAGAAGTCAGCCGACCCCTCCGGAGAAGGGATCACGATGTCTCCGCCTTCAGTCTCAGCTGCCTGGTCCGCCGGTGGACCCGCCGACAGCTGCAGCCACTTCTGGGAGGAAGTATGTGGTGATTCCGAACGGGTCGTCCCACGGCCCCTCCGGGAGCAAGTACGGCGTCTCCGGGATCTGGGCAGAGACTGAGAAGTCGGGGCAGGAAGGATCCATTGGGCATCCGGGGAGGGAGGGCCCGTCCGCCATACCGCCTCAGGGGTATCAAAGAAATGAGACTTTTGAAGATGAATAACTCTGAGTCTTGCAGAAAACAAAAGTCGATATTGCAGGCCCATGGCTCTTAGTTTTTGCTTGACTTCCAGGTAGGACTGCCTCTGCTGCTGCACCTTCCAGTTGTAGTCCGGGAATATGAGAACTTTTGCGCCATCGCACCGCAGCTCAGCGTGGGAACAGGCCACACTCAGGATCGCGTCCCTATCCCGATAGTTCAAGATCCGGACGATGATGCACTGGGGGAGGCTCCCGGAGAAGGTCTGGGAGTCAGAGCCCGATGCACCCTTTCCACCGCAAACCATGGGGACAATCGCGACTCCAGCATCCAAGACTTAATCCATGTCTCAATGAAGTCAGCCATTTGCTGGGTGGCCATGCCCTCAATAGTTTCCGGCAACCCAATGACGCGTATGTTATTGCGCCTCAAGCGATTCTGAGCATCTTCAGCTCGGGCATGGAGTTCTGATATGCGAATAAGGAGGGTGGACACCTGGGCTTTGAGAGTAGAGATGTTGTCTTCGGCCGTGGATATCCATTTTTCCACCTCCGTGATTAGGGCCGTAGCATTGCGGAGGTCTTGACGGAGAAGTGCCATGTCCATTCTGACCTCCCCGACCTTAGTCTCCACCGCTGCCTGGGAGGACTGGCTGGCTTGTAGGATGACCGCTAAATCATTGGATGCAGATGTGGGCTTCCCATTATCAGAAGAGCCAGCAGGACCAGAGGCAGACCGCATGGTATAGTGCTCCATTTGCATTTGCATTTAGGCGGAGCGTGGTGCTTTGTTTTTCCCCATGTCAGAGGCACCACAGGAGACCACAGCGTTAACAAGAGGTTGGGCCGCTGTGGTGCCCAGGACCTCAAGACACACAACTCCAGGGAAGAGATATGGCGGGGGCCAGAGACAGGCAGCAGTCCCAGGCCCTGCTCGACTCCAGGGACCACCTCAGCCCTCCGCAGAAGATGAAGGGCTGCACGTCCTGTCAAGGATTCAGAGAGGCTATCACAGGCCTGCTAGGGGAAAGGATCCACGTTTCAGGGGGCTCTGCACCGATCCGTGCAGCGAGCCCACCTCAGCAGGCCAATCTACAGGCCTGTTCCTGGCCTCCCCCCCTATGTCTGCAGCTGCGCGGCCGGAGATGCCAATGGCGGCTGCAGCTGCAGCAATTCCAGACCCCCTGGGAGGCCCAAGCAGTGCCGGGCAGTGAGTATGGCGGCCTCTCTCAGTGTCGGTCCCAGATCCCAGGTGCCTCCCAGGCCAGTCAGTGTGCCTCCGTGAATCTTAAGCCGCAGCGCAAATCCAGTCAATGCCCAGGCCACAGCCCGCCTCCCGATCGGGCCCAATTAGAGAACGAGCAAGAGGAGCAGTGACCGCAGTCGCACCTCTCTCTCAGGGTAGTGCAGGTGGGGGTCTCCCTTCAAGGCCTCTGCACCGACTCGTGCAGCGAAACCACCCCCATGGCAGAGGGAGTGAGCTGCCTCCCTCGTCTGCACCCCACTTCTGTAGCACTGTACCTTGTCACGGCCCCAGCAGGCCGGGGCCGGTTCTGCAGGCCTCAGTTGAGGTAGAATACCAGAGATGGCGCCCGGGAGCGTCCACCGCACACCAACACGTCGGGCGGGAGGCGCACCCCAGGGGGCCCTGCACCGATCCGCGCAGAGAAGCTGACCCCCACTTCAGGGTGAGTAGATCACGGCCTCCGGGCCGCACTACGGCTCCATCACTTGAGAGGCGTCGGCGAGTCTCGTCAAAGGCCACAGTGTCCCTTGCTACGCCCACAGCAGCTATGCGCCAGCGGCCTACTGCACAGACAAAACACCAGAGACGGCCCCCCGCATCCAGTCGTCCAGCGGGAGGCGCGCCCCAGGGGCACTGCACAGATCCGTGCAGCCAGGTTTCCCCTACACCAAGACATATAGTTCACGACCTCTGGGTCGGCCTGCTGCCCCGGTGCTTCTGATGCAGCGAGAGAGCCGCAGAAACAGGAGAGCCAAGACCCCTCAACCGCCCCCACCAGTGTGCGGAGCAGCGAGAAGGCCCCGGGCAAGACTGCAGCTCCGGCGTCTCCCCGCTAGGATGGTGTGCAGGCCCTGTCGGTCCACCGGTGAGGCGCCCACTCCCAGGCAGTCCAGGCCCCCGACCAGACCAGCGCCGCAGGTCCGCCGGTGCACCGAGCCAGAAACGGGTGTCAGGCAGCAGCGGCCGATGCTAATGTTGTCCGGAGAGCTGGGTTCTGGTCGGAACTTTGTTAGTGAGCAACCGCCATGTTGGCCACTTTCACAATGGGACATATTTATGTTAACTTATCCTGTCACATTAATATGTAAGTGTCACATAAACCTTTATTAATCACGTTCAATACACAAGTATGTCATGTGAAATACTTTGAATATGCAATACTCCACTCCTTTTAGTAATGTTAATTACACAGGATATATTCAAGTGCTGACTACGCATGCTTTTGATGCACTTCTACAATATCTCAAATGGGATCAAGATCACACTTCTTCACAGGATTCCACGATGCAGCACGGATATCAGGGGATTCAGGGGCTCAGGTCGGGAGCTCTAGAAATGTCCGTCCACCATCATCACCAGTTAGCCCTGCCCCCAAACAAGATTTGCTTATAAATAATTAAATCATATTAATATGAAAACATTACACAGGATTTGATACAATTGTTCAACAATTAGGATCTTCAAAAAGCCCCAAAAAAGTCCTATATTTTCCAACGTATTACTATAGTTTTTTTGTGGCTCCATTACCATCTATGGGAGTGTGTTGCCGAACCAACGGTTGGCCATGTTTGATGCTTGACCTACTCCAAAGCTGAACATGAGTAGATTTACTACTTTTGGATCCTTTATGGCTGGCTATAGGAACGAGGTGCAGTTTGTAAATAGCAATGCTCTTACCCTTTTGTGGGTGGGTGCATGTCCCTCCCTAAATCTCTCCATTAACCATTCTTTACCCTGGCTTAAACCCCTCCTATTTGGTAGTAAGTAGTTCCCATTTTTCAAACACTCCCTTAGTGCCCCTGCCAATATTTACTACAGAAGCGTATGCGTACATGTGCGTAGACTCCACACTCGGGCTATGATCCTCACAGAGAAAAGATAGGAGCGGTGGAGACCTCTGCAAGTAGGTTTGTGAATAGCAAATTGTAGTATGTGAGCTGTAGTACTGTAATAATACTAAATGTACTAACTAAAATATTAATAGGCCCCATTTACAACCTATTTAACTTTACTACAACAAACCAAGTCTTACACAACATTATTGTATGGCACAACGACAGTGAACTAAGTCTGATACAAAATTAATGTAGAACACTGATACATGGTGGTGGAAAAACAGACTTCAGATCTACGTAACTACTGGTTCCTGTCATGGTAAGTAAACGGCCTCAACGACAACGCGCAACAGTCCTGAAATTTATTAAACGTCATTCCCAGTAATCTTTCTGTTGTAAGAAACCTACTTGTTCGGTTAAAAATGCGATTTCCTGTGGAGGAGTGGGTATAGACAGGTTTTCCGCTTGGGCTTCACCGGGGTTCAAGAAGGGTGGCAATCCAGCTCCACAGGTCTTTCACCCCTCACAGTTTCTAAAGTGGTGAAGGATGACTCAGGGCACTATGTCATGATTACTGACTCCTCTAAGGGATGCACATGGACATTTCTTGGAGTATAAGCCCTGCCCGCACTCACAGAGAGTACCCTTCAAGTCAATCAATCAATCAATCAGGGTTCTTATAGAGGGTGACAAATCACCCCTGAGGGTTTCAAGGCGGCAGGGGTAAGAGGGGGTTCTGCAGTTCAATCGAAGATCCAGGTCTTGAGGTCCTTCCTGAATTGAGGCAGTGACAGTGATTGTCTGAGGTGCAGAGGTAGGGAGTTCCAGGTTTTCACAGCAAGGTAGGAGAAGGATCTTCCCCTAGCCGAGGTCTTGTGGATCCGTGAGATAGTGGCAAGGGGCAGATGGGCGGAGCGGATACGTCTGGTTGGTGTGTAGAAGTAGAGGCGGTGGTTGAAGTATTCAGGTCCGGTATTGTGGAGGGCTTAGTAGGCGTGCATGAGGAGCTAGAAGGAGATTCTTTTGTTGATCGGAAGCCTCAGGTCTCTAAGGTGACCAGAGATTACTCGGCGGGGGATGTCCAGGATAAGTCTGGTGGAGGCATTCTGGCATTCTAAGCCCCCTCCCCCCCAAATCACCCCCAAAACTTTTTGTGCATTTTTCAAAATTTGCACATAGTTACCATCGACTTGAAGTCGATGGCAATAGCATTTTCCTAAATGCACAGTTTACATTTAGAAAATGCTTGGTACATGTGCTAAGGGAATTGCAATTTGCGATTCCCTATTTCTAGTCGCAAATTTAGGCCATCGCAATTTCTGGGATTTCCTAAAATTGTGACTACAAAGCCTTTCATACATCATGAAAGGCTATTTTGCATACGCCAACGGCCGAATTTTGCGATTTGCACTGTTTGCGAATGCAATATTATTTTATACATGTGGCACATGGTCTTTTAGTTTCAAGCCCATAAATAATCTAGCCTTGTAATTTTGAATCAATTGAAGCTTCCTATCAAATACAAAGGAAGATCTAAATAGACAGAGTTGCAGTAATCCAGTCTGGAAGAGATAAAAAAAGAGTTCATAATTTTCACTTTGTGCAAAAAGTAAAACAAATGCAAAATTCTCTTTAATGACACCATGTGGAAAAAAGACAAACTGATCACCTAGTTGACTTGGTCATTCATGGACAATGCCACTCCACGATATTTCACACAAGGTGTGGGGATAGGTTTCCTTCTTTGCAATGGTGGCCAAAAAGGCAGTTCACAAAGACGTGAAGTTTTCAAAGGACAGAGAACCTAGGACTTCTGACCCTTTAATTTTAGGTAGTTTGAACACTTTCAAGACATAATCTTGGACAATTATTTGCATAGAGAGGAGACAACACTAGTAACCCCTCCAGAAATTATCAGCTCATTTGCATATTATCAGCGAACATATGTACATAAAATCCATCAGATTGGATAAGATGTGCTATAGGAATTATGTACAGATTGAAAAACACATGATAACATCGAGTCCTGCGGAGTCCCATAGGAAACTATTCTGATTAAGGGCACAAAAGGGGCAAGAGGCAGTTGCTGGTTTCTGTCTGCCAGGAAGTTAGTGAACCATGCTAGTGCCATATCTTTGATGCCACAATCAGACAATCTTGAAAAAGCATTTGAAAGTTCACCACATCAAAATCTGCCGACAGATCCAAAAGGATCAGAGATGTCACTGTCGACGCACCAGCACAGTTCATCTAGTGCAGCCACCACCTCTATCTCGGTGTTATTTCCCGGACGAAAACACACCTGGAAGGGATGTAAGAGCTGCTTGGCCTCCATGTGGTTATTTAGTTGGAGGAAAACAGCATTATCAAGCAACATAGCCAGACAGAGGAGTTGAGAAATGAGGTAAAATTCGCCAGATTCTCCGGATCAAGCAACATTGTTTTAGATGGGGATTCGCATGGAAGGATTTCAAATAATAGGGGAAGCTGCCTGAAGAAGGAATAATATTCAGAACAGCTTTAGACTGAGAATGTGCAATTAGCAATAGGTCCCTGTGTTACCTGGAAAAAAAGAACAGATGAGCCCAATGTTCTAGCATTCTGGACTAGAGATAGAAGGTCTGCTTCACTCAAAGGTTAAAGTTCTGATAACAATTTACTTTGAAGAGGCAATGAAGGGATAAAGGCACCTGAGGTAGCTCTAGCACCAGAATATGAATTGCAGTAAACATAGAAGTAATTTTTTTGTTAAAAAAAAGGTCTGCAATGCAATTACATTCCACAGTTTAGAGCAAGAATAAATCCGTCTAGGGAGCACCCTGATTTCTTTAAAGAAACTGTAGGAGCTTCCTTTGTCTCTGAGAGGTCATTCTAAGGCTTGGATGCCTGGGCGGCAAAGGCTCTACCTCTCGGAAACAATTCTTAAAAAACATACAAGTTGCCACCACTTAATCTGTAGCTGGCATAAGATGTCTACTCTCATCAAGCACTGGCAAAACAAATAATGTACTAGCACGTGCACCACATGCTTAGGGAATAAAAAAATAAGGCATATGCATAGAAGGCACAGAAAGGGACAGGTTGCAAGCATGCATAGCACAAATAGTGCACATTTGTGCATGCCTGTGTTCTAATGTATTAGCCGTGTCTGTGTTTGCTTGCATTAACCAATTAAAATCAGATCTACAGGTTTTGTCAAAGCTTGGCAAAGCCAAAAAGTAACTAACCTTAAGAATAGCCATGTTTTGCACAACACCATAACAGTATAGACCAATATTACGCAGTCACGTTTGGTGCATACATAGTTTTGTGCAGTGCTATTTTTGGCGCCTGCTGCAAAATGAACAAATTATGGTGACACTCTTTCTGGTGGATACTGAATCTAACCACAGAGTCCTCACCTTTAGACTATCCCCAGGCGCCAGATCCGAAGATCTATTCAGCAAGGCTTCCTGCGCTTCAGAAGGTGGTGCCATATGGATACACAGTGACTTCATACCACCCTACTTGATTTTATCTCCTATTGTAGAAGTTTTTAGGAAGGCAGTGGGTAAATCCTGAGCAAAACACAATTTATTGCGGCAGGAAGGCTGGTCTGTTGATGACTCCATTAGTACACAACAAAGTTCTTTGCAATATTGAAACATACTGAAACATAGGCAAGATTGTTAAATTAGTGAAAATCTGTGACAAAATGTTGTAAAATGGCTAATATGCCAAACTATGGTGTGAATTTGGCATTCTGACTTCTTACCATACTCCCAGATGATTTCTAATTTAAAGGGATACAATGTGGTATTTCAGAGTAATATATATAGATAGCATTGAAGATGGCATGTTTGGAGTCATGTGCCAATTAAGAGACGGTTCTTACATTTCTGGACTGGGAAACGAGGAAAAACTACAGCTATGAGACCGTGGATCATTATCTGGATGCCTTTTTAGGTTTTGCCTACTAGACAGGCCATGCACAGACTAGTGCGACGACTATGGCTAGCTTATACTGGGCTTAGAGCTCACCCATTGGTTACTGTTATCCGGCGCTTTACTGTTACTCTCATTTGCTTGCTTTTCATTAGTCAGCTTGCGTAGGCTTTATTTCCTCTTCTTGTGTTTGTCCCTGAACTTGAGGATGGACACATTACTTTTGTCCTTCTACTGCTTGCTTTCCAAGCACTACTTTTTTCTTACTGTTTAAGTACTCCACGATAATGTATATGTTTTCCAGCTATCTCCCTCGTGTACTTCTCTCCGCACTTCCATCGTGCTCCGTGTTCCTCTGTTGCCCTTGTGCTTCTCCCTGCCACCTCCACATGCCTCTCTCTTGCCTGTCCCGCTTGTGCCATCCGTGTTGCTTACTGTTACCCTCGCCCTCAGTGCTGCTTCCACCCTGTGTTACTCCCTCCATCCACTTAAAAAAAAAAAGCTTGAAAACTTTTTTTTCTTTTCTAGTTACCAATCCAACTCACACCGGTAACTGAAAAGAAAGTTAGTGGTGCACACAACTACAAAATGACGCGTCAGGTACCATAAAGGATTCTTTTTATTCTTTAGCCATGATGCACAGCATTGAGGATGCTGTGCAGATTGACTTAAAAACATTGCCAAAGCCAATAGGCCCCAAAGACGAGGCCTGTTGGAATTGCCAATACTTGTTGTTTGTAGGAGGGGCTTAAAGTAGACGGCAGTGTGAGAAACTACCAACAGACTTAGAGCAATTATCTGTACAGTTGGAAGTGCCGTTAGTGCTTGAAAAAAGTGAATGCCTGTCCACCAAGATACGTTAGTTCGGCACAGAGTTGGATTCAGTGGCCCTGGAATCCAGGCTGCCACAAGGCAATATCAAGAGGTTGAAAGAGTTACTATGTGAAGTGACTCAATTGGCGAAATGTGAATTTTGGAAGATGCAGCAAGCATTGGGCACCATAAATTTGTCTGTAGAGCTGTGGTGCTGGGCAGCAGGCAGTACACAGCAGCATCACAGACAATGGGTGTCTATGGCCATTAAAGAGTATTTGAATATTTAGAGGAAATGGTTTTGATGGCAGGTGTTATGTGGTTGGGTGAAGAAGTTCACACGTGGCAGTGTACGATACAATCGAATGCAGCAGCTTCGAATACTTCAGAATGCATTAAGAGAATGAATGGTGTGCTGAACGAAGACCAGCATTGTGGAAAAACAGACAACACAACATCACCTTTACTGATTTTTTTTTAGGTCGAGCCTGCTAGACAGCCCATGTGCGATCTGTTGCCAGACATACTGAAGCTTACCAAGAACATAGAGGGGCTTGGAGTCTGTCCATTAGTTATTATTGGTTGGATTTCCGGTCAATCTCATTTTCTTGCTTCTTGTCCATGTCCCAACTTGTCAGTCTTGTGTTTGTATCACCCATGGAGCACCATTTGCTTTTTTTGTGTTATGCACTCTATGAGAGTGCATGCTTTCTCGAGCTGCATCGCTCATGTACTTCTCTCGCCCTGCACTGCTGTGATGCACTCTATCACCCCTGTGCTTCTTCCCGTCCCCTCCCTGTTGTGCTTGCCTGTGTGCTTCTCCTCATCGTTTCCCCAACCCATGCCTTTCTTCCCGGTCTCCGCTGTTGCTTCTCCCGCCAACCAGCCCCTCTGTTGCTTCGACATCCACCCTGATCCATGTTGCTTCCGCATCCATTCTTCCTCTCACCCCCTTGTTTCTTCAGTATCCCTCAGCTCTCCCCATGTTGCTTTTGCTCCCCCATCCACTTTTTAAAAACGTCTAACAACACATTTGCACATTTAATTTTTTTAGTTACTGATCCAACTCAGATTGGTAACTAAAAAGTTTTTAAAAAAAGGTAGTCACCTCATTTTATAGGTGGACGCATACGTGGTGTGTGCACCTACAAAATGACAAAAGGCGGCCATGTCAAAGGCTTTTAAAAAAAACAAAAAAACTTTAGCCATGCTGTACAGCGTGGCTAACCACCATTGTCAAAGCCAGTAAGTTGCAAAGGCGAAACATATTGGCTTTCCTAATGCTTGTTGCCTGTTGTGGTGACACTAAGTTGGTCATTAAGAGGGTAGAGTTTGTGATAGATGACTGTAATCAACAAGTTGTCCATAAAAGACAAATGTGTGAGCAACTTGATGTGAGAGGTAGTATTATAATGTATGTCAATGAATGTGGTATTAACAGTTCACCATATACAATGCATGGTGAGCTCCATTTCTAAAGAACTTTCTCATTCACAGTGGGTGAGTTTCTTTAGATTGCCTCACACGGTGACAGAGCAGCATTCAGCATGCCTGAAAAACTGTTGCTGTTGGAAGTTTACTTGTAGTTTATTAAACGCTGAAAGCTGCTGGAAATAGAGAAGTGGAGAAAATGTGAGCATAATCCTTGCCTCTGGTCCTGACATAGAATAACTGTATCAGCAGTTCGAATTGATGTGATGAATAAAAACGTTTTCTTGGTCTAAAGAAGGTCCATAGTCAGAAAGAACGAAACGATTGGCTGTTTTGCTGCATCTTTAATCAAGAATACCGGAATTGGCTTTTGGTGTGGTCTTCCTCAATTGTAAATCACAATTATTTCTGCAAAGGTTTGCAGTGGTACTGATGACAGCTGGGTACTGGGTGAATGAGCACTTCAATTGAGGATTAGCAAAGGGATTAATCATGGAGTTTGCTAGTTCTCTTCCCTGTTTTTCCTTTATTCTCTTTGGCCACAGCTGTCCAAATTATGTATTTAAAATCTATGAAGAATTTACATTAGCATAACTCCGCCTTATAGGTCTAACTGTAAACTAGCAGTTTGACATGGAGGAAGGCACATTATCAGCTTTATATTAAACAGTATAAAATAAATCATAGAATACATTTTCGGCATATGCACTAATTCACCGAACTGCTACATGCTATACACGAGTTTAGACATATAACAAAACCGATTCAGGTTTACATTGCAAATGTGTGGGAGTGACTTCAGGTAGTGAAACAACAAAAAAGGGTATGGTCTCTGTATTCACTAAGCAGGGGAATGCTGTAATTACTTACTTGTAATTACAATACTCTGAATCCTACGCCCTCACTTATATTCATCAGAGAATGAGGTAGTTCTGCCTTCCAAGATACCAATCACCATGGTAAGCCCCTCTTCACCACTCCTGCTGCTTGTTTTAAGAGCACAGATTCAAGCTTGCTTTAGTTGGCCTGGCACAACTAGGAGGACAGGAGGGATGTAATGATGCAAAGGATTAGGACTCTGAGACATGCAAATACCGGTAAGCAATTAGGACATTACCTCATTTTCCCCTGCTCATTTAAATTCATCACAGAATGAGAATTACAAAGCAACACCAGGACAACTAAGGTTGCATGCTTCAAAATAGAATTTTAATTGCAAATTATCAGAATCGTAGGGAATGCACCTCTATTTCTTCATAGAGGATTTCACTCTAGAACCAAAAATGTCCTTTAATTCTATTGATTGTGCAATTCTATAGTCGTTAATGAAAATAGAAGGGGTAGTCCACGTGCCTCTGCCAGCGAGGTGGACATACTCCTTGTGGACCGGCCCTGAACTCTGATCCAATTACTTAAAGAAGAAATTGCTGGCTTTCCTCCTTACATTGCAGCACCCAAACTCACCAAAATCGACTCTGCGTGTGTAAATGGGGGCTATTCTCGACCTAAATAAAGCAAAACAGCTCTTCTTACGTCAAGGTTATGGACTCTAATCTCCTCCTCTAAATTGGGAGAAGAATAAAACTCATGTAAAAGGACTCACTTCTTTCTATGAAATGAGGAATTAATCTCGAAAACTAAGGAAGGTCCAGGCCTCAGAACAACCTTATCTTCAAAAATCAGACAGAAAGGATGCTTACAGGATAAGGATACTAATTCACGTAGTCTCCTTGTCGAAGTAATTGCAACCAAAAAGAAAGTCTTCTGGGTTAAAGTCTTAATATCTACCAATTCCAGCGGTTCAAATGGAGGACCCCTGAATGCCTCGAGTACCAACAAAAGATCCCAATTGGGAAATTGCCAGGAAAGGACTGGATAGATATTATGTAAATCCCCAAAAGAGTTGAATAATGAATTCATACTCATCAGAAAGGTTCCTCCGTGAACTTTTAAGGGCTTTGATGACTTCCCAGTGAATTATTAGTGTGGAAGCTCTCAGAAGGAAACAGGCCCTGACCTGAAGGAAATACATGGTCTCAGCCTTACTGGGATTCAAATCTCTAGTCTCATATCATGTACTAAAATTACCCCAGGGCCTAGTATATGAACTGAGAGTTGAGGATTTTCTAGATGGCTGCAACAGTATTAGCTAAACCCACGTGCACCCCATCTATTTACCAATTCTAACCTCTAAACCACCAAGCCGCTATTCTAAATTTCCTCAGAGTCTCTTGCCATATGATTAGGCACACTAGAAGGGAAGGGCTCATTTGGAATATACACTCCTCTGTCTCCCTCAAAGCTATCAGGAAAGGAAACCAATTTGAGCAGAGCCATGTTGGCACTATCAAGACCACAGATGCTTTCTCCCTCTGTACCCCGAGTAGGAATTTGAGAATAAGAGGAAAAGGTGGAAATACATGAAGGATACAATGAGGTCACCTGCACAAAAGAGCGTCCAAAGCCCAGGCATGTTTCTTATTCCCGACTGAACAAAATTTCTTCACTTTGGTGTTCAGGATAGAAGCAAACAAGTCTATCATGGGATGCCCCCACCGGCGGACTATCTGTGAAAACACCTTTTGATAAAGACAAATGTTCACTGAGAACCGAAAAACCCTGCTGAGATTGTCCACCAAAGTATTGGATATCCAGTATGTGAATTGCTGAAATTGAGAAAGAATCCTCTTCACCGGTCAAAGCAAAACTTTGTCTGGTATTATTGCCAGAGAATGCGATCTGGTCCCTCACTTGTTGGTGACAAGCTTTGCGGTCATATTGTCTGTTCTAATTAACACTACCTTCCCCTTTATGTGGTGAAAAAAAGATTTCAAGGCAAAATGAACAGCCTTCAGTTCTCTTCAGTTGAAAGATCTCTGGCTCTAAGGGAGGGACCAAAACCCACTGACCTGGCGCAAACCTAGCCATGCACACCGTCCCGTTACAGTTGCATACATAGCTATGATCACTGGTGAGGCTGGAGACAGTGGAAACCCTTTTTGAGGATTTTCTACCTTCAACCACCTGATTAGATCTTCCCTCACTTGTTGTGTAATTGGAATTCTCACTTTTAAGACCTGTAAAATTGGTGTCCAGTTTGCTAGAATTTACCTCTTCAGTCTGTTTAAATGAAGCTTGGCCCATGGAATCAATAATAATGTTGCTGTCAGATCTCCCTGCACCTAGAACTAACAAGAGACCACTGGAGCTGTTTGATAAAGAAGACAGAGGATGTGTGAATGGATTTTTATCATCCTATCCTCTTGGAGATTCAAAAACCACAGTCTGTGCGGAACCTTGTTCGAATGAAAAGCTGATCCCTTAATGGGACTAAGTTTGACTTCTCCAAGCCCGTACTTGCCCACACTTGCCTCACTGCCAGCTTGGGGGCCAGGAAACCGGGAGCAGAGAACCGCAAAGTGCCACGCATTGCCTGGGAGCAGGAACTACAGCTCCTAGGTAGCTTTGCGGCGAGGACGCCGCCGACAGTCCCGCTTTGCGCCAGGAGGCGCTTTTAAGCTGCCCAGGGCTCCCGCAGCGCGGGAGCCCGTACTTGCCCACACTTGCCTCACTGCCAGCTTGGGGGCCAGGAAACCGGGAGCAGAGAACCGCAAAGTGCCACGCATTGCCTGGGAGCAGGAACTACAGCTCCCAGGTAGCTTTGCGGCGAGGACGCCGCCGCCGGTCCCGCTTTGCGCCAGGAGGCGCTTTTAAACTGCCCAGGGCTCCTGCAGCGCAGGACGCACGCGGGCGTGCCCAGGCGTGGCCCGGGCCAAGGGCGGGCCCGTCCAAGCCCGGATGAGGCTGGGCTGGGCCCCCACTCTTGGTCTTGTGGACGGCGCACAATTTCATACCTAGCCAGGAGGCTTTGCAGTAAGGTAAAAGAGAAAGTTTTCCTTTTCTGTCTTTATTTCTGCCCATAGAAGTATTTATTCGCCATGGGGAAGAAAAAACCTGTGACCGCCGCCAAACGTACTGACGCTACCCTGGATGGCTTTTTGCAGAAAGCTGTGGGGGCCATTAATAAGGAAATTGAGCTTGCTGAACGCAGACTTTCGCTAGCCCCCCTTGCTCCGCAGGTCACTTTGCCCATACACCCCGCCCAGTCTGCTGAAAATGAGGAGGTCTCTATTACATTAACATCTGAGATGGCCCCTGAACTCCCGACACAACCCCCTCTCCCCTTTCACCCGCTGTTATCATCTTGTCTCAAGGTGCTTCAGGTGCAGTATTAGAGGGTGTGGCTACAAGTTCACTTACGGGGGATCAGGGAGCCGAGGGAACTGTTGGCGGTAAAAGGAAGCGTACGGACATAGTTGTGACTGATCATTGTGCAAAGGGCCACACGCCAAGGGTTAAGCGTTCGAAACAGAATCCACCAGGACTTACTGGAAGACCTCGTAATGGAGGAGGAACCACTAGGCCCCAGCCTGAAAGGGACATGGACACAAAGTAATTTGATAAAATAGTGTTGGATGCTTTGAAACCAATTACAGCCCGGTTGGTCCGTATAGAGGAGCAGCTAGGTCTATTATTGAAAACCATAAGTGTTCCTGTAGTGCGATGTAATCTGGGAGGGCAAGCTATGGAGGGTGGTACTATCGAAAGGGGGACTAACGCCCCTACTAAGGCTTCAGAGGACAGGAGTGCTATTGAAATTGGTCCAACAAATATGCGCACAGAGATAACTCCACCTGAACCTACCCAGTCCTTAGTTAACCATTCTAATTACCTGATGACCACAGTGCCTGGCCAGGAGGGCTCTTCTCAAGGGGAAAGAGTAATCACCAACTTTCTAAGACCGGATAGCGGATGTGGGGAGAAGCAATGGAAAGGGCAAACATTTACAACTGGCCCGGTGACCGACCCATCGAATAAGATGGGCGAGAAAACTATCCTAAATTTACCCCCGAAGTTTATACCCTATACCTTCATTTTAACTGGGGTCCCATCCCTTCCACCTGGTCGAGAGGAAAGTTGCCAGAGCCTTATTTACAAATTAGCCCATTGGTGTTCCTGTAAAATCAGGACCCAGATGAATTGGCATAAGCATATTATTATGGCAAGGCGGGTGAGTTGGGTGGGCAAAACAGACAAAAATCGAGAAGGGGATTGCGTAGTATTAAATTTTAATGATAGAAAATGTACTGACATTGCACTGGCACAACTCAGAGACTCATATCATGAGTCGATACAGGCCTGGTCATTAGGTTCTTTTTATCCTCGATATCAAGGGGCTCCTAAGAGGCTACTACCCTGGCAGCGACCTAATAACACACATTCGCACCCCCTGCCCTCCCCATGCTTTCACCCAAATCGCTTTGAGGTATTATCCGGCCTCACTGATATAGATTGACTACCCGTCACCCCGAGAAATTTAGATAAATTGGACATCCCAAGTGAAGAATTAGAGAATGTCCCTAACGTAGCAGTTAGCATTATTATCCTCCCCAAAACACACTTATTGGAGAATAGTCCACAGTCATCTATACTCCGCCCCACTGAGAGCGCAGGAAGTGTGGGGTTGGATACAAATATCATGCCCACAATGCCGGCTACTACTAATGATAGGGAGGTCAAAATGGTAAACAATTATAATATCCGCCCCCTTAGAATTATTTCCTGGAACATTGCAGGTATTCACCCGAAATTATCGGACGAGGTTTGGTTGCAATATGTTAAAACATTTGACATCATCTGTGTCCAGGAAACTTGGTACAGGGATAACATTAACATGGATGGTTATTGCTCTTTTAATGTCCATGCAACCCCATCATTAGCAGGAAGGGCAAAGGGAGGATTGGTGACTTTGATTTCAGTGAAATATGGGTCAATTAAAATAGAGAATATAATTGACTCTCCCTGGTATCAGCTCATTTTGATCTCTAATTTGATCCAGGTTAAAATATTACTGATCCATTGGTACCATAACATCTTTGATCAACACAATTGTGAGGTCATCAACACTCTCAAGGATAAAATTAACACGGTTGCAGGGAAATGGTACCCCTTGTGCATAATCTGGGTGGGTGATTTTAATTGTATCCTGTGCCGGCATAGCTTACACCAAGCATGTGGGGTTTTGGACATTGAGAACCAACCATTGTCACATTTTAATCACACTCCGCAGGGTGAAGCACTAAACACCATTATTGTCGTAAATGATTTGTGCTTGGTTGAAACTCTTGTTAGCACTCCACTTACACAGTATCCAATTTATATGGGGGGAGGAAGGGAAAGCACTATAGATTTTATGTTGATATCTAGAAAATTTGATTACCATGTAGACAGTTTTGAGGTGGAACTAAATCCTGCTAGTGATCACAATCCCCTCACTGTCTCCCTACATGTAATGGCCCAAGAGGGAAAAGGTGATGATTGTCCACTCCAGTATAATCCCAATCAAGGGGTGAGGTTAAAATGGAGTAAAATAAATCCCTCTCAATTTGAGGAGAAGATTGTTATAACTAACTTATTCCCAATTATGAATTGCCTATCCGATGACTCTCCCCCAGATGTGGTTCTACAGGGCTTTGAATCAATTTGTAAGGATGTTGTTAAAAATTTAACAAAATCAGTGAGAAAAAGGGAACCTCAGGAGATAAGATGGTTCAATGCTGAGTGCTCAGGGGCACAGAAATATCTTAAGAAGGCTTTGCACACAATTCCCTGCGATAAAACTCTAATTAAAAATGAGAGACAGACCTATAAAAGTATAATTAGTCGGAGGAAGGACGAACTGAGAAGACTAGCTTGGGAAGATCTTGAAAGAGCTAGTATCCTCAAAGATTCCAAGAGCTTTTGGGAGGTTATAAATCGCCCCCTCTTCTCGAATGACGTTAGGGGTATGGATTCAACAATATCGGGGGAAGTTTGGGAATCTCCCTTCTCAAACATATTCAATCCAAATGGTATACTATCTCAAGAGCAAAGTGACGATATATCCATTAACTTACACACGGCATATCAACTTAGCTCTTCCCTATCAGTATGTGAGGTTGAGGATGCTTTAGCAAAGGGAATTTCCTCGAAAGCCCCAGGGCCTGATGGGTACCCTTAGATCTGTTTAAAAGCAATCCACATCTATGGGCGCCCCTGTTGGCCAATGTATTCAGAGCGTAATAGTTGGTCGCATTCCATCATCATGGAAAGAGGCAGTAGTGGTACCAGTTTATAAAAAAGGCAATAGGAATGACCCTGCATGTTACAGGCCTATTTCTCTAATCGATGCTACATGTAAAGTCCTGGGGAGGGTAATACTCGCACGTCTTGAATCCTGGGCCAACGCCTCGGGGCTCATATCGAATACACAATATGGCTTCAGGAGGGGCTTAGGAACAAATGAACAGTGCCTCAACTTGTCCCTGATTATGGGTAAGTACTTGAAGGCCAGGAAGGGTTCAATCCACCTGGCCTTCATGGACTTATCCAGTGCATTCGATACAGTAAATCTGGAAAAGTTGTGGGCGCTGATGGAAAAAATGGGCTTTGAGGAATCTCTAATTACATTGCTGCGTAGGCTGCATGCGTCTACTACTGTTGCCATTCACTACGGCCCTGGGGGAGAGAAGACAAGGCCTATTGTCTCCACAGAGGGAGTTCGCCAGGGTTGTATCCTGGCCCCATTTTTATTCCTTCTATACACAAATGGTCTGGAGTCATTTCTGATAGAGCAGTCATTAGACTTCCCCAGAATAGGAGGTAAACTAGTTCCGTTGTTGTCATATGCGGACGACACGGTTTTAATGGCCTTAACCGCAAAACCTTCAAAAACCCTTGAACATTTTTAACGATTTCATGACGGCATTGGATTTAAAAGTAAATTTGAGCAAATCCTTTATCATGGTATGTGGACCTAATCGCATAAAAACAAGGAAATTTGTTGTGAAGGGTAGGGTCATTGATAAGGTGTCTAATTTCACTTATCTGGGGAATGTTTTTAACAATAAACTGAATTGGGACCATTTGGTTGTTGCTAGGGCACAGCACACTAGTCGTGTAGTAGAGGGCCTATTCCGCTTTGCCTGCAAGTTGGGGGCATAAGCCGGTAGCGGAAATGATAACCCTATACAAATAAAAATGCCTGTCAGTAGCTACCTATGGGGCAGGAGTGTGGGGACACCACAAAAGCACCCAGTTACAAATTTTAGAAAACAAATTTTTAAAGAGATTGCTGATGATTCCTATTAGTGCCCCTACACACTTTTGCCATTCCGAGGTAGGGTTGGATTATGTAGAAGATAGAATTAATATTGCCCCACTGATCCTCTGGGCAAAAATGTGGATGTCAGAGGACCTAACACTCTCAAGGGAGATTATAAGGGATTGTATGAACCTTGATAATGCCCTGGCTATCCCCTGGCTCCGTTTTATTAAAGATAATTTTAATAAGATCGGTTTGGGGCATTACTATGATAATCCTGCTAGCATTCATTATAACATGAAACTGATTATAAAAGAAGCCTACCATGCTGAATTGAGCACGTCCAGACGGCATCATGGATTGCAAGGCCATTTAGATTGGCTCCCAAACCAACAGTTATTTTATTTGTCTTTTACCATTAATGTACAATTACGTTTCCTTTGGACTAGATTTCGTCTTTGCACATTGCACTTTCTTGTGGCTTCTCCTAAACAGGCAAGTTGGTGTGAGAAGCTGATTGCCTGCCCCTGTAATAATTTAGCCCAACAAAGCACCCTGCACTTTATGCTGTTTTGCACACTTTATAAAGACCCAAGGGAACGTTTTATTAAACCTATTCTGAGAGAAATTCGCCCCCGCTCTTATCAGGAGGGATTTAATTACCTACAATCGTTATCTACTGCTGCTATCTGTACTGCTGTGCTTAACTACATTAGAACTGCTTTTGTAATTAGGAAACGTTATGAACTGTAAGATGGAGGTGGTGTTTTTAAGTGATTTTATATATTTTACCCATTTTGTATTGATGTGTTAGGAAATGATAGGATGTATTAAAACTCAGCAACTCCGAGTCTGAGCTGGGGGGGGCTTGTGGCTTGGAGGTGGCCATGTCTATTAGGCTTGGCAAAGTACACGTTGTTTTAAAATCTCAAATTTTGAGCTTATATTTTTGTTTTTTAAAGTCTAATCATTGTATAAACCTTCCTATGAAAATATATTTATCCTATGTATGTCAAACTTTTATGGTTCGATTGAACCGAATAAAGTTATTTGTCTGAGTCTGTCTGACTTCTCCAAGTTTATCAAGATAGGGTGTGTCTGTTGTTGAACTAGCTTTTTTGAAAACGTATGGACCAGCCAGTCATCCAAGTTAAAGATGAAAAAATATTCCTTGTTGATGCAAGGACACCAGAAGTGCCATCGTCTGTGTAAATATCCATGGAGCTGACTTTAGCCCTAATGGCAGCACCCTGAACTGGAAATAGTGGTCTTTTCAAGCAAACCATAAGAACCGCTGATGATCTGCCAGAATCGGGATATGTAAGTAGGCTTCCTATAGTTCTATAGTTGTCAAATAGTCCTGGCTGTTTATCATCGGGATTATGGTCTGCAAGGTGACCATTTTGAAATTAAGAGTCCACGCCCAAGAATGTTTTAGGTCTAAAAGTTTAATCTTTTTAAGTCCAGTATGGGTGTGAAGGTCCCCAAGGCTTTTTGAACCAGAAATAGGATAGTATAAGCTAATTTTCCTTGTTCCACTAGAGAACCCTGAACAACAGCCTTCTTCTCCAACAGAGCCTTAATTCCTGTCCACAGAGCTCTGGGTTTTGCATTGGATTACGGATGAGACTCGACTAAGGCAATTCTACAAAGTCTATATGATAGCTTTTCCTGATGACAGTCTACACCCACTGATCTGTGACATCCCTTTCCCGAGCTTGCTGAAACTGTAGAATTCTTCCTTCCACTGGATCCGCCTGCTCTTTTTGGCAAACAATTTGTCCTGCAAGAAATTCAATTTTTGCTCATCAAACGAGCCAGTAAGTGGCCATTGTAACTCAGTATTGTCCCTCGTATATTTATTCCACAATGTGCTAAACATAATAGGGCCAATACCGTGCTTGTCGAATACATCAAAATTTGGGGTACCCTCCGGAGGCGCAGGCTGGCTCTCTTCCAATGGATCCTCAGTAGAACAACAACGACATCCAAAACACCCCAGTTTACTTAGGCAAGGCATCTTAATATAAGACACATGCGCTGTCCCCAACGGACAATAATAACACCAACAAACAAAATAACAAAAGGATAAAAAATAAAGAATACAAATATTGTTCAAAAACCAAACCAAACGGTCCGAGGACCGCTCCCTACAGTCCGGAGACTGTACCAAGTTCAAGAAGACAGGCTCTAGCCCCAGACCTTTTCAAGAGTAGACCAAATTTCCAGTTGGCCTGGCAGATTGTTCACAAACACTCTGTCTTTTAAAGGGTCTGCAAACCCACCAAGTTCAAACCAAGACAGCCCGAAGACCGTACCAAGACGCAGCCCATAGGCTCGTGCCGTTTAAGCAAGGCAGTCCGAAAACTGCACCAAGACAGTCCGGAGACTGTACCAAGACACAGCCCGTCGGCTAATGTCGTTCAAGCAAGACAGTCCGGAGGCTGTACCAGGACACAGCCCGTCGGCTAATGTCGTTCAAGCAAGACAGTCCAGAGACCGTACCAGGACACAGCCCGTAAGCTCGTGCCGTTCAAGAATGGCGCCATTTTTTCAAGAATCAAATCACTCACCTGGTGCACACAGGTCGAGTCAAGTTATTCTCCACTGCCGACTCTTCGGACCAAACGGTCAACTCCAAGGTTTCGCCTTCTCAGGACCCCAGCCGGTGACCACTAGACGAGGAGTTGCCCGATCAGACGGGCGGGGCAGCTGCGAGAACCAAGCTCGATCGTGTGGGCTACCCTGATCCGCCCAACTGACCAGACGCAACCCCAACCCTGCAACCCGATTACGGGCGAGCTGGATCACCTTGCGGGGTCCCTGTTTGGACGCCAACTGAAAGAAGTGGCCCTTAGGGGCCATTCGGGTTATTTACAACCACCTGCTATGCCTTCCCAAGAAATGAAGAGTCGGTCAGACAGTAGAGAATACAAACAAGCATTTATTAGCAATACTCTGCAGAGGAGTCCAATCTGACCTGCACCCTAAGATGTCTGCCGAGGGACTAGCTCCCCAACGGCCTGCAATGCATGATCATTCCTCCAAGAACCCCCCAACCACGCCCACAGTGGAAAGTTACCGGCCTGGGCCGATCATGAACAAAGAAGGCACAGAAGGATGGGCTACCACCTGCCAGATGGGTACATGCTATCAGCAACTCAAGGTTACTGCGCTGAGTCTCAGCGTCTCCTAACGTGGGAGCAGAACTACACACTCGGATAGGCATGCGAGGGCAGAATGGCCTATTCATTAGTAAAGTCGGGAAGCAGCCTTGAGCAGGAAAGAAAAATAATAACTAAATACAGTGTTCTGCTGAGGCAAGCAATACGAATAATGAGGCCTAGTTCAGACACAGCCTAATAGGGATTACGAAATACAAAATGGAGTCACACTTGCTAACTAAAGCTTGCACGTTGCAGGGATAACTCAGTGGGTTGCATAACGTGAATACAAATGGCATCTATTTAGTCACACATTGCTAACCTAATGTAGCATGATACGAGTGCATAGCAGAAATGGGATTTTCAAACCTAACAGTCTCAAAACTCACACTTATCTGACCGAAAGAAAAAGATAAGAAGAAAATTCATATTGCAACATACCCAATAAGGCAAAAGTACATTATGCCACAGTTGTCCCTGATGCCAAGAGAAATTTCTTTGTGAGATTTACTCCTTATGAAAGAGCAGAATGTGGGTGATTCACAATTAAGCTATCCATTTTCACCATGTGCCCATCTGCTTCCACCTATTACCGCATAGGGCAGTGCGTCATTCCACACCAGGCACTAATCAGTTATTATCTCATTCACATTTTACTTTCACCTAGCACAGCATATATCATTGGAGAAGTGGGTGAGGACGTTGCTCTTTTAACCATTGCATGTCACAGAGCAGTGTCACCCCTGGTTTTTGCATGCTGTGCTTCATCAGAGAAGAGAGGCTACCATGCAGCAGAGTAAAGAAAGGCTGGCTGACCGCTGCTGATGTGCGTGGCAGTGTGAGAGTATGTGTGTCTTGCTCTCTCTCTGTGTATGGCTACCAATGGATTGTTTTACAGGGGAAGAGGGCCTCTATATAATGTCCCTAGAGACACTCTAATACTACAGGAGCAAAAGTACATTCCTTCTACTTCACACTTGGTTAAAGCTTATCTTACCTCATGTACATAAAGCACATCAGGTGAGTTAAACAATTACCTACTGTGAAGTCAGGTAGGTTAAATACACACTCATAATGTGTTTTTATAGTGGAACAATCACGTGTAGAAGAAATCACCCTAGCCCCCCTGCGCCCTCCCCAAATAATGCATTAAATCAGCTGTCATGTCTCCACTGTACTAGAGAGCTATCTGAAATTCCAGATCAGCGCAACATGCCAGTGCTCACTAGTAGAAATCTAGGCCATGGCCATTAACGGACCCGAGAAACGTCTGTATTACAGTCACAAGTGAATGCCTTAACCACTACACTTATGCTTTAAACCTCACCAATTCTTTTTATAACTACACCAGCTGACTTAGTGTACCACGGTCCTAGACCTATATTTCAAAAACGATATATATCAAATTTACAGTACTGTATTCGAGAGACAATTTTTGAGCATGAACAATAATTAGCTCGCAGTAATCAATACAATGAGTTAAACTAAAGAAAAGTGCAACAACCAAGGTATACTTCACCAAGAATTTATTTTCATATCATAAGGTGAACAGTTAATTATTTACTGTATCAATTGAGGAAGAATAGGGAAAATAGGTTGCTCCAAAGGGAACGTGCAAAAAGGGGTGCTCTAGTGTTTGAGGAGTGAAATAGAATTCCAGAATAGTAAAATGGAGAAAAATTAAAAAACATTCAGAAAATGGACTGGTTATGTATCTCAGTCTTATCTAGCCTGGCCACGTAAAAAAAAGTCAAAACATTATTTCGGTACAATTCATAAATACACAATTATGTGTCTTTTAGTGGCACGTAAGGATTGAGCTCGTAATCCAGGCTACTTATGGGGGCGTCGACGTTTCGACCCGACTTAGGGCTACGAGGGTAACTCGGGGCCTCGGTCTTGCGGGTCTTCTTCAGGACTGTGTAGGGGCAACCTAAGTAGGTATGATGGCCGTGTCACACACCCGCAGAGTCTTGCGGGGCACTTTTCTTTAGTTTAATTCATTGTATTGATTACTGCGAGCTAATTATTGTTCATGCTCAAAAATTGTCTCTCGAATACAGTACTGTAAATTTGATATATATCGTTTTTGAAATATAGGTCTAGGACCATTGTTTTTTGTATCACATTGAACCCAGGTCCTTGACCAGGATTGGGTAACCCCATTTTTATAATGACTTAGTGTACCACAGCATGGACAACCTGCTCATACAAGTGCCCTTTTAAATCATTTAATGGCATGAGTCACCATCATCTAGATAGAAAACAAAAGTCCTCCAGCAACATGTACAAACATGCACTGTCTGAAAAACATGAGCATGCATAAAGTAGTGTAACACATTTCAAATCAGACTGGTAGAAAAAGTATAAAGTGAAATGAAACTTTAAAATATCACTCTATAAACGATAAGTAAGGGACTTATGCTTACATTACTTGACTGTCCCACTCCCTCACTTTAACTAATCACAGAAAGAGGCAGTCCTGCCTCATAATAATAATAATAATGCTTTTTATAGAGCGCATAGCTACTTCCAATAAATGTCCCAGCACTAGGTACAGGCTCCCGCAAGCCAGAAACGCAGCAGTTATCTCGCAGTCAGTCGGATCTGAAAAGTCAAGTTTTAATTTTTTTGTTTCTCCAAAAGAGGGCTCTTGCTGGGGCCTGACGGACTGCAAGGGAAAGAGAGTTCCTCAGACATCAATCATCACATCAGTCATTAATCACCCCCCCTCTCCCCCTCCACTTCTCCTGTTTTAGTTTTGAATCACAAGACTTGCCACGTCAGCTGTGTGAGGCACTGTGGCTGCATCGACCGTCGCCGTGTGATAAGTTTAGGAGTGTTGTTTATGTTTATGGAGAATGTTGGGCACTCCGGGTCTGGCCACCCATTTCTCTTGCAACCTGTAACACTTGGTGGGAGAGGATCGCAAGGTTATCTGAGTGTGTGCGTTCTGATGAGTGACTGAGGTCTGGCCTGCTCCGAGTAGCTGGATTCAGAGCACCGGGACCAGCACGAGCACACACAGTGAAGCAAGACTCTCCTCAATGCCTACTAGACGAAGGATAGAGCAAGACACCTTTTGGGGAGTCACATCATCTTTTATTTTATAATTAAATCATGACTGGACATGAAGGGTACTGATTGGCTTTCAATATGTAGTGGTGTTATTGGTCCTATTTGATCTCTTTTGGGACCCGATTGATAGGTTTCCTACGGACATGAGTATGTTTTTAAGATGATTAGACCTTGTAATCGGTGTGATTTCACAATGGAGTGTAAATGAAGGTCTAAATGAAGGAACACTTCCTATCATCGGAACAACTCCTGCTAGATGGAGCAGGCATGTGGGCTGCCTTTCAGTGGCAGATGGCATGCCAGCTCTTATGTCTGCAGCAAAGGTAGACGACAGGATTGAGGCGGCAGTAACTAAAGCTCTGGCAGAAAGATCCAGACATATGTCCAGATCAAACAGAAGATCCAGAATAGCAGGCACAACATCTCCAACAGACTCGTCAGTTTCAGATGTAGAATCCCTTACAACTTTGTAAGGAAAGTACATCAGATGGGAGGAAATGCCCAAGATACTGGCACATATCAGAGATAGTTTGGGCTTCCCTCTATTTCCATTTCAGGAAGATGTCGAGGGACCCTTTCCACAGCCTGGTAAACTCCCTATTTATGCTGTGTCCTTTCATGGGAAGATCCAGGAGTTGATTTTTAGATAGTGGAAGGAGATTGATTGTTCTACTGTTTCG
This sequence comes from Calotriton arnoldi, assembly GCA_963921515.1. Taxonomy (NCBI): domain Eukaryota; kingdom Metazoa; phylum Chordata; class Amphibia; order Caudata; family Salamandridae; genus Calotriton; species Calotriton arnoldi. The sequence goes on from CAWUFW010002178.1 coordinate 2,238,984, forward strand.
AGATTCTTGCAGAAATTGTATTCCTAGGACGGATTAGAAGGGCTCTTGTACAATCTAAAGGTGGACACTATCCTGGTAACATTGATTGACAGAACTTCCACAAATCCAGAGGGTTGTGCTTCATCGGATTCCACAGATTAGGTGGGAAATGCTTTTTGAAAAAAAATTCGCAGCTGAGAATTTAGCTCTAAACGTGGGTACCTACTCATGGTATGCTGCACAATCTTTACCTAAAGACTTTGAGACTTCAGCATTTGCCATTTAAGATGGTACTGTCTGTCAGAAAATGTAGTTGAAATTGAGCGAGAGGTGGATGTTTCTTCGGATGTGCTCAGGTCTACGTCTATGGCCACAGGTTCAGTGGTATCAGCAAGAAGGAACCTCTGGAAGTCGGAGACATCAGAAAAATCTACCCTCTTAAAGATCCCCTTCAATGGCAAAAAACGTATTGGAGAACAGTTAGATGTAATGATCACTAAAGTATTTGAAGACAGGAAACACGTCTCACCTTATAAAGGCAAGTCTTCAAGTTTGCAGAAATAGTGGGTTTGCTCTTTATATGGTTCTGCTAAAAAGTCAAGGTTATGTTCAAATCAGAGGAAAAGGTTTCAACTAAAAAAAAACCTGTGCTACAAACTAGGGGGGTTCTTCCAAACGGAGTCCTGACAACTGCTGTCCTTAGAGCAGCCAAAAAGAGCAGGCAGTCAATGTTTGATTCTCTAAGAGTATGGCAGAAGGAAGCAAAGCAGCGGCGTATGAGAGCAGAGAAAGAGGCCCGGAAGAGACAGACGCAAACTATAACGCAGAAAGCAGTGGCCTATGAAAGGGAAAAGATAGAGAAAGGCATAGAATGTGCAGATAGAAAGTTTCGATTGCAGACAGATAAATGCTATGTTACTAGAGAGGAAGGTGATGTTTTCGTTGAAGAGCTATTGGATTCTCGCCCTCCTCCACCTTATGCTCCTGAGCGATATACCCAAGGGTTCCCACATCTCAGTCCCCGGCCTCTGGTGCCGCTCTTCCTAGTATTTCGGCCTCTAGTCAAACTGCTTCAGCCCCAGCCCCGCCTGCTCCCTCTCTACTCACGCCAGTAACAGGGGCGGGAGCCGTTAGCTCTCCTGCTCCGTCTACTAACTCTGTATCTGCTGCTACACCCCCTTTCACTCCTACAACACTGTCTCCTTTCATGATGATACCTGTCTCCTCATCTGCTCTTTCTCCCTCAAGTATGACACCCCAAGCACTGCCGAATGGCGAGACCCCTGTACGTGGGATACATGAAGGGAACTGGGCGGCAGCACAAGACCGTATGGACAAAGTGTTGGTGCGGTCTGCTGTGGGTGATGAGGAGAAGCAAATGGGGCGAATCAGGCGGCTCAGTGGGCTCGGAGCCCGATCTATAGTGTGAAAGATGTGTGGAGTGTGATGAAAGATTATGAGCCCTTCGTACAGCAGCATGCCCTTAAGCACATGTCGGCCACGCTAATAGGACTGTGGGAACAGTGTTTTCAGGGTGTTGCACCGCAGATCATCTATGACATACGGGACAGGGTATATGCTGCAGGTATGGCTCCTAATGAGGTTTTTAGCAATGTAACAACATTGGTGGGTTATCAGGGCAGATTGCTCCAAAAGGTGCCGACGATGGTGACCCAGTGCCCCATGAGGGAGGTCCATCCCATTTATCATCCTGAAATACCAGAACTGCGCGACTCCACGAATGCTGTAATTAGGCCGCGAGTCGATGCTCGGTTCCAGGAACAGTGGATCTATACTCCTTGGAAGAGGAGTGAGGTAATATCCCTTAAAAGTCAGTTGCCAGACCCTCGGAAAAACCCGACTGCGTATTACAAACAGTTGACAGAGGCGGCCTCCTCTACGGTGATGACGTTAGCAGATATTGAGTTGTTCTTTGGCTTGTTGGTACCGGTGGATATATGGAGGCAAGTGCATACACAGGATCATGTGGTGGAATTGGGAGGAACATGGGATCAGATCAGAGCATGGGATAAGGACCGCAAGCCCGGTGACAAGCCGAAGGCGGAGATATTAGCTTTACCGGGTCGCATTATCACCTATATGCATTCCCTTATCCCGCCGAGACGGGTGGATTGGGACAAGTTGACTGCATGTCATCAGAAGAAGGACAAGAGTGTGTCTGATTTCTTTGCTAGGTTTGAAGAGGTGTTTCTCGACTTTAGTGGCCAGGATCTGTCATTGGAAGGTGGTGTCCGGTTGTTTGTCAGCAGGTTCGTTAACAATTTGCTTCCTGAGATTGCGACTAGGTTGCAGGCTTCAGAAAGCACTTGGAGCACCTCTTCCCCGTCGGTAATATTGAGTATGGCACAGTACTACGAGCATAGGGAGAATGAAGAGAAGGAGAAAGTGGAGAAAAAGTCGAAAGACTTGAAGACAAGGGTGTTGATGCAGCAAGTTGCGAGGGGTAACGGAAGAGGTAGAGGTTCGGGTCCGGCCTAGCGGCTACCCCGGTCTAACAGGGTCGGTACCTTGAGTGCACCAATTGGGCTCAACCAATGTGCTTATTGCAAGCAGGAGGGACATTGGCGGAATGAGTGTCCGGAGTTAGTCCAGAAAGACGAGGCCCCGAGAGGTCGGGGTTTTAGAGGACGTGGAAGAGGAGGAGGCCAGGGGGAGACGCGATCAGAGATAGAGCGGGAACTATTTTGATGACACCCGAGGGAGGCAGTACTATCATGATGACTATGACATGGACGAAGTGACGGGGATGTCTCACAGTTAGGATAGCCAGGGACAGGGCAAGGGACCAGTTCCGGTGCCTGTAGATCAGCGCGGACCCTATGTCACTGCAGATTTACACGGTATGACCGAGAAATTCTCAGTTGATACAGGGGCTATGAATAGCTCTGTTTCCCGTTCACTGGTCCCGGGGGCGGCTCGATCCGGCCAAAACAACGTTTCGGTGGGTTTCTCAGGCGTCAGCTCCATTTCCAAACCTCTTGCTTTGACTATTGGCGCCTTCACGGTTGATTCACCATTTCTACTAACGTCAAATTGTGGGGAGAATTTGTTAGGGTTGGATTTGTTAAAAAGGTTGCATGCGACAATTTTTTGTTCTCCAGACTGTGTTTACATGACTATTGGACCACAGGTGGCCCGTGCCACACAATGTCTCGCAAAGGATGCCCGCCTCCCCGCTGAGTTTAAAGATGTGCCACGCACACTGTGGGCTACAGGAGACACGGATGTGGGGTTACTCCAGATCCCACCGGTCTCTATACAGATTAAGGACAACGCTGTATGGCCACGTATTCCCCAGTACAAGATAGCTCAGGCAGGAGAAAAGGCCTTATTGCACATAATACAGGATTTGATTAAGTCTGGTGTGGTTGAGGAGACAGCCGCGAATGTGTGTAACAGCCCTATTCTTCCTATTCTTAAAAAAGCACCCTTGGATTCTTCTGATGCTCACCCTGACGTTTACCGCTTCGTAATCGATCTTAGAGAGGTGAATAAAATAGTGGTTCCCCAGTATCCTGTAGTCCCAGACATTACCACGATCTTGACAATGATTCCCCCGTCTGCAAAATTCTTTTCTGTGATAGATTTGAAGAATGCTTTCTTCAGCATTCCAATCCATACAGATAGCAGATATCTGTTTGGATTTGCAATAGCCGGAAGGAGCTTTAGGTTCTGTCGTGCTCCACAAGGCTATACGGAGAGTCCTAGTATCTATAGCCAAGCTTTGAAAGCTCAATTGGATTTCTTGGAACTTCCCCCTGGTAATGTGCTGTTGCAGTACGTTGACGACCTCCTTGTGGCTTCAGACACTGAAGATGGTTGTAAAGAGGACACAGTTAAATTGCTGTTACATTTGGCACACCATGGCCACAAGGTGTCACTTTCGAAATTTCAATATTGTTGACAGGTGGTCACCTATTTAGGTCACCTACTGTCGAAGGAGGGTCGTAGACTAACACCTGAACGCATAGCTTCTATTACTAATATGCCTATTCCTAAGACCCAACGCGAGGTGCGCGCTTTCATTGGTATAACTTCGTATTGTCGTCACTGGATCCCTAACTATTCCTTACTAACGAAACCCCTCCTTTACCTGACCACCAAAGAAGTGCATGAACCCCTGCCATGGACATCTGCATGCCAGCAAGCTTTTGAGCAATTGAAGGTTGTGCTTTGCTCTGCTCCTGTGCTTGGTACTCCTGATTACCAGAAGCCTTTTGTGCTCTATGTACATGAGGCGGATGGCTGCGCGCTTTCTGTTCTAACACAGGGTTTCAGTGGTAAGCAGAGACCCTGCGCGTATTTCTCTGCTATTCTTGATAACGTCGCCAGAGATCTCCCGAGCTGCCTGAGGGCTGCCGCGGCGGTGGCAGTTTCTATCAGGCAATCGGCAGGGCTCGTCCTTGATATGAATCTCATAGTCATGGTACCTTATGCTGTGGACACACTGTTGAATAAGACAGAGACACAGCACCTTACTAGTGCGCGTCTGACTGGATATGAATTAACTTTGTTTGCTCCGCACATTACCATCAAGCGCTGTGCTACTCTGAACCCAGCCACGTTACTACCCCTCCCTTCGGAAGAAAAGGACAATGATGTCCATGATTGTTTATTTCGGACTGAGGAAGAAACGAAGGGACGGGTAGACCTGACTGATGTTCCCTTATCTGACCCCCAAGGGGAACTATATGTTGATGGCTCTTGTTTCAAGCTACCAGATGGCACTACCACTGCAGCTTATGCAATCACAACGTTGCACACTGTAATTGAGACATCCCGTATCCCTTACCAATCGGCCCAGGCTGCAGAGTTGGTTGCCCTCCTTAGGGCTTGCAAGTTGAGTGAGGAACTGACTGTCAATGTCTACACCGACAGCCAGTACGCCTTTGGGGTGGCCCATAATTTCAGGCGCCTCTGGGCGGAGAGAGGGTTCTTGACCTTGCATGGGTTGCGAATACAGCATGGTCCATTGATACATAGATTGTTGTCAGCACTGACCCTTCCTGATAAGTTGGCAATAAAAAAATGTAGCGCTCACAAAGCAGTAACAGACGATGTGGGAAGGGGAAATGCTTTTGCAGATCAGACAGCTAAGGAGACAGCTAGATCAAAGATGAAAAAAATGTTTGTGGCAGGCCCCGCTAGGTGGGTTCCAGACAATGGAATGTTCGAGGACACATTAGAAAATGTCAAGGAAATACAGAGCGAGGTGACAGTAGATGAACTGGCAGTATGGGAGGAGAGGACAGGGCGTTTGGACGAGGATGGGTGTTGGACTGACTTGTCTGGGAAACAGAGATGGTTGCTGCCCAACGCCTATGTGCTCCCTGTTGTTACTATGGCCCACGGCCCAGCACACATTAGTGCCAAAGGAGTATGTAAGCTACTGGACCCAGTATGGCGAAACGATAATATACCTAAGGTAGCCACACACCTTGTGAAACACTGCATCATTTGTCTGAAACATAATCCTGGGAAAGGTACTCCTACACCTGCAGGTAATTTTGCACCGCCTTCCTTCCCTTTCGAGGTTCTCCAGATGGATTTCATCAAAATGGAATGAGTTAACAATCTGAAGTATGTGCTGGTAGTGATTTGCGCATTCAGTAAATGGATTGAGGCTTACCCCACTAAGGAGAATACGGCTATGGCAACGGCGAAGGCCCTCTTAATAGAGTTCTTCCCGCGCTATGGATTACCACGTGTGATCTGGAGTGACAACGGAAGTCACTTCAATTCAAAGGTCATTGAATTGGTATGTAAAGGCTTGCATATTAGACAGAAGTTTCATGCACCGAACCACCCCCAGTCAGCAGACTTGGTTGAGAAGTACAATGGTACTCTCAAATTGAAGTTAGCGAAGATTCAAGAAAGTAGGATTGCGATGGCCCGATGCTCTACCTTTGGCTTTGTTATCTACCAGAGCAACAGCGCATTCTAGAACAGGGTTGTCCCCGTACGAGGTGGTCTTTGGGCGCCCCGCCAACATCTGGGGCGTCCCAAGACCCAAGCGCTTTTCCGAGATAGAGTACCCCCTACTTGTGGACTATCTGTATGAGTTAACTAAAGATCTTTGTTCTGTCCACCAACAGATTCACGCCACGCTGCAACCAGTACCAGAGGGGCCCGGGCATCAGCTACAGCCCGGGGATTTCGTGTTTGTGAAGAATTTTCAGCGAAAGAGCTACCTGGAGCCTCGGTGGAAGGGGCCACTCTTGGTCCTGCTAGCCACCCGCACCGCAGTAAAGCTTGAAGGCCGGAAGCACTGGGTGCACGGATCGCACGTCAAGAAGATCCCTCTCCCACTTACGTATGACCAGTGGGTCCTCGACGGCATTGCTGACCAGGAAGGGGAGCGAGCGCCCCGTTTCATTCCCTTCTCGGACGCCCAACTGAGGTGGGCGCAGACAGACGAAGAAAGCGACGAGGCCTTACTTGAAGCGGTCCCCCCAGAGATAAGGGCTGCCTCGGATGCTCCCGCTTCTAGTGCACAGACACCTGAGTTTCAATGCCCTGCTGAGCCTGAATTTCTTCCCCTTTTTGTTGATGAAGAAGTGCCTGGGGTTGCCAGGTGGAACCTGCGGCCCCGACGGAAGGAGAGTGCTCCAGTAGGGCAGTCCAGGAGTTAGGGAAGGACTCGAGCTTAGGGCGTAGGTGCTATGCCTAAGGTGCCTGCTTTAGATTAGAGTGAGTTACACTGGTGCACTGCCCTGGACGCTGGACAGGATTAGCTGAGGGTGTCTTCCAAGGAGGGAGGGTGCCCTATCCTGAAAGAAGAGGATTTGTTTGCCAGTAAGGGCTGCGATCGCGCAGCTCCCCCGTGGGAGTGCTTCATAGCACCGTCGTTGATGAACAATAGGAGTCTACCAGTGAGGCTCTGAAGGACACTGGGTGAATTGTACCCCTCTGGTTGGTTGTATTTTTGTGGCTCCAATTCCTAAAGTTTCTTTCTATGTACCCATTTGGCCGCGCAATTATGAACGAGGAACAGCCTCTGGTGGCCCCACCATTACAGCAGAGTGGTCTTGTGTGGTCTTGTTGGTCTATTGGGAGTAGGGTGGTAGTGGTCCTTCTCATCGTAACAATAACACTATTCGGGGTGGTGTGGTATTTAGAAGAACAGCGTCCTGTGCACACATTGATAGGGACTACCCAGGCTCCACCTGAGCATTCGTTTGTTACACTGGCCCCGCATAAAGAAAGACATTGGCAGACCTATGTCGAGAATGCGTTTCTGCAGATGCTTCATCAGGTACACAGTACAACTAATGCCATGAATTGTTGGGTGTGTGGGTTACTTCCCTCAGTTAAGCACAGGAACGATCTACTGGTGTCATTGCCCCTGTCATACTTGGGTAGCTGTGAGGCATGGTTCCAATTGCTTTCTATGGTGTACATGCACTATCATGCTGACGCGATGAATATGGTACAGTCTGATTACGAAGCAGTGTTGGAGTATATAGTGGTACACCAAGGATATACACTTGGGGCAGATGGAAAGGAGGGTACCCTACAACCAGAAGCTTGTATGAATATTTTTGAGGATAATAAGAATGTCACTTACTTACAAAAAGAAATGCTGGATTTTCAAGGATTTAATGTTACTGAATATTTTAAATGTTTCCAGGAACGAAATATAACTGAATACAAAGCCATGCCCGTCCCTGTGATCAATACAACAGCTAGTTTCTGTGTTGAAGGTACAGGGAACATTCCAGTAGGTCAGAGCAGCTGTAACTATACATACCGATTGAACACTACTAGTAGCCCACCTTTGCTCACACCTCCCAATGTATACTTTGTTTGTGGGGAACATGGCTTCCCTGGGGATGGTCTGCCCAGTGTTATGTCTCTTTTTTTTTGCCCTCTGTTTATATTGCACCATCTAATTATCACAAGGATCATAGACTACAGCGTAGGGATCTACATTTGCATCCAGCCAAGAGACTTGTCAATCCAGAAGATATAGATCAAACAGATACTTCCCTACAGCAATTTACTGACATCATGAAGGGCATTCTGCCGTTCTGGGGCCCCATGTTCAATAGCCGTAATATCCGTCGCCTTGCTAGGGTAGTTGAGGGAGTCATTAACACTACTGCAGGTATACTGACTAATATTACAGTCGAGCTTCAGGCTACGAGGCTTATTGCTCTTCAAAACCGGATGGTTTTAGACGTCATCCTTGCTGATAGGGGCGGAGCCTGCCGCGTCATCGGCAGCAGTTGTTGTGTTCACATTCATGATACCGCCCCTAATGTATACTCCGCCATACAGAAATTACACAAGCTTGCTTCAGATATCCATCAGGATAATGGATCATGGTCCCTCACAGGGTGGTTCTGGGGTCTGCTGACATCGTGGGGTTGGAAGATACTACTTGCCCTCATAGTTATCGCAGGTGTCATCTTCACATGTTACCTATGTATTAATTGCCTTCCAGCATGTCGCACCTATTGTGTGAGCAAGCTCACCCCTACCCCTAAATTGTCAGGGCGTGATGCTAAAGCCTCGACTATGATGATGCAGGATATCCAGGATATGATGCTTATTGACGAAGGTATTTTTGAATATTAAGTAGATTTTGATACTCATGTGCTGCTTTATTCTCCCTTGTACCTTGACTGACTATGCATTTTCTTCCTTCCCACTTAGAATTGTAAAGACCCTGCCGGATAGCCTCAATAAAGCATTTAGCCACCCATGCTAAAAGGAGGGTCTGTTAGGTTTGAAAATCCCATTTCTGCTATGCACTCGTATCATGCTACATTAGGTTAGCAATGTGTGGCTAAATAAATGCCATTTGTATTCACGTTATGCAACCCACTGAGTTATCCCTGCAACGTGCAAGCTTTAGTTAGCAAGTGTGACTCCATTTTGTATTTCGTAATCCCTATTAAGCGGTGTCTGAACTAGGCCTCATTATTCGTATTGCTTGCCTCAGCAGAACACTGTATTTAGTTATTATTTATCTTTCCTGCTCAAGGCTGCTTCCCTACTTTACCAATGAATAGGCCATTCTGCCCTCGCATGCCTATCCGAGTGTGTAGTTCTGCTCCCACGTTAGGAGACGCTGAGACTCAGCGCGGTAACCTTGAGTTGCCGATAGCATGTACCCATCTGGCAGGTGGTAGCCCATCCTTCTGTGCCTTCCTTGTTCATGATCGGCCCAGGCCGGTAACTTTCCACTGTGGGCGTGGTTGGGGGGTTCTTGGAGGAATGATCATGCATCGCAGGCCGTTGGGGAGCCAGTCCCTCGGCAGACATCTTAGGGTGCAGGTCAGATTGGACTCCTCTGCAGAGTATTGCTAATAAATGCTTGTTTGTATTCTCTACTGTCTGACCGACTCTTCATTTCTTGGGAAGGCATAGCAGGAGGTTGTAAATAACCCGAGTGGCCCCTAAGGGCCACTTCCTTCAAGACTGCTGTAGTTTTTGTGATTACACTTTACTAAACTCGCACAGCGTTAAAATCTATTCTTTCAGGTCATAGCCACCACCTCCCAACCCCCAACACGCCCCCCACATACAGCATTCATTTCTGTGATTACCTCTGCCTTCTAACTAGGCCAGAAAGTTTTAGTTAGAAAACAGATTATATCTTGATGGATGATTGCTTCTAAGGTTTTAACTTGAACAATGGAGGAGAGCTCTGAAGCAGGGTCCGATACTGAGACAGTATCAGAGGGAGATGGTCATGGGGCAGGATCTGGGAGTGATTTTTCAGTTAGAGTTCTTTCCGATGACGACTCATTTTACAGTGATTCAGAGGAACATGGCCAATGGTAGTTGTGATGTCTTTTCGCAAGCCAGAGACAGGTATAGATCACTGTAGAGGGCACACATGTACCATGCTGAGCACAGGCAGTGTGCTCACTTGGCAGACTCCTAATTTAGTTCTGCTAGTAATTCCCCCATTCACTGGAGATGCTGGATGTGAGGTCAATTGAGAAAAATGTTTACCCACTGGCTACTTCCATCTTTTTCTGGATGCAAATGTCCTTGAGAAAATTGTGCAGGAAACAAATTTGTATGCTGAACAGTTTCTAAGGGAGCATAGTTCTGGAATAAGCATGAAGGTACTCTAGCACCTCACTTTAGGGCAGACCTCCGGGCTCCCACTTCAAAGGTGTTGCACTCCGTTCTGTAATCAGTTAGAGGAAAGAAAGTCTGCCATGAACCACAGAAATGGAGGACTGACTGCTGCTGATTACATTCATACGCAGCCCAGTTGTGGCACAGCTTGTTGATTGATGGGTTTGGCAACATATGCAAGATAAATTAACCCCTTTAATGCACAGGATGTCAATCAGTCGCTCTCATGGGGGGCTGAGGGGAAGCTCCGGCTAACACATCAATCCCCAGCCCTCCCCGTCCATCAGTGATCCCACCAACCGGCACGAGATTGAGCAGGCAAGGGTGTGTACCGGGAACATGGCGGCCCGCTAACGCGCCGGCCGCAAGCTCCAGTGCCTCCGCCGTGCTGAGGCTTACTCACTGCACAGGACACAGTCCTTCTCGGCTTCCAACGGCCCGCCTGACGCTGCATAGCGGCTCCATCGCCAGCAATAGTCGGGATAGTTTTCCATGCAGGAGTCGCCCCCCCCAGCAGCGCTGTGGGGGAGAAACGAGCTCCAGACACGGGCCCACAGTGCCTTCATGCTGCCTCAGGGCTACGACACGATAGACGCGCGGTAGCTCGGATTTGCTTCCAGGGCATAGGGGGAAGTGTCAGCACCTGTCCCCCAGCAGTGGATGTCTCTCCAGGAGCACAGAAGAAAGAAGTGGCAAAAGGGAGGTCAGTTACCCTACCTATGACCCCCAAAAAAGGTTTGAATCCTCGTGCTACCAGGAAAATAAAGTCCTCCGGTCCCAAAAAGGTAACTGAACAGGCACCTTATTTATTTAGAAAAGGGGAGGCGTTAGCACTCACAGAGGGGTGCTTACTTGATTCCTCCACACTTGCCCACTCCAACAGTGTAGGAAAAAATAGGTATGCTCTGAGGAATGTAAAGTTTGCGGGGGGAGAACCACAAGAAAGCAGAGTGACCCAGATTCCATGCAGAATAACAAAGGCTTTGGAGGGCAGTTTGGGAGGAGTGCAAACCCAAATACCCATACAAGTACCCTCTCGTAAGACCGCTAAAAAGGGTACCAAGCCTATGATACCATCTATCAGCAGCTCAGGAGAGAGATTCAAAATCACCCCCTCACTGAGATCATTCTTTAAGATTAAGAACACCGAAGGGTCTCAGTCTAATCAGATCGGGACCTGCCCAATGGAGCCTCCTCCTCCTGCCTCCGAAATGGACCCTGTGTTACTCTCGGAAAAACGCTTCTCTCCCCTACTGAATGATGAGCTCCTTAATAGTCCCTCCGTGGACATCTTGGCATCGACCCCCCAGATAAGAGTAGGATCAAGTCATGCTCTCACGAATACTGAAAATCTAGGGGGGAAGGCAGGGAAGGGTCAGAGTACAAAGGGTCTATGGGTATCAGGAAAGAAACAAGAGATGCCTGGCATGGATGTTACTCGGATTCTCCTCTCCCTATCAAACGACATTAAAGAAAAATTCGCTGTCTCGGAGCAGAATCAAGCCAAAATTCAAGCAGCATGTGAGGGATTGGAGGAGAAATTGGTCGACATCACGGAGAGACTTCTCATCATGAAAGCCTCACTGGGGTCATTACAAGAGGAGGTAAAAACTAATCAGAAGGAGATAGTGGCTCTGAAGGCAGGAGAGAAGGAGCTGAAGGACAAACTTGAAGTGTTGGAAAACAATTCAAGAAGGAACAATCTAAGGCAGAGGTCTTCAAACTTCTTGATGCCGAGACCCCCCCTGTCAAAAACGTTTAGGCGTAAGGACCCCTTCCTGACAAACATTTCTAGAACTTGGGCCTCCTCATCATTGCCAACTATCGACAACCATAAATGCCCCCAATTCCCACAACAAATCATTTATACATTGGGGAAATAAATTAAACAGTTTTTAGCAAACCAAAGGTCAGTGGTTGGGGGCGTGGTCAAAGGTGTGGCTAAAAATAAAGGGTCTCATTTATGAGGCATTGGCGTAGGGCAGCGCTGCAAGTCTTATTGCTGCGCTGCCCTACGCCAATGTGAAAGGGCAGGAATGCACCGTATTTATGAAATATGGTGCATTCTTGTCCTTTTCCCCATTTGTTGGCACACAAATTGCTACCTAGCACCAACATAGGCAGGATGGTTTTTGTGCAGGAAGGGGCACCTTCGTGCACAAAATCAATCCTGAGAGGGGTTTTCCCCTTTCCATGTGTGCTGCAGAATGCAGCACACATGGAAAGAGGAAAAAACAAGGAGAAATTAAAACATTTCTCCTCGTTACGCCTGGTGTGGGGAGGCGTAAGGTTTTGGCACTGCCCAGGTTTACATGGTTTTGTAAATCTGGGGCAGCGTCAAAATCCATGGGCGTTGTGTGGGAACACCCACCGCAATGCCTACTTGACATAGAGTAAGGAAACGCAGCGACATGCGCTGTTTTGTCTTACTCAATATCTATGAGGCCATGCAAAGTCACGCAGGGTGACTTTGCCTTGCCTCATAGATCTGATTGAGAAGCTTGTGCCGCCGAAGCTTCAAAAAATATGACGCTCCGGCGGCGCAATGCTCTCATAAATCAGCCCCAAAATATTTTGTTCGTTTTTTAGGTCTTTCACCATCAGGTAGCTACATATAAAATAATGGGTAGCTTAAATGAATAATAAATGTAAAAAGTTGTTACTATATAGTACATTATAAAACCTCTATTATTTAATGCACTGCATAGGTCTGTGTGTAACCAGAGAGGCACAGAATTAAATTTGGTTGGTGCAGTGGAAAATAGTGACTTGTGTATTTTTAGTGCTGTGAGGTCACAGCCTGTGACATAAAGCACTGTGAATGTGTAAGTCATTATTTTATATTTGCATTACGCACATTATAAGGTAGTCTGCTACAAAATGTGCAAAGAGTTTTAGGATAAAATGGAGCTTCCAAAATGTAGATTTGTGTAATATCAGACCATAAGTAATGCATTTTTTTTGCATAACTGTCCCTTCAACACCTCCTTGGGGGTACTAAGCACTGTGTAAATACAGTTATCATTAAAAGCATGCACTTCACAGCCCAATTGCTAACCACCACACAAAAAAACACATCTTTGCCATCACAATGCTTGAAGTGATTCGAGCAATGAAAGCCAGAACCACTCCCAAGCATCCTGTACATTTGCAGATTAACTCCTAGCACACATTTAAATTTCATTCAGGCAAGCAGGCTCCCTGGCATGAAGGCTGATTTGAAGGATTGTTTTACCAGTCTGCCGGGCCTCTTCGTTTTACAGCACATCACACTCAATTAACTTGAAGCATTTTAAGGATTACATTTGACTCTGTCCAAAAGGAAGAGCACGTTTTGTTTTCCAGGCAGAAGTTAGGCCTGGAAATGTGCGACCCCCTTCTCAGGGCTCCGGGGCCCCCCTGGGGGTCGCGCCCCACAGATTGAAGACCTCTGATCTAAGGAGATAGTGCCTCTGAAGGCAGGAGAGAATGAGCTGAAGGACAAACTTGAAGTGTTGGAAAACAATTCAAGAAGGAACAATCTAAGGGTCCTGGGCATTCCAGAAGGCAGTGAGGGAGGAAATTTAAAGAGCTTTATAGTGGATTTGCTGACATAATTCTTCCCAGAAGCAGCAAAATTTGACCTAGAAAACAACATCCAGAGGGTACACTGTGATCCTTTTAGGAAATCCCCGGACAAAGGAAAACCTAGGAAAATCCTGATAAATTTCCGCACCTATACAATCAAGGAGCTAATCCTCTCAGCTGCTCTTAGAGGCAAACAGCTTAAAAAACAGCTGGTGACTGGTCCTTCACGATTAGATCAGATATCTCCAAGGCTACTAAAACTCGCCAGTGGGAATTAGGAAAATATATTCAGGACTTGAAGGCTTTAGGGGCAACGGCACAGATGAAGGGCCTGATTCACAGAACTAACTTACGTCAAAAACGTAAACGTAAACGTAAAGTTAGTACTTTTTAGGTATTCACAGAATACACTTACTCATTTTGGTATTCACAGAATGAACTTACTCATTTCGGTATTCACAGAAGTTAGTAGTCCTATCTTTAGGACTCCTAACTTCTGTGAATACCGAAATGAGTAAGTTCATTCTGTGAATACCAAATGAGTAAGTGTATTCTGTGAATACCTAAAAAGTACTAACTTTACGTTTACGTTTTGACGTAAGTTAGTTCTGTGAATCAAGCCCGAAATTTCTGGCGACCCTTAGAATAATGTAGAACAACAGAATGTATAACATGAGAGAGGTATCCGAGGTAGAAAACGTAACTGTTAAGAATAAGTCTCATAAAGATTCCTAACAGCTTGAAGTTATTCTATAGGGCGGAGGTACGGAGCTCAAATAGGGTATGTTGAAATACCCAGGCAGGATACAGGGAGGGTTCCCTACAGTGGGAGGGGGGGATGGGACACAGACATTTCCAAATTTTTTAGTTTATTTGAGCACAGGGTGGGAAGCAGATAGGGAAAAAAATCAAAAAAATATGGACCTCATTAATGCAAAGAGATAGAGCACTGGAAGGGGGAGAGAGGGCTGAAGATTATCGCTTTAAAGGAAAGGGAAGGAATGGCTAGCAGTCTCAGAATAACTTCTTGGAATGTCAATGGTCCAAGGGTAAATTCTAGACGAAGAAAGATTCTGGAGTTACTAAGACTCTCTGATAGCGACGTTATCCTATTATAGGAGACTCATTTGCGTCGTGAAGAATGGCTGGAAGTCTTAAAGAGGAATAGATGGATTTCTCACCCTGTGTGCACAAATAAGTCCTGTAATGTGAAGGGAGTGGCAGTCCTATATAAAAAATCGGCACAGGCTAGGCTGGAGGGTTCCACAACTGATACCAGGGGTAGATGGGCAATAAGCTATGTTAAGATCCGTAACATAGGATATACTTTTGTGGCCTATTATGGCCCAAATATCGATGATCCCTCCCCACTTAGGAAATTATACCAACAGCATCTCGTTACAAAATACCATATCATTTTTGGGGGGGATTTTAATACATTGCTGAATCCAGTTTTGGATAAATCTACTCCCAGGCCAGCAGTAAACTCTCCTAAAATGAGGGATTTTGTTCACCATCTGATAAAAAATCTAGCCTTGGTGGATACTTGGAGAATGAAAGCATGACAGGAGAGAGGGTATACTTTTCAGAACAAAAAGCTGGCCCACTCGTCCAGAATAGATTTTTTTTTTACTGACCAGAAAATAAATAATATCATTCTTAAGGTAACTCATCAACCGTCACACTTATCTGACCATGCAGCGGTTAAATTAGAGATTCTGGTTAAGGCCCCGCTAGTACAGACAAGGTGGACTTTAGATAGAACCCTATTAGGGGATGCAGAAGTAGTATTATCTCTGAAAGAGGAAACAGTCTTCTTTTTTAAACACAACGCTCATTCTGCTCCACCACACATTGTCTGGGACGCTTACAAAGCGTATCTCCGTGGGAAATTAATAAGTATAGCTGCTTATAAGAATAAGGTGGGGAAGAACAAAGTAAGGGAATATGAACAGGCTATTGAAGAAATCCAGGGAAAATTAGCAAAGAGTGAGTCTGTCCAAGCCTCAACAAAAGAGGAGCTACAAAACAAATTGACAGAAGCTAAGGGGATATTATCTGATTATCTGGAGGGACTAGTGAAGCAGAGATGGGAAGCTACTAGGCTGGCGAATCACGAATATGGGGAAGGATGCGGGAAGATGCTAGCATGGGAAGCAAGACAAGACTTGATTAGAAATGACGTAAAGGAAGTAATAAATAACAAAACAGGAAGTAAGTGTACAGAAGAGAGGGCAATCGGGGAAGCTTTTGTGAGCTTCTTTCAGGAGTTATATACTGACAACGTGGAAGGGACGCAACAGGAGATAATAGATTGGCTAAAACAGGACAAACTCGATGTCGTGACCTGGGAAAAGGGGCACTAGGACCCTGTACCCGACTGGTGGGGAGGGGACAGGGACCGGACACCACTACCGGTCAGGGGAGTGGGGAGGGCTTTCAGAACAAGGAGGGCAGGAAGACGGATGCACATGTGGGCAGCAGTCACGATAAGCAATAAAAGATAATTGCAACTGACCTGACTCTGGTGTGTTTCCTGGGGCAGAGAACACGACAACTGGCGACGAAGGCGGGATCCAAGACGACAGCAGACGCGTGTGCCCGGGGTCCTTCGTGACTGAGTGACGGAGCCAGGAGCCCACCCTGGTCCGCCGGCAAAGAACAGAAGAAGAATCGCCGCAACATCAGGAGCCACCCCGGTTGCAGGAAGAAGCGGAGCCAGGAGCCCACCCTGGTCCGAGTGCCGAGAAACAGAAAGGGGAGCAACGACGCGGGAGCCCACCCCGGCCACAGTGAAGAAGCGGTAAGAGGTCCCCGACCGCCTGACAGCAAGCGGTGCACCCGTCTGTGCGCGTGAGCATCGCGCGTGGATTAAAAGTGGTGCACCCGACTGTGCCTGTGCCCCAGCCGCCAGCCGCATCACGAAAGACTGCCGAATAGTGCGTAAATTTAAAGAAATATCGCGCGAACACAGCGGCCATTTTGGGGTCAGGCGGGAGCAGCAAATAAGCGTCCAGGAAAGCCCGGTGGCCATTTTAAGGTCAGGCGAAGACAGCAGAAGTCTCAATCTCGCGAGACTGCGGCGCCCATTTTGAGGTCAGGCAGGCTCAGCAAATCAGCGTCGAGGAAGGCCCGGCGGCTATTTTTAAGTCAGGCGAACATCAAAAGCAATACAAAAGGGGGAATTAAAAGGAAAACAAAACCTAAAAAAGGAAATACAACAAAAGAAAAGGCTAAAGAGCGAAGTGAAAAGGATAAAGAGCGAAATACAAAGAGACAAAATAGAGACGGGAAGTATATTATCACAGTGCTAATAAGAAAAGGAATTACGCACAAACGAGACCTGCACCAGAGCTGCACGTCAGGAAAATGGTTGAACCAGCAAGTGACAAGAACAACACACAAGCAATATTTCGCAGGCCACTTCCATTCAGCTTATCGGAACCACAGATAGGTATCAGATGGGAAAGATGGATTCGTCAGTTCGAACGATACATGCGCGCCACAGACATCGTAGAAGCGAAACACACAGATCTATTTTTAAACTTCGTAGGGGATGAAGTGGAAGACATGCTAATAACATTTCCCCAAGATCAAACAGCAACATAGAAGGGACTGATAAAGTGCCTCACAGACAAGTTTGACCCGCAAAGAAACATTAATTTCAAAAGGTACACCTTCAACACTGCGTGTCAACGAGCAGAGGAGTCCCTCGACGACTTTGCAACAAGACTGCGAAAACTGGTCACATATTGCGAATTCGATAAGTTTGACAATGAACAGGCAATTCGACTGCGCATCATTGAAGGCTGTCAGTCTGTGGAATTCCGCACAAGAATTCTGAAGGAACCGACCTCGCTAGAGAAAATTCTGACCATGGCCCAGGAGGAAGCGAGAGCAACAACGCATGCAAGACAGATGGAACTGGGAAAAGAAAGAAGAGTAGAGCAAACAAACAGGATGATTGGAAACAACAGGAAGAAAGAAAACACTGCGCCACTGCCAAGAAAAGCGCATGAAAGAACATGTTATCGATGCGGACTTGAGTTTCCACATGTCGGTGCATGCCCGGCAATGGGTCAGAAATGCAACAGAGACAATCATTTTGCAAGCGCCTGCATGGGTGCACAGTTTAAAAGTGAGCGAGGAAGACTAGCAAGACCATGGACGGCAACGAGCAGGTATGCCAGGCACATGGAAACGGCAAATCGCAGCTCCTCAGCTGAATCAGACGGAACAGCAGCACCCGAGAACGTGGAATGACTATATCTGATGTCCGATGCCCCTGCGGAAGACAGAGGGCCAGAGAGCATTCATCTCATAGAGAAACATCAGATAAGGAAAACAGCGACAGTGGACATTGAAGTGGGAAGACACAGCACACGTTTCGTGCTAGATAGTGGGGCCACATGCAACATAATGTGCATGTCAGAATATGAAAAGATGAAAATAAAACCGCCACTATCACCGTCCACTGTTGATGCATTCACCTGGGGCTCGAAGAAACCAGTGGTCAACATGGGGAAGTTTACTGAGACACTGCTGTACAAAGGTAGGTCAAGCAAAGAAGAAATACATGTGCTGCGGGGAGACATTCCAGCACCATGTCTGCTAAGCAACGTCACGGCGCAGGTGATGCGTCTCCTCGCAATGACCTACCACATGTCAGAGAAACAGAACATTCTTCGAGACTACCTGGCAATACTACAAGGCCTAGGCAAACTAAAAGGACGGCAAATAACACTGCACATCAATGAGGCAATAAAACCTGTGGCTCAGCATCACCGACGAGTGCCTATACACCTGCAGCCACAGGTAGAAGAGGAAATACAAATCCTGCTGAGCCAAGACATAATAGAGCCTGCAGACGGGCCGACCCCATGGGTGTCTCCAATAGTGGCAGTGCCAAAAAAGAACACATCCAAGATTCGCATATGTGTCGACATGAGGTTACCAAATACTGCGATTGAAAGGGAAAGACACCCTGGGCCACACCTGAATGACATGATCAGCTGTCTCACTGGTGCATGCCGGTTCTCAAAGCTGGACCTGTGTGAAGGGTATCATCAACTGGAGCTTGACCGCCAATCAAGGTACATTACCACTTTCTCCACACACATGGGCCTGTTTCGCTACAAACGACTGAGTTTTGGCATCTCATTGGCAGCAGAAATATTTCAGGAGACCATAAGGCAGGTAATAAGGCCAGTAAAGAACAGTTTAAACTACAGTGACGACATTTTGGTGTTTGGTGAATCAGATGAAGAGCATGACAGAGCTTTGAGGGCAGTATGCCTGCATCTGGAAAAAGCAGGCCTAACACTGAATGAAGACAAGTGCGAACTGGGGAGAAATGAACTGGTATTCTTCGGACATATCTTCTCCAAGAAAGGAATGAGACCAGACTCCAGCAAGGTAGAGACGTTGGAAAAGGCGAGTCCTCCAACAGACGTCGCAGAAGTGAGGTCATTTCTTGGGCTTGCCAGCTACTGTGCTCGATACATAAAAGACTTTGCCACGGTGAGCACACCGCTTCGAGAACTAACAAAGCAGGGCCAGAAATTCATCTGGACACAAGAATGCAATAGGGCATTTGAGGCCATCAGACATGCGGTAATAGCGGTGGATCATCTTGCCTATTTCGATCCACTGCTATGCACGGAGCTGACGGTGGACGCCAGCCCGGTAGGATTAGGAGCAATTTTAGCACAACATCTGCCGGGCAGGGACTCTCCACGAAAGATTGTTGCATATGCAGGCAAAAGTCTGTCTGACATTGAGAGGGCATACTCGCAGCCAGAAAAAGAAAGCCTAGCAGTAGTATGGGCATGTGAACACTACCACATGTTCATCTACGGGAAACCATTCACCATCGTAACTGACCATCAGGCCCTGGTGACAATATATGGCAATCCAAATGCAAAGATACTGCCTCGCATTGAGCGATGGGGCATAAGACTGATGGACTATGACTTCAAGATCGTGCACAAGCCGGGAAAAGAACAAAACCCGGCTGATTACATGTCACGGCATCCCCTACCGCAGACACCTGAGAACACATCAATAGCAGAAGAGTATCTAAACTTTGTGCTAAAACAGAACACTCCGGCATCAATAACGATAGCGGAACTAGAGCAAGAAACAGGGAGGGATGCCACGATGCAAGCGGTGAAAGTGGTGACAAGACAGCAGAGATGGAGACACGTCAACAACAACAGCACCATGGAAGAAGGAGTCAACAAGGAGGAGATGTTAGCATTCAAAAAGATCCATGAAGAACTGTCAGAGACTGTAAACGGAATAATAATGAGAGGAACAAGAATAGTCATGCCAAGTGCACTACGCAGACAAACTGTAAACTTGGCACACGAATCACACAGAGGCATGGTCGAGACAAAGAAGTTGCTACGCGAGAAAGTATGGTTCCCTGGCCTAGACAAAATGGTGGAGGACACTATCATAAGTTGCCACATCTGCCAAACAACAGGGCAGCCAGCAAAGCCTGAACCGTTACAAATGTCGGAACTTCCAAGGGCAGTGTGGACAACGCTGGCAGCAGACTTCTATGGACCTCTAGACATGGGCAACTACTTGCTCGTGATCATTGACGAGTATTCAAGATTTCCTGTCGTGCGACAAGTCTCATCGACATCAGCAAGCGCAACACTGCCAATACTGGACGACATATTTGCAGCCTGGGGCTCCCCACAAACACTAAAAACAGACAATGGTCCTCCATTCTCAGGGGAAGAGTTTCGGAAATTCATGGACTACCTAGGCATTCATCACAGGAAGATAACACCTCTGTGGCCACAAGCAAATGGCATGGTGGAGAGGTTCATGGGGAACATAAAGAAGGCTGTCCAAAGAGCAAAGCTGGCGCAGATATCAATAGGACAAGAACTCTGTCAAGTACTAAGAGATTATCGAAACACCCCTCACAGATCCACGGGACGATGCCCCGCTGAACTAGTGCTGGGAAGAACAAGCAGGACGAGGCTACAACAACTAGAAGCAACGGCGCCACCAGAACACAGCAGCATTGCTGTCAGAGACCACGAGGCCAAAGAGAAAATGAAAGCGTATGCGGATGCCCGGCGACATGCCACTCCGTCGCACCTCAAGCAAGGGGACTCAGTGGTAGTGCGTCAGCGGCAACTGAGAAAATCAGACAGTCCGTTCTCAAGGGAACCGTTAACAGTGACACATGTCAAGGGGCCTATGATAACAGCGGCAGCAGGCCCCTACGAATAACAAGGAACAGCTCTCACTTCAAGGGACTAAAGATCGTGGATGAAGACGGAGAGGACACAGCAGCAGTGAACACAGACACAGATGAGAGACATGAAGCTATGGACAACAAAGGAAGAAGATCAGACCACAGTGAGGGACAAGAAGAGGAATCGCAGAAGGACAAGGAAGGACCTTGTCCAAGAAGAGAGAGCAAAAGACCAAAAAGACTGATTGAAGAAATGTAATGATTGGGACAACGATACGTCTCTCTCTCTCTCTCTACCTCTATCTCTCTCACCAATTTATCTTGTCATTTTGTTGCAACAAAAGGGGAGATGTCGTGACCTGGGAAAGGGGGCACTAGGACCCTGTACCCGACTGGTGAGGAGGGGACAGGGACCGGACACCACTTCCGGTCAGGGGAGTGGGGAGGGCTTTCAGAACAAGGAGGGCAGGAAGACGGGCGCACATGTGGGCAGCAGTCACGATAAGCAATAAAAGATAATTGCAACTGACCTGACTCTGGCGTGTTTCCTGGGGCAGAGAACACGACACTCCCCTGCCTAAATATCACTCAGCAGACAGCTCTTAACCAAGAGATTTCCACGGTAGAAATAGATAGTATCATCAAGAACCTAAAGAATAGGAAAGCTCCGGGCCTCGATAGCCTGCCCAATGAGATATACAAAACCCTGTTAGAGGAAATCACCCCCTTCCTGGTAGGGATGCTTAACGCTATATACACAAAGCAAGCACCCCTCCCCCCTACATGGAGCGAAGCAGTGATTACTCTAATACTCAAAACGGATAAGGACCCGAAAAAATGTGAATCTTACAGGCCAATTTCTCTGCTAAATGCAGATTACAAAATTTACTCACAAGTCTTGGCTAAACGATTGGATAAGGTCCTAGGAGATGTAATAGGTAGAAACCAGAAGGGTTTCATGAAGGGGAGGCAGCTCTCTGATCTAACACAAGACCTGGTGTGTGCGATAGATGTAGCCTCTGTGATGGGGTCCCCCTTATCTGTTATTATGGTGGATGCCACCAAGGCCTTCGACAGAGTTAGTTGGCCCTATCTGTACGAAGTGATAGAACAAAATGGTCTTGGTGGTAATTTCCTCCATGCTATCCAAGGTATATATGCTGCCCCCACAGCAAAAATACTGATCAACGGCTCTCTGACCACTAGCCTTCGGATAAACAGGGGAACCGGTCAAGGCTGTCCACTTTCGCCGCTGCTGTTTAATCTGTATTTGGAGCCTCTTGCAAGGAGAATAAGAGTAGACCAAAGAATCCCCCCTTTCCAGCACGGGGACAGGTATAGGAAAGAGGCCCTATACGCAGATGACTTGGTAGTCTATACAGCGAATTTGGAGTTATCTTTACCAGTAGTCTTGGAATTAGCGAGCAACTTCGGGCGAATCCCGGGCTCAATGAAGATAAGACTGAGACTATGTCATGGAACAACCCCGTCCCCATCCACCTTAAACACTTGGATAAGACAGAGTTCAGATATCTAGGAGTACGAGTGACAAAAGACTTGGACAAAATGGCGGATATCAACTTCGCTCAACTTATGCAAGAGACTAAAAAACTTTTGCAAAGCTGGGTCTCCCTTCCGCTCTCCATTCTAGGAAGGGCCAATCGAGTTAAAATGACAATTCTCCCTAAGTTTACCTTTATTTTCAACACTCTACCTTTGTTTTTTAAGCCTGCTTGGTTTAAAAAACGTCATGGGCAACTTAGTAGTTTTATATGGAGGAACAAGAGTGAGAGAATCTCCTGGAAAAAGATGGAGGGGGGAATAGCACTCCCGGATTTTAAATTGTATTACTGGGCCTTTTTAAAAAAAAATTCTAGACGATTGCTGATGGCTCCCAGGACATGCCGATGAGATATAGGGAGATAATAAGCAACTTGGGCGAAGAAGGAAAAGGTTTTTTATTTAAATTTTGCCACACTAAATTTTTCAAAAAAATTACATTTAAGACCCTAAAGGCAACATGCAGAATTTGGATTCAGGTCAGGAAAATTCTTGGGATTCCATATTATAACTGCATGGCGCCAATTTGGAACTCCCCAGGGACCCCTCTATGCTTGAAGGACAGCCTAGCCTCCCCACTGGTAAACGCTGGTATACTAAGATGAGGTCAACTCGCGGAGGAAGGCATGTTATTAAAATAGGCTGCTCTTAGCCAGAGCACAGACTTTAACATATCCAGATTCAAATACTACCAGCTGGTCGCGATCCCAATCAAACCTCGGGCGGAGTCGGAAGTCGAGAAGGATTTAGTGAAGATACAAACCTACAGGAAGGAAGTCTCAAAGTGGTACTGGGCACTGGTACAAGGAGATGATAGCGGGAGGACCCTGGCCGAAGAAATCTGGAAGCTGGACATGCCAGGCTGCGACATCCAAAACCTATGACAAGTATCTGTTGCTACACTATGGGCTTCAGTGACCTCAGCACCACTCAGGAGGAATCATTTGTTTAACATAGGGCCTACTGGTCTCCCAAGAAACTCACTAAGGTGGGAGTAAGTAAAAGAAGATGCTGCCCGAAATGTCAACTGGAAAACGCGGATGATGTGTATCTGCTTTGGCAGTGTCCAGCTATCCAGCTCTTCTGGCGAGATGTGGGTAAAGTATTCAAAAAAATCCTGGGTCGTGACATTGAGGTAAGCCTTCCTTTGGTGATATTTGGAGTACGTGAGACAGACAAAACAGTCTTGGGGAAAAACACTATGTCTCTGCTTTTTACTTTAATAGCCACCGCACGCAGGGAAATTTGTCTAAAGTGGGTCTCTGAACTCCCCCTACCTGGGCGGGCTGGCTAAGCTTTTCAAGACACATAGCTAGATTAGACTTCCAGATGGGCTCGCACAAGAAAGAAAAAATGTAGGCCCCCTTTATTGCACTTGGTCTCTGATA
Organism: Calotriton arnoldi; assembly: GCA_963921515.1. Classification (NCBI taxonomy): domain Eukaryota; kingdom Metazoa; phylum Chordata; class Amphibia; order Caudata; family Salamandridae; genus Calotriton; species Calotriton arnoldi. Next base: position 2,262,816 of record CAWUFW010002178.1, read on the forward strand.
TCACCACTTCCAGCACATTCTTTTTTTTCTTTAGGGGCTTGTGAAATTACATTGTCCCAGGGTTGCTAATTTCTGCCTAGTCCAAGGATTAAGACAAGCCCAACAAGTTGACGAGATTAGTGGTGGCTGCCACTAGACCTCTCATCCACTGCAAGTGGGAAAAGGCTGGCTCCCGGTTGCATAGATCTTGGAAGGTGCGTGGCGCCCAGATTCTTCAGACCTTCGGTTAGATCTTGCTCCCTGCGTTTGTCAAACATGAGGACCCAAAATAAAAAATAAAATTTAAAAAAAGGAGAGCTCCCTGGGTGTCTTTTGGAATTTCTACCCTCCAGCCGCACCTTGGTGTTTGAGGGAGGCATTGCTGGATACAGAAGAGTAGTCCTTTTCCAGTGATGCTTTTCTCAACCTGACCCCTACTCATGGATTGCAGACACACCGCCAGGTATTATTTATTTTGGAGTTTGGTTGTCGGCCACCCGGTTCACCAGTTCCGAAGTCAGCATCTCTGGGCGTAATGCCACATTCCCTCCCCCCAAGGAAGGGGCAATATGGCAGACATTCCTTTTGTCCCCACTGCTACCTCGGGGCTTTTAGGACATCACTCTCAGGCAGCAGTCAGGCCACTTCAGCCACTGATTAGATATTATGCCATTCACATTTCATGTCCACCCAGGGCAGCATACATCATGGGACAATAGGTGAGCCCACTTCGGCTACTCATCAGTCGTTCAGCCATTCAAATTTTGCTATGACCACAGCATTTAGGAGGCCATGGTGGGTGGGCCAAACCATTTCTCTATGCTTTGTTGGGCAGAAGCAAAAAATGTACAGCTGAATAACTGATCAGTGGCTGAAGTCGATTCAGCCATTGCCTCATGAGAGTAGAATTACCATCTAAACGGCACAATAAATTATAAATGGCTGAAGTGTGCTCACCTACTTCTCCAATGATATTTGCTATGCTATGTGAAAGTAAAATGTGAATGAGATAATAACTGATCAGTGTCTGGTGTGGGCTGACACAGCCCTATGCTGTAATGAGTGCAAGCAGAGGGGCACATGGTAAAAATGGATAACTTCATTGTGAATCACCCACATTCTGCTCTTTCACAAGGAGAAAGTCTCAGAAAAAAGTTTGCAAGAGCTTGGGCCTACCTAAACATTTTATCTCCAGACCAATTGTCTTGGTAGCAGCTTGAGAGGTAAGAGGGAGAAAACAATCACAGTTAAATTTTCAATACAGTGTAACCAAAGCTGGTCACACAATAATCCGCTCAACAACTAAATCTGAATTTAGTAGGATTTGATTATAAACTTAAAAACAACTCGATATAGACCAGCCTCAACCTTATTGTACAGAAGTACAGAACAAACAAAATGAGTCCAAATATCCTGAAGAGATTTACCCGATATAATAGAAAGCAGACAACTAACTCTATGATGGCAATGCAAATGACCAGGAAAACGAACTGAGTATTACACTGCATCAAATGATTCTCCAAAGTAAGCATGAGCAAGCTATCTCTCCCTACACTGCCTTAAAGGGGCAACTCTAGACTAAGAAGCATTTAGTAAAGGTGAAATCAGAAAGGTGTCAGCTGTCAGATTCTTCAGTAGAAGACACTCCAACCATGGGTCATGTAGCATAAAGCGACACAAGCAAATGCATAGATCTGCTCCCCGTGACCCTAAGATGTCTCTCCTGTCCCTCACTAAGTTACAGCACAAAATATCAATTGTATTCAAGGTAGACAATGCCAGGTGACTTTTGCTAGTGCTTTTCCATGGCTACGGCACAACTGGATACTTGCACCACCTTTCCCACATCGATAAGTTGCAACTTTTATTCGTCCTTGGTCATACTTCTTCGCCATGAGAACTCGCCTTCTTGCTTGTTACCGCATCCCCCCCTTTGTCAAACTTAGTCTTCTCATACATTGCTATCTAACAAAACAAAGCCCTCTATGGTAACTAATGAGGCTTTGTCCACACCTGCAGTGGAGACAAAAATACAAGCAAATACTTTCTACGTTGAAGGTTAACTACGAAATACTGCTAGACTTTAAACATAAGCTTAAACTGAACAGTTTCTCAAGGCCCACTCTTGTCAACTTAGCAGTGCACAGGGTTACAGAATACGTACACATTTCTACAGATAGAATAGATGCAGCTTCTAAATACATGAATAAATTGTAAAGAATTACGAAGATGTCATTTCAAATGCACCTTCATGGAAATAGTCATTGTTACATGTTCAAACATTAGTCTACATATACACATTCCATTTTATTAACCCCACAATGAGACACAATTTATACGTTAACTTCTCGTGCCACATTAATATATGTATGTTACATAGGCCTTTATTATTGAAGTTCTGTACACAAAATTCTTCACACGGAGTGCTTCAAATATGCAATTTTCAATTTTCCGTAGTAACATTAATCACACAGAATATATTACAGTGCTGACTACGCATGATTATGGTGCACTCCTGTGGTATCTCAGATGAGATCAAAATTACACTTCTCTAATTCCCCCTCTGATGGCGTATCAAGCCATCACACAATCTCTTAATTTCATCTCTTGATCTTATCAGATTAGCCATTTTAAACCCTTGTTGTGGCAATTGCTGTATGCTTTAACTCCTCCAAACGCTTCATCTCATTGTAATATTCATTCTGTTTCCTTTCTAACTTTAAGTCTTCCCTTTTTCAAGAGACCCCTTTCTTTGCCTTGTATCTCCTGTACACCCTACACACCCACAATCAAGACCACTGCACAAAGGGCAATAATCAACAGTGGTCCCAAGATGGAACCATCTATATTACTTCCCAAATCTGCAAACCACCTACCTTTAGCAGTAAATCCATGTCCAACTGAATCCCCAACACCTTCCGTGGCCAACCCACTCAATTTATTATGTATATCAGTAATGTTTTTTATGAACTTCTGTAAGCCCTTACTTTTGTCTGAGACATAAGTACAACACTGTTGAACCTTCAACATCTGGCAAACTCTGCCCTCCTTTGCAAGCAGAATGTCTAACGCAAGATGGTTCTGCAAAACCATAGCCCTAATAGCAACCATCTCAGTATTTACAAGCAACAAAGCTCCAGCTGTATTAGTAGACAACTTATCAACTACAGTGGAAAGTTGTGGGGCGTGGCTTGGCCAGCTGCAAGATGGCCGCACTCTAAGTGGGCTCTGCCGGCCAAGCCGATAATCCGATAAAATCCTGCGGACTATCTAGGTGCTGCCTTCCGGCACCGGGTTATTCGGACTCATCTTACCTTGGGGCGTCTATTGCTGCCTTCCTGGGCCCCCATCTGTGCCGGCACGCTGAATTCTGTTGCTGGGGCCTGGCGCAGCGTCTGGGCCTTCCTGCTGGCGTGCGGAGGGCACTCGGCCTGGGCTGCAGCGGCGTCACCGACCCGCCGTCCTGCCTTGGTGGACTCCTGTGAACCAGGACACCTCACCGGAGCTGACCTGCCACACTGCTCCTCCGGACCCGGTGAGTCACTTTTGGTGCGGGTGCCTTGCGGCGGGGTAGGGGGCGCGCGTGCCGTACCGCCGGGCCCGGGCCGGCGCTCCACGCGGGCGCCTTTCTCCTCCTCCTGGCGCCTGCTGTCTTGGCCTGCTTGCTCTGGGCCTTGCGACGCGGGCGGCACGCCCCCCGCGACTCCCCGCTGCTCAGTGGCCCTGCGGGTGCGAGCTCCCGGCTGTCCCTTCTGGCTCCTGGCCGCTGAAGTCGGAGTCTGCATTTTCACCTCCTGCCGGCCCGCTGCTCTGTTCCTGTGCCCTGTGCCTCCTCTGCTGCCTGCACGGCCCGGCGCAGCCTAGTTCCCCCACTCCCGCCCGACGCAGATTTTGCCGCCTGCACCAACGGGCCTGATACTTGTCAGTTTCTCCCAGGATTGGGCGACCCCCCGCCGGGCTTGGCTTCGCGGCGGGTCGCCGGGACTGGCGCTCTGGTCATCGACTCTGGCCCCCCCCCGGACTCTCTGGCCTGCATGCCCGCTTCCCGGGCCAACTGTGTCTGCTAACCTGCCGGACTGGGGCATCCTCTTGCCTGCCTTCCACCGCCGGGGTGCCACTTGTTCTGCGGGGACCTGGTGCAGAGCCTTTTACCTGGGTCCCAGGGCTCACTCCTGGACGCGTCTCATCCCCCCAGGTCTCCCATTACCAATTCGGCCTGATTTGTCTCCCTGAGGCCTTGCGGAGGTACGCTGCTGCTGCGCCAGCTCCAACCCACCCAGCTGTTTTGGAGTGACCGCTCCTTCCTCACTGGGCTCTCGTGCTTGTTTGATGCTGGGACCCTCCTGGTCGGCTCGACTGGCCACATTGCACCTCACCCGCTACAGTCTGCCCTGTGTGCCGGACTGCCACCACTTCCTTTGGCGCCCTCTCTCTATCTCTGCCTCTCCTGTCAGCCTCAGCCTCCTTACACGCTGCTCCTCTCTTCTCTGGCCCCTGGTCTGTGGGGTGCGCCAGTGCCAGATCATGGGGCGGACTGATCCCAAGCAACCGAAGCTGGCGTTTGACCAACGTAAATCGACACGACAGGAGGGAGCAGTCACGGATTCTGGCGAACTCTCTACCCAGCCCGAACATGACTCTACCCGTGAGGATGATCTCAAAGCCATTATGCTGGAAGTGAAATCCACAGTCACCGGTATCGCCGCCCAGCTTGACCAGCTCTCCGCTCGTCTGGATACCGTTAAGGCTCGGGTGGACTCTCATTTTTTTTTAAAAACAGAATTTTATTAATTTTCTGAGAAAGCAAACAAAAAGCTTCAGAGACAGCATACATTAATGATTCGGGGAGCAATATATTACAAGTGCTATTAGTGACATAGCTGCAGCCTCCCTTAGGGTGCCGCTCAACGACTCCCCTGGGTCCTCATGCCCCACTACTGAATCCTCCCGCAGTCCACGCTGTATGCAATTATACCCTCCCTAGCAACCCCATGCATATTATCATTCGGAGTGCAGGGTCATCATAGGCATAAGGAAAAAACAAAAAAAATAAAGCACCCAGCCCCAACAACCCCCCCTCCCCAACTACCCCATAAAGCCCCTTTGGTCCCCCCCCACCCCACCCACCCTCCCAAGCATGCCGCTAGCCACTAACTAAAAGGGTTCCAGGTATTCCCAGGTCTTCCCCATGGACCGCCCGGTACCCCCTCACTCAAATCCGCATCCTTGATAGGGCAGAAACACTGGAGGCGATCCCCCGCAGACCCGCCAGCGGCTGCAACATCCCTCCCTGTCAGTTAGGGCTCACAATATCAGGTGTCTGGAGCGCCCCCCGTCTCAGTCAACACACTCTCCTCTGCATCAGGCGGGTTCTTAGTCAATTCCACAAGCGCCATCCATGCCCTGGCCAGCTCCATTGAGTTCTCGTTCCCCGTCCGTCTAGCCATGCCCATCCTGCAATTACCTTCACTCTCCACCCACTTTACAAGGTCCCTGCCTCGTCTTCCACCGGCTAGTAAGCTCCCTTTTCGCGAGCACTAATCCCAGGTCAATGAACTTACTGGTGACCTTGGTTTTCGCAGTGTGGGGATATACATGTAGTAGACAAACCCCTGGCGTCAGTGCCAGCTCTCTCTCCGTCACAGTCGCTAAGACAGCCATTGTTTCCAGAACATATGCAGGAACCCCGCCCCCACTAGAGCACAACATGGGCAGGCAGACGACCCCCCAAAATAGTCGTTCAGTTTGTTTGGCGTTAAGTAAGCCCTATGTAAGACATAAAATTGAATGAGCTGGAAGCGCGCATTTCGGGAGCTCCTCCATGGCCTCTCAACTACCGCCCCCCATGCTCCGTCCGAGAAGGGCTCCCCCAGGTCCGTCTCCCACTTAAGCCGCAGCGCCGTCTGGGGCTGACGCAGGTCCTGAGTAATCCGGCGATAAAGACAGGTCACCGCTTTAAAAGTACCCGCAGCCATCACCACGTATTGACACGCAAGGGACGTAGTCGGTTCCAACTGACCCCCTCGCCAATGTTTCCTCACTGCCGCAGCCAGGGCCGCATGGAAAAGGAAATCCCCACGTGGGAGATCATGACGCTCCAGGAGGTCATTAAACGGTAAGAGGTTGCCCTCCTCGTATAGATCCCCCAAAGTGAGTATGCCCAGCTCCGCCCAGGACTGCAGTTTGCTCCAGTCACCCCCATGAGGAAATACCTCACACATTGTCAGCGGGATTTCAGGCGCATACAGGGTCCTGACCCATACCTTCCTGGCCATACGCATCCAGCACCGCTGCACCACGGCCAAGTCCGACGGCAGCGCCTCGCCTCCCGGGTGCACCCGCAGCAGAACACAGGACAGCAGGCGCCAGCTAGGATCCAATCCCCCCACCGCCTCCGGATGTCGAATGTGACCCGCCACCCACTGCGTAAACCATTGGAATTGCGCAGCGTGATAATAGCCCTCCAGATCTGGCAGCGCAAGGCCCCCCTCCACCCTGGAATGTTTCATAGTGAGCAGCGCGACTCTCTGTCTCCCTATGCCCCACAGGAACCCCGTGATTAAAGAATTGAGCTGTGTAAAGAACCTAGTTGGTATCCAAACGGGGAGCGTCCCAAAATAATAACAGAACCGTGGTAAGGTGACCATCTTCACCAAGGCGACCCTACCCGCGACAGAGAGTGGGAGGGACCCCCAGAACTCAAAATTAGTTTTGGCACTACGCAACGCTTGCCCCACATTACCCTCCATCAGATCAGCACTGTCATGATAAATCCGGGTTCCCAGGTAGGAGAGGCAACGAGGTTCCCACGGTATCGCCCCCACAGTCTGCCTATCGCGCCCGCCTGCTTTGGTAGGAAACAAGCACGACTTGGCCCAATTCACACGAAGTCCCGACACTCTCCCCAAAGTCTCCAATAGCTGTTTCGCCCCCTGAAGCGCACCCCGAAGGTCAGGCAGGAACATGAGCAAGTCATCCGCATATAGCGCAATATTGTGCTCCTGTTCCGCCACCAAAAGCCCCGCATAATAACTGCCCGACCTGGCATGTGCAGCCATTGGTTCCATTGCCAGAGCAAACAACAACGGGGACAGTGGACATCCCTGCCTCGTGCCTCGGGCCACCCCACAGGCAGCAGAAATTAAGCCCCCCGTCCTGACACTGGCGGTAGATTCACTGTACAGCAGCGCTGTCCATCGGACGAACCGCTCCCCGAGCCCAAACTCCCGCAGTGCACCAGTAAGATAGGGCCATTCGAGGCTATCAAAGGCCTTCTCCATATCGACCGCGAAAATGCAGGCCTCCTCCTTATCATACGTGGCAGCCCCCAGGATGCGCACAAGCCGACGAATATTCATGGCGGTGTTCCGGGTCGGAATAAAGCCCGCCTGATCTCCATGCACCAGCGTCGTCATGTGGGGCATTAGCCTGCTTGCCAACACCCGACTCAATACCTTATAGTCCATATTGAGCATCGCGAGAGGCCTATACGAGGATCGGTCCCACGCAGGCCTGCCCGGTTTGAGAAGAGGAACTATGATGGCCTCGCGGGTGGACACAGGGAGAACACCCTCATGATACGCTCTGTTATACAGCTCCACCAGGCAGGGCACCAGAGTGTCTGCGTAGGTCGCATAAAATTCCACCGGCAGCCCATCAATTCCCGGGGTTTTGTTCCTGGCCATGTGCTTTATGGCGCTGCGTATTTCACCCGTTTCAATGTCCCTACCAAGAGCAATCGCCTCGTCAGAGCTAAGCTTAGGGAGAGCCGCATCCAACAGGAACCTCTCGTCACCAGGGAGGCCAGGGTCCAGCTTGGTGCGGTATAACTCGGAGTAGAATTGCAAAAATTGGTCGTTTATTCCTCTCTGAGTATAAACCACCTCACCCTCCTGCCCCCGCAGTTCCGTTATCGCTGTCCCTCTACGCGCCGGATTGGCTAACCAGGCCAGCAGGGCCCCAGATTTATCCCGCTCCGCGTGCATCTTGTCTGTGTACGCCTTAAAATCAAAGCAACGCAAGCGCTCGAGCTGAAGTGCGAACTCCTCCCTGGCCGCGAGCAGCGTATCATGTGTATCTGGGCGCTCTGGGCGCTCTCGCTCTGACACACGCAAGTGTTGCTCCGCAGCTGCCACATCTTGCAGCAGTACCTTGCGGACCCCCACCATCTCTACTATACAGCGCCCTCGGATCACCGCCTTAAAGGCGTCCCATTCCACAAGCAGAGTGGATGCCGTATTTGCATTGATCCTAAAGTAATCCTCAATGGCCGATCCTATAATGTCCTTAAACACTGGTCGTCCAGTGTGTCTGGCCGCAGCCGCCATGTGGGAATGGCCGGGCGATCCCGTGACCAGTGCAACTGCACCAGCAAGGGGTTATGGTCCGAGGACGTTCTGGCCAAATACTCGCTATGCATCATTCCCTCATGGACATCCGGAGAGCAAAGGACTGAGTCCAGGCGAACATGCAGGTCATGTAATGAGGAGAATCCCTGTCAGTCGGGTGATGGGTCCTCCACGTGTCCGTTAACCCCCAACGCTGTTGCCAGATCCTTCCTGCTGCCGCCAGTCTGTGTACCGGAGCATCCACTAAGGGGGGATGTGACCGATCTAAATGGACATCAGTAATACAATTAAAGTCGCCCCCCAAGAGCACAGATCCCACCAGCAGAGGGGCCAATTTCGCTGAGAGATGCGCAAAAAATGATACCTGGTCAGTGTTAGGTGCATAAATGCTCCCCAGCACTATGTCTCTACCATCTAGGCGCCCTGACACTACTACAAATCTGCCCTCAGGGTCCACCAGTTGGCCAGTGCTTTGAAACGGGACTCCAGCCCTGACCCAGATCAGAGCACCTCGTGCGTAAGCCGAGTATGTCGTACAGAACACCTGCCCTCGCCACCTGCGCTGTAAAGCTAAACCCTCCTGCTTGGTCAAATGTGTCTCTTGCAACAACGCAATCTGTACCCCTCTCTTCCTAAGATAGGCATGGACCTTATGGCGACGTGTCATGTTATGCATCCCCCTAATGTTCCAGGACAAACAGCGGATACCTACGGCGGTTCCCATAAGGTGGCAGTTCGTAGTCCGTTGTCCCTACCTCCTACAGCGGCATGCTTGGTCCCGAATTCTCCCTCCCCTCCCAATACCCCTCTAAACCCCCAACTCCCCTTCCCCAGGACAGGTTCCCTGAAACTAGTTCCCATCCAAACTAATACAACCGTTAACTGTGCACACAGCAACAGTGAGACGTGCGCCGATCCCTCAGGGCCCAAAGCCCCGTCAGGTCCCCCCCCCTGCACATCACCAATAGGGGGCCCCCGGTCAATAATAAACAATAGACATCGCCCCTCTCTCACCGCAGACCCAAAAACACACAATAAGCAAACCCAAACCAGGTTATTAGCTCAGTTCATGCAAGCAGCCGTCGTCCTTTCAGCCAAACAGGTCCGCCGTCTGCGGAGTGACCACAGGCAGTTCGAGGTCAGAACTCGCTGTCGGACTACAGGAGACAGAAGTCTCGGAACCACCCAGGTGTCGGCCAGGGGTAGCAGCACTCGGGCTCACCTCACCCTGACTGATCACTGCAACCGCATGTACCGCTCTGTCCCGTTCAAGGCGGAGAGTCGGCATCAAAGGTGGCCTCACCGGACTCGAGTGTGCAGGGGATCCACGCTCCACAGGGCTCGCAGCAGAGCTTCGCCTGGATCGCGTCCGTCGTGTTTCAAGCCAGTGCCAGGCCTCCTGCGGCGCAGTGAAAAAGTGTGTGCCAGTGGCGTCCACCACCCGCAGCCGGGCCGGGAAGAGCATGGCATATTGTAGTCCATGCTGGCGGAGTTTCCGTTTAAGCGCAATGAAGGAGGCGCGCTGTTTCTGAACCTCCCTAGTGAAATCCGGAAATATCATTACCCTGGAATTGTCAATCTGGAGCTGTTGCTTTTCTCTAGCATGCTGCAAGAGGTGATCCCTGTCCCGATAGTGCAGCAGTCTCACCACCAGTGGCAGCGGGGGAGCACCCGGTTTAGGAGGCCGCGCCGGCACCCTATGGGCCCGCTCAAGAGCAAAGAATGGGGATAGCCCCTCCGGGGCCACTTCAGATCTGAGCCACTCCTCCAGAAATCGGACAGCGTCATCCCCTTCTGCCCGTTCCGGGACCCCCACCAAGTGGAGGTTATTCCTGCGGGATCGTCCCTCACTATCCTCTGCCCGGAGTTCCAAGATCCGAACCTTGGCTTCCACCTGCGTCAAGGATTTCTGCAGGATTGAGACCACGTCCGGCACTCCCTCCATTGTTTTCTCCGCCGCCGATACTCTGTCCTTCAGTTTCCTGTGGTCATCTTTTAGCAGGGAGAGATCCACACCAATGGCGTCGATTTTCGCCTCAAGGGTTTCCCTGGACGAGGTAATAGCCTGCAGGATATCGGTCAGCGTAGGTCCCCCCGGTGCGACAGCCCCCGAGCGCCCCGGCACCTCTTCCTCCTCTTCAGATTGTTGACTTGCCCCGTCTATCTGGAGGGCCGCAAATCCCTTCTTCCTGGACACCCGCCCCATCTCAGCAGGGCACTAGGGGCCACAGGGACCCTCAGCTGCCACAGGTTCCCACCAGCAGCCAAACCGTCCACTCCCCGGATTAGCTCCGGCAGCGGTCAGATCTCCGTCCCAGCAGCGGGCAAGAGTGTCCAGCTGTGTTGCGGCACACCGCGAGGAATAGCCGTCCCTCGCCAAGATCCCACAGCTACCGCACCAGGGGGGAGAGTCCGGGGGCACCCCTCGTCATAGATGTCGTCTCGCCCGGGCGCCACAGCCAGGGAAAGCCCCCCAGCAGCCCAGAGTGCAGATAGTGGAGTCCTCTGGGGCACCGCACCCCGGCCCCCCGGCACCCAAGGGATCAAGGAACTCGGGTGTCCGGTGTCCCCCAGACAGCGCCCTCTCACAGCCAGGCGCCCTCCTCAGTGGTCCCTCTCCCGAGACCAAGTCCAGCCGGGGGCTGTCAGGCTCCGCGGCAGCACGCCCGGGCCAGGGGAAGCTCAGAGTTGCGGCCTCATGGGCCCAGTTGGCCTCGGATAGACAGCCCGGCCGGGCTCCAGCGTTCCACCGGCACATTCCGTTCCCCACCGCCGGCCACACACACTCGCACCTGGGCTCACCTCCACTCACCCGGCCGGGTCCTCCGATCAGTGCCCGCCGGTCACTCCCGCAGTCCGGGTCTCCCTCAGCGCCGCCATCTTGGGACCGCAAATAGCTCCCCGCGTCATCGAGGTCTCGCCTCTGCAGGGCGCCTCCACTCCAGATCCGCCGCCGGGCTCCGCTGCAGGGAAAGCCAACAGCCACCCCTCAGCCGTCCACCACCCAGCGCAGGCCGCCCAGGCTCACGGCGATCCCCTCATCAGGTCGCGGCCGCCATCTTGAGCGATCACCGCTGGGAGCCGACCCGGCCAGCAAAACTGCTCCCCGCGTCGCGGCTCGGCCGCGCGGATCGCCGCCAAGGCACCAAAAGGGGCAGCAAGGGTTCCGACACCCAACAGGTGCTCAGGGGCCCCCTTAGGTCACCAGGATATATGGTAGCGGAGGGTGGCCACGGAGGAGCTCCGAGGTCCGCTACGTCCGCATCGGCGTCAAGCCACGCCCCCCCTCGGGTGGACTCTCATGATCCTCCAACATAGCAAAAATGGAAGATTTTGTTGAACAATTGATTTGCGACTTATTTGGGGAGGTTCTTTCCCCGGTATTCATCGTCGAGCGTGCCCATCGCTCTCTGGGACCCCGGTCCGCTCCTGGTCTTCCTGCTCGACCTATCATCGCCAAACTATTGAATTTCCGGGACGCGGTCCTCCGAGCTGCCAGGGAGAAGGGGGAAATTCGCCATCAGGGGAACTTAATCTCCTTCTACCCTGATTATACAATGGCGGTTCAGGCTGCGCGAATTTCTCCCGGCCAAACGTTTGCTGCAAAAACACGACGTATCTTACTCTTTGGCGTATCCGGCCTAGCTGCGCGTCAGACACGGCTCGCAGGTTCACATTTTTCTAGAACCAAAGGCTGCTTTGGCCTATGCCAAAAAACTGGACAAATCACAGCTCGCCACCCCTTCCAACTCCCAGGTGGCCGCGACCGGCGATCTGAGTGACAATGACTGATAACAACCCTTGCTCATGTACTCTGATCTCCTGCGCTGCAAGGCACGAGCTTGCCTGTTCTGGTCCTGGTTCCTGTTGTTACTCCACTACTCTTACGCTGGCCCGCATTTGCCGCCCTCATGCTCCCTAGCTCAAGGATCCGGCTGATCTTTTCTGCTGATGGGACTTTTTCGATACAAAAGGGGATGATGGACGGAACGTTTGAGCCAATCAAACACTCACCCCCAGTCAACTGATCTGGGTTTAATCCATCATCATTCTTTAGCTCACTCCACCACCCCAGTTCAGACATGGCCATATGCAAATCAGTCTGACCCTGTGCCTCATGGGAACAGTCCAGCCCGAACTGCCAAGCCATGTCTTCCCTGGACCGGAAACAAGCATCCTAGGACCGGTTTCTGGCATTCCAGCCGTCATCAGCCAGGCTTGCTTGAATCCAGTGGCAAAGTGAGCAAGGGACCCACGTCTGGGCATACCCCGCCAACTTAGGGCGAACAAAGCGATACAAAAGGGGATGATGGACGGAACGTTTGAGCCAATCAAACACTCACCCCCAGTCAACTGATCTGGGTTTAATCCATCATCATTCTTTAGCTCACTCCACCACCCCAGTTCAGACATGGCCATATGCAAATCAGTCTGACCCTGTGCCTCATGGGAACAGTCCAGCCCGAACTGCCAAGCCATGTCTTCCCTGGACCGGAAACAAGCATCCTAGGACCGGTTTCTGGCATTCCAGCCGTCATCAGCCAGGCTTGCTTGAATCCAGTGGCAAAGTGAGCAAGGGATCCACGTCTGGGCATACCCCGCCAACTTAGGGCGAACAAAGCGATACAAAGGGGATGATGGACGGAACGTTTGAGCCAATCAAACACTCACCCCCAGTCAACTGATCTGGGTTTAATCCATCATCATTCTTTAGCTCACTCCACCACCCCAGTTCAGACATGGCCATATGCAAATCAGTCTGACCCTGTGCCTCATGGGAACAGTCCAGCCCGAACTGCCAAGCCATGTCTTCCCTGGACCGGAAACAAGCATCCTAGGACCGGTTTCTGGCATTCCAGCCGTCATCAGCCAGGCTTGCTTGAATCCAGTGGCAAAGTGAGCAAGGGACCCACGTCTGGGCATACCCCCGCCAACTTAGGGCGAACAAAGCGATACAAAAGGGGATGATGGACGGAACGTTTGAGCCAATCAAACACTCACCCCCAGTCAACTGATCTGGGTTTAATCCATCATCATTCTTTAGCTCACTCCACCACCCCAGTTCAGACATGGCCATATGCAAATCAGTCTGACCCTGTGCCTCATGGGAACAGTCCAGCCCGAACTGCCAAGCCATGTCTTCCCTGGACCGGAAACAAGCATCCTAGGACCGGTTTCTGGCATTCCAGCCGTCATCAGCCAGGCTTGCTTGAATCCAGTGGCAAAGTTCGGGCTGGACTGTGGGTGAGTGTTTGATTGGCTCAAGCGTTCCGTCCATCATCCCCTTTTGTGTCGCTTTGTTCGCCCTAGGTTGGCGGGGGTATGCCCAGACGTGGGTCCCTTGCTCACTTTGCCACTGGATTCAAGCAAGCCTGGCTGATGACGGCTGGAATGCCAGAAACCGGTCCTAGGATGCTTGTTTCCGGTCCAGGGAAGACATGGCTTGGCAGTTCGGGCTGGACTGTTCCCATGAGGCACAGGGTCAGACTGATTTGCATATGGCCATGTCTGAACTGGGGTGGTGGAGTGAGCTAAAGAATGATGATGGATTGAACCCAGATCGGTTGACTGGGGGTGAGTGTTTGATTGGCTCAAGCGTTCCGTCCATCATCCCCTTTTGTGTCGCTTTGTTCGCCCTAGGTTGGCGGGGGTATGCCCAGACGTGGGTCCCTTGCTCACTTTGCCACTGGATTCAAGCAAGCCTGGCTGATGACGGCTGGAATGCCAGAAACCGGTCCTAGGATGCTTGTTTCCGGTCCAGGGAAGACATGGCTTGGCAGTTCGGGCTGGACTGTTCCCATGAGGCACAGGGTCAGACTGATTTGCATATGGCCATGTCTGAACTGGGGTGGTGGAGTGAGCTAAAGAATGATGATGGATTGAACCCAGATCGGTTGACTGGGGGTGAGTGTTTGATTGGCTCAAGCGTTCCGTCCATCATCCCCTTTTGTGTCGCTTTGTTCGCCCTAGGTTGGCGGGGTATGCCCAGACGTGGGTCCCTTGCTCACTTTGCCACTGGATTCAAGCAAGCCTGGCTGATGACGGCTGGAATGCCAGAAACCGGTCCTAGGATGCTTGTTTCCGGTCCAGGGAAGACATGGCTTGGCAGTTCGGGCTGGACTGTTCCCATGAGGCACAGGGTCAGACTGATTTGCATATGGCCATGTCTGAACTGGGGTGGTGGAGTGAGCTAAAGAATGATGATGGATTGAACCCAGATCGGTTGACTGGGGGTGAGTGTTTGATTGGCTCAAGCGTTCCGTCCATCATCCCCTTTTGTGTCGCTTTGTTCGCCCTAGGTTGGCGGGGGTATTCCCAGACGTGGGTCCCTTGCTCACTTTGCCACTGGATTCAAGCAAGCCTGGCTGATGACGGCTGGAATGCCAGAAACCGGTCCTAGGATGCTTGTTTCCGGTCCAGGGAAGACATGGCTTGGCTGTTCGGGCTGGACTGTTCCCATGAGGCACAGGGTCAGACTGATTTGCATATGGCCATGTCTGAACTGGGGTGGTGGAGTGAGCTAAAGAATGATGATGGATTGAACCCAGATCGGTTGACTGGGGGTGAGTGTTTGATTGGCTCAAGCGTTCCGTCCATCATCCCCTTTTGTGTCGCTTTGTTCGCCCTAGGTTGGCGGGGGTATGCCCAGACGTGGGTCCCTTGCTCACTTTGCCACTGGATTCAAGCAAGCCTGGCTGATGACGGCTGGAATGCCAGAAACCGGTCCTAGGATGCTTGTTTCCGGTCCAGGGAAGACATGGCTTGGCAGTTCGGGCTGGACTGTTCCCATGAGGCACAGGGTCAGACTGATTTGCATATGGCCATGTCTGAACTGGGGTGGTGGAGTGAGCTAAAGAATGATGATGGATTGAACCCAGATCGGTTGACTGGGGGTGAGTGTTTGATTGGCTCAAGCGTTCCGTCCATCATCCCCTTTTGTGTTGATGGGACTTTTTCTGCACCGGACCTCATAGCCCCACATTTCTCTCTCCTTTTTTCTGCTGCATTGACACTTTCGGCATCGGTGGAAACAAACAATTAGGCAGTACTGGTCTTCTATCTCCTGAAACTCAAATGTCATCATCTCGTTTCACACATCCTGCTTTGATCCAACCTTGCTGTTCCTCCTCAGTAACTTTCTCTTGAAATCTCTGTACTTCCTTCCATGTATCAGCAATTGTCAAAAGAGCAAACGTTTAGTGCACAATAACGTGCAACTTCGTCTGCATAGCAATTTCAAATTGTCACAAAACCTTTTCCTTTACAATGGGCAGAGAATTTAATTACAGCAACTTGTGCTGGCATTTGTAGGGCCTCTAACAGGTTTCTCACATTTTCTCCATTGAGGATCGGGGACCCGGACGAGGCCATGAATCCCCTTTGAGACCATAACAGGCAGAAGTCGTGAACTACACCAAACCCATACTGACAATCGGTGAATATTGTCACTTTCAGTTGGTCTGAAACGCACCATGCTCTGCAAGAGCAATCAATTCTGCCACCTGCGCGGAGAATACTCCTTGAAGCCAGGCAGCTTCCACCACTCCCGTAACTGTACAGACGGCATAAGCAAGCAGCCCTCAGGTTTCCCTCATTGTCCCTGAGACAAGAGTCATCCACAAACATGGTGTAATCAGATTCAGAAAATGGCTCATCAGTAATATCGAGACGGGGCTTGGTGCATAGTTCAGTAACATCGAGATAATCATGCTCTACTTCGATCTCATCCACATCACAATCAGGTAAAGGAAGCAAAGTAGCAGGATTCAGAACTGAACATCTTTTCAAGGTAACATTCTCAACAGCCAAAATAGTCTTCTCATACCTTTTTGAGCCTTCTATTGGCTAGGTGCTGAGTATGAGTTCGAGTCAACAATATTTCAACTGAATGGGGTACATAGACAGTCAAAGGGTGACACATAATGATGCTTTCGCATCTCTCTATGCTGACACCTGTTGCAGCAACAGACTTGAGACATCCGGGCAACGCTGATGCTACTGGATACAGAGTAGCTGAAAAATAGGCAACTGGTCTACGGGCACTTCCATGATTCTGAGTCAATACTGCGAGAGCACAACCTTCTCGTTCACTACAAAAGAGCAAAAACGCTTTGTTGTAATCTGGCATTCCTAATGCAGGAGCATGACAAAGGCTTTCTCTCAGCTCCAGGAATGAATTCAGTCATTGGCACTGGGCACCGGATCTGACACATCCTTGTATGTCAACCTCTGCAGAGGTGTGGCCACTAGAGAAAAGTTGGGTATCCACTGGCGACAGTAGCCCACCTTTCCCAGAAACATCCTGACTTCCTTCTGCGTGCGAGGCGGATTCATTTGCATGATCGCCAAGATTCTTTCTTGTGACAACTTTCTCGCACCTTTCACAATGTGATGTCCTAAGCAGAGGACGTCCGTCATACAGTACTGCAACTTACTTGGGGACACGTTATGTCCATTCTCAGCCAAATGGTTCAGTAGGGCAACTGTATCAGTTTTACATGATTCTCGAGTATTCGATGCAACCAAAAGGTCATTGATAAACTGCACCAGGACAGAATTACAGGGCATGAACAAAGACTCCAGATTTTTCTTCAGGATCTGGTTAAGGATTGAAGGACTCTCCGTAGAACCCTTGTGGGCTACGGCACCATGTTAAAACATGATTCCCCAGCCGAAAAGCGAATAAAAATTGGCTTTCCTCATGGAGGGGAATGGAATAGAAGGCCTGGCAAAGATCAATGGCAGTGAGCCATTCAGCTTCACATGGAATCTGAAATAATATCACAGATGGATTCGGTACCACTGGACAACAAGGAGCCACCCCGTTATTAATTTTTCGGAGATCCTGCACTATGTGGTACTTACCGCTCAGCTTCTGCAAGCCCATAATGGGCGAGTTACATGGACTCACCAGGATAGCTTTCAAAATGCCTTGCTCAATCATAGTCTCGATCACAGGTGTAATTCCAACAACTGTATCAGGCGTCTGGTTATATTGTGGTGTTCTGGGGAATTCAGCATTTGGATTAACTTGGATATGGACCGGCTCAACTCCTCGGATGAGTCCAATGTCCTTTCCAGAAAAATCCCAAACTAGGTCTCTTACTGTATCTCTGAGCTCCAACGGTAAGACTTCTAATGTCAACATGGGTAACAATGAAACGCACAAGTTCTGGTTTGCCAGTTTGAAGGCAATGCCCTCTTCGTTTGTCTGAAGTTCAATACCCTTCGGTGTGCAATAGATGGTGCAGTTTAACTTGCACAGCCAATCACGTCCTAACAGGCACACAGGTCTAGAATCACACACCACAAATTGATGATTATCTTCAAATGTCCCTATCTAGGGAGAGGTGTGGCGCAGCGGCCAGATCGGCTGACTCCGGAGCCCGGGGCCCGAGGATCGATCCCTGGTGCCGGCCGCAGCTCAGCTCAGCATCATGTGACTCTATGCAAGAGCTCACTTAATCTACCTGACGGCCCCTAGTGTGAAACCCTTGAAGGGTGATATGGTCACGCTTTACAAATATTAATTATTATCTTCACAGGCACTTATTCAGTAAGGGGGTTTGAAAATCTCTTATTTGCAACTTGGATTGTTTTTCCTGAGAGGGGTAGGTTTGGAATCTCTGCTGTTCTCACAGTAGAGCGGGTAGCACCAGTGTCAATCAAGAAAGTGACATTGTGGCCATCTACATCAGCATCAAAGTATGGTCCACTCTGGTCTACCTCTAAGACTGCACCAAGCGTACAGTCTTCCTCCCACCTCAGGCAGGGTCATAAGGACTCATCTGAGCTGTACCCATTAGATGTGTCAAATATGGGAAATTGTTGGTACCGGCCATTATGACGGGACATATTCTGATTCTCATTCATGTCTGCGTTCTGATTAAATCGGGCACTATTTACAGCTTGCTGTGGCATCGGGGGTTGCGGTGCTTACACTATTGCCCTTGGGACCCAGTTGAATTTTGGAATCTCGGTCTGGGTACATTCTGGGGCTGCATAACAATACCGTGGGGTTGATGAAATCATCCTTTCTGTTCTTGATTTGCAGGATTAAAGCAACATTCACATTTCCAATGCCCCAACTTGTTACAAAAATGACAGGTATTGGATTTCTTAAAAGTGGCAACATCAACTCCAGTCTTGGGATCTATTGGAAGACCTCTTCCTTATCTCTGAAATCCTCCAACTTGTTGCATCAGAGCCCCAGACTGGTAGACTCCCTGCATAGGGGCAGTATTCCCTACATAAGACTGTCCCTGACCCCTTTGAGCAGCCTTCATCTGCGCTACCATCAACTTTTCCTTTAACTTCTAGTGCTTCATCTCAATTTCATGCCAACAATATTTAGCGTAACGCAGAATTTCGTCAGCCTTATTCTGCCAACAAATCAAATGTTGTTGTATCAGCACACTAATTTCAGGTCTCAGTCCAGTCACAAATCTGGACATCAAACTGTCCCATATCCTCGGGTTCTAGGTTACCCATCCCACTATATTGTTTGAAAGCCTGCAACAACCTTTCATAACTTTAGCTTTCAACCAAGTAATCACCTGCTCGTATTTCTTCATCACTACAGGTGACGGACCATGTGTCACTGGATCTCTTTCAGGCTCACCATTGGGCCATTCTGTAGCTATTTTAAATGCTGACCACAAACCACTGGGGACTACAATCTTGAACGTATTCAGATCGATCCACAACACCTTCGAGATTTTCATAAAACCACTAGGTTACCTCTACTCCAAGGTACATGCACATAACCTCCACTCAGTACTTCGCGCAATGGGGAAGCCTTAACACCCATTCCCGTTTCCCCCAAAGAAGGAGGTTCTCCCGTTGTTCTTTTGGAACCTTTTTTTTTTGTCCATCCTTCTTTCCATTTGTCCAATGTTCTCCAAATCTGAATGTTTAGAATTAATACCCAGATTTGGGTCTTCAATCCTGGTAATCTCAGATTCTCTATGTCCTGAACACTAAATGCAAGTCTATGATTTTTCTGCAAAGCCATTGTTCGTTCTATATCAACATCATATCTCTGAGCCAAATTAGATAGTTTCTCATGAGCCTGTCTCGCTCTCCTAGTCCTATTCTTTACTCATGAATAATAATTCATCCAGTTGTTAGGTATCCATTCGATTAAGCTCCAAACTCCCACTTATTTCACCCAATTCAGTTTTTAATTTAACTACATCTATCAAATCTACCTTTACAGTCAATTTTATGGTTCCATGGTTCACCCCTGCACTCTGATTTTCATTCGAATTATTATTATTATGCTCCTTCACATAGCTCTAAATCTTGGACATCAAATAGATGTTGGCTCTCCGAAGTTCTTTTTTGTGTAGTGCTATCTTGTCGTGTACTATTAAGTACACTCTGGAGAGTTTCCCATACAGGAGGATCCATACCTACCAATCCAGGAAAAGACCTTATAGGGCTGAATCCATTCTGTACAACTGAAGGATCTGCATTCGTTGCACATGGTGAGCTCGCATTCTTTGGGACCAACGGGACAAATTGCATTCTCTGGCTATCTGCTCCTCTTTCTGGTACCTTCACTTCTGTAGAAGCAGGCACGCTCTGACTTTCGTTCTCAGGAGGACTAGGATCATACATAGGGACTACAGGACCAATAGTAACTGGTACTGTAAGAGCATCTGGAAGTTTTGAAGCCAAATTAGTGTTACAAATTCCTGAAGAGCCTGGGACACACAATCCCATATTTCCTCCTGTTATATTCTGTGTTGTGCTAGTTGATATAACCCCGACAACACCAGGACTAGAGGCAACCGGTGCTGAAGTATCTCCAGAACTACTAGTAACACTCATATTTCCCCCACTTCCCATGTGTGTTTGATTATATGGGGGTGGACTTTAGCTAACAGTCCATCCAAAAGGCTGTCACTTGCGTCAATATTGGTGTCATGGGCATTGGATCCAGTCACCTGTCATACTACATCACAGTGAAGCATCTTCAACCATCTCAAGATATTGTTCTGCTAAAACTATGAACACTGCCACATGTAACATGTACACCAATATACATCAATTAGCATGTACTGCTTATCATGTTAAGCATTATTATTGTATATGCGGCGTATTATGTAATGCATTATCTATTGTGGCTAAACCCTGTTTCTGCACAAAATCCCTGATGGCAGTGGTAGGTACATATCACGTGTTGAGTGCCATTGTCTAATAAATGCACGCGAACACATGCAAACTGCCTGCACGTTCCTACTCCTTCAGGAGCAGCACTCGGCACACATGCAATCACGTGCCAACTCCTACAACGTACTTACCCCCTCAGGAGCAGTGCTCGGTAGACGTGCACCAACCGCTGGATACGTGCATCTGCAGTAGAGGGTATTTAAACCGCATCCTTTCCAGATTCTGGGCTTAGTCTTGTTGGTTTGCAGTCTCACTTACCTGTCTCCAGTTCTTCTGCAGTTCTTCTCTAGACTGCTTCTCTCCTCAGGAAGTCTTCTTTCCAGCGGCCACACTGGGACTTCCGATCCCCTGCCACTCCTTCCTGCTCCACAGAGACATACTGCGGTGCCTGCAAAAAGAGCGCAAGAAGGTTAATCTTCATTCTGGTACATTGCACTCCTTGGGCTGGGCTTATCAAAGCACGCCAAGCAAGGTAAAACCAAACCTTATTGAAAAGGCAGGATACTGTTGATATTTGATGTTTTTTTCTGTAGAGACACTGTTTTGTGTAGATTGAGAGAGAGCATCAACAAGAAAGCCATATTTCTTGTAAAAGCGGTGCTCTGAAAATAGGACAATAGATATTACAGTGTCGAGAACTAATCCAAGAACTGCACCTCATGCCAGAGTGGATATTGAGACTTTTTGTGCAGTTTGAGACTTTGAAGACTCCTTTGAGATTACCCCCTATTTGTACAGACTCGTTGTGTTATTCGTGGAGTCATAATATTATTGATATTTCAGGTGGCATTTTCATATATGAGTGGTCAACAATTCTTTATGTTGTACAACATATTAACTAGCACCTTTCGTTACACAACTAATCATACCCAATCCACACCGTGAGTCACCTGCTGTTCGATATCCTGTGTTTATTACTGGTATGCTTATGCTACATATGCAACTGTATTGTTGTTTCCTAAGTAGAAGATTGTTCCACATGTAATCAGTATTTTTCCATTTCAGAAACAACATACAGTCAATTACCCAAGAGCAACCCTGGTGGTCAGTGAGCTCGTATCCTGGAAATCCGAATTCTGAACCTATTCCCTACGCAGTCCTTGACACAGAGAAAACATAGGCAGGAGAAGAAACGATATTTCTCTTTTTTCTCCTATCACATCCCCCTTGAGAGTGATCGGAAAAGCATTGTACAACTTCAGTGCTGCGCCGATAGTTCTCTCTGGGATTTGGGAACAGTCGTTGCCCTAGCGGAACCACCTGGAGTTCAGGTGAGTGGCTTGCAACAGTCTGCATGCCCCTCTCCCTCCTTTTTCTTTTCATTTCTGCTTCTCTCTGCATCATTTCCCTCACTTGTTATGGCAGGGTATAATCTCGCTCCCACAATCATGTCTAGTCTCCATCACTTTTGTTGGCCATCCCATCTCGCATTTGTGTATTCATGCATCACCTTCTTCATCCTCAATTGATATTTGTCCCTTTGCTTGGCATGCGTTGCACGTTCCAATGCATTAAGCGCTTCAAACTGTGTGGGTCTAGGTAATGGTTTCATTGCAAACAATATTCTTCTCAAATGGCCAATTATTTTCAAGTTGATAGTACCATAGCGTGGAAACATTAATGCACCCTCTTTCTCTGTGACCTTGCGCCAATTCTTAGGCCAGATAATAGTATGGAGCCCTACATTTGTCGCCATATAATGAGCTGGGGTATCCTACAGTGGCGCTTCCTTGCCAATTCTAGTGGGTACATCTTCATCTCCTCATATCACACCTCTTACTGTTTTAAAACATCTCATTTTTCAATCTTTTATTTCAACAATTTCAACTCAATCCAATTTAAACGAATTTCAAGTTCCACGCCAATACGATCACCAATAACAGCACAGCATCCGAATGACAGTGCAACCAATCCCAGCGCGGCATTACACCATCAGACCTATCCCAGCGCGGCAAACTCTGACGTCACTCTCACTCCTCGCAGCAGTTTACCCTCCTTCACAATCTTCCCCACTCTCTGTCTTTCTCGCTTCTGATTTTACTAAAACAACAACTAACAATTGTCTGCCCGCTAAAAGAATTGATAGAATTCAATCACCCAAAGAACACGTGTTCACGAATGAAACCCCGACCAGCGGGGAATCACTTAAATCAATATAGTTCCCCTTCTGCGCAAAAAGGTTAACCACACTAATTACAACTCAATCTTGCACACAAAAGTTCCCTATCTCAACTGGGCTGTCAATGACGTCTCATGACAAACCCCACAAAACCTTAGCAGACAATTACAACACAGTGTCTTCTGCACCTTTATTATATATCCAGGGATCTTTGGTCAAGTCGGACCCAATAACAACTTCAACCACTTAACACCACATTCACACGACTCTCACAACATCTCCGCTAGACATCACACAATCAATCTTGCACCGCAAGCTAAGCATAGTCCTCACACACACAATCCTAGTAATACTCAAACCTACGTCGTCGTTTCAACGCACGCCACTGGAATTCCATCTATTCTCCACTTCTCGATCCTGGATTCTGGACTAGGGTCAATGGGGTTGGGGTCAAGACTGTTCTAGGTTGATCCTATCTCCCTATATTTCAAGAGCTAATCACCCGACACTGCTACCAGCTGCAAGAGCTTGGGCCCACCTAAACATTTTATCTCCAGACCAATGGTCTTGGTAGCAGCTTGAGAGGTAAAAGGGAGAAAACAATCACAGTTACATTTTCAATAAAGTGTAACAAATTTGGTCACACAATAATCCACTCAACAACTAAATCTGAATTAGTAGGATCTAATTATAAATTTAGAAACAAATCGATATAGACCAGCCTCAACATTATCGTATAGAAGTACAGAACAAACAAAATGAGTCCAAATCTCCAGAAGAGATGTATCCTATATAATACAAAGCAGACAATTATTTCTATGATGGCAATGCACATGGCCAGGAAAAAGAACTGAGTATTACACTGCATCAAATGATTCTCCAAAGTAAGCATGAGCAAGCTATCTCTCCCTACACTGCCTTAAAGGGGCAACCCTAGACTAAGGAGCCTTTAGTAAAGGTGGAAGCAGAAGGGTGTCAGCTGTCGGAGTCTTCAGTAGAAGGCACTCCAACTATGGGTCACGTAGCATAAGGCCACACAAAAAAATGCATAGATCTGCTCCCCGCTAAGTCTTAAGCGGTCTCTCCTGTCCCTCACTAAGTTACTGCATAAAATATCAATTGTATTCAAGGTAGACAATCCCACGTGAATTTCGCTATTACTTTTCCATGGCTCCGGCACAACTGGATGCTTGCACCACCTTTCCCACATCGATAAGTTGCAACTTTAATTCGTCCTTGGTCATTCTTCTCCTCCTCCATTAAAACGTGCCTCCTTGCTCGTTACCGCGTCTCTCCTTGTCAAACTTTGTCTTCTCATACATTGCTATCTAACAAAACAAGACCCTTCTATGCTAAGTAATGAAGCTTTGTTCACACCTGCAGTGGAAACAAAAATACAAGCTGAACTGAACAGTTTCTCGAGGCCCACTCTTGTCAACTTAGCAGTCCACAGGGTTACAGAATACATGCACATTTCCACACATAGAATAGTTTCAGCTTCTATATACATTAATAAATTGCATAGAATTACGAAGATGTCATTTCAAATGCACCTTCATGGAAATAGTTCTTGTTACATGTATAAATGTTTAAACATTAGTCTACACATACACATTCTATTTTATTAATCCCACAATGAGATACAATTTAAACGTTGACTTCTCCTGTCACATTAATATATAAATGTTACATAGACCTTTATTAGTCATGTTCTGTACACAAAATTCTCCATGTGGAGTACTTTAAATATGCAATACTCCATTTTTTCCTTAGTAACATTAATCACACAGAATATATTCGAGTGCTGATTACGCATGAATATGGCGCACTCCTATGGTATTTCAGATGGCACCAAAATTACACTTCTCCAAGTTTCTCCTGGAATCAGGACAACTGTGGCATAATTTCTTTTTGCCTTATTAGGTGTGTTGCAACATGAACTCATTTTTTTCTTATCTTTTTTCTTGAGTCAGATAAGTGTGAGTTTTGAGACTGCTGTAGTTTTTGTGATCACACTTTACTACACTCTCACAGCTTTACATTCCATTCCTTTAGTTCATAGCCCCCCCTCACCCACAGCATTAATGTCTATGAGTACCTCTGCATTCTACCTAGGCCAGAAGGTTTTAGTTAGAAAACAGAGATGATATCTCGATGGATGATTGCTTCTGAAGTTTTAACTTGAATAATGGAGGAGACCTCTGAAGCAGGGTCCGATACAGAGACAGTATCAGAGGGAGATGGTGATGGAGCAGAATCTGGGAGTGATCTTTCAGGTCGGAGTTCCTTCTTATAGTGATTCAGAGGAACATGGCCCTGGTAGTCGTGATGTCTTTTCACAAGCACAAACTGTGCAGCAAAAAGCCAGTGACATGGAAGATCAATGTAGAGTGCAGACAGGTATCACGCCAAGCACACGCAGTGTGTTAACTTGGCAGACTCCTAATTTGGTTCTGCCAGTATTTCCCCATTAACTGGAGATGCTGGATGTAAGGTCAATGAAGCAACATTTTTTACATATTGGCTACTTTCATCTTTTTCTGAATGCAAATGTTCTTGAGAAAATTGTGCAGGAAACAAATTTGTATGCTGAACAGTTTCTGATGGAGCATTTCTGAAGGAGCATGAATGTACTCTAGCACCTCACTTTAGGGCACACCTCTGGACTCCCACTTCATTTGGGGAGCTGAAAACATTTCCTGTCCTGACGCTAAACATGGGAAAAGTGCACAAGCCGTCAATACAGTTCTACTGGTCTGGGCAAATAATAGGGATAATCTGTCCTGCGTAAACATGCACCCCAAGATGATAGCTGCCCACTATCATCAGAAATATAAATATTTAAAAAAGATTATGGAGAAGGCACCAGAAATAATTCAAGTGCAGGTTCTTTGAATACCAAACATCTATCATCATGTTTTCATCAGAACATAAAACATTTAATTTATTCAGAACGTAATTCATTCACAGCCTAATCCAATACACAGACATCGATTATAGATAAACATTGCATCAGAATTATTCCATCAACATATAGAAACCCCAACAACTGGTTCCTCGTTAGGTATAGCTCACAGGTAAAAATAATCAGTAGTAGAGACTTCAACTTTGTTGAGTCTCAACAGGTTAAAACAGAAATAATGCCAGCCAATACGTGTTTCACGAATCCTATCGCTTCATCAGGGCTGAAATAAAAATAAAGATAACAAAAAAGCCTTAAGAAGCAAAAGAAATTCTTATGTGACATGAAGTTATTCAATGTAAGTCTTACACTATCCATTAGAAACTAGATAAGGAGGTGAAGGAACTACAATTCAATTAAGGCGAAACATAAAGTTTAACACATGTATTAACCAAATCATAAATATACATCAAAAAGAAATACATCCAATACATAGATTTCTCGAACAACATATACCCTATACATAACACATATATGTGCAAAGTGCACACTCACCCAGAATGGTATCTTGGTGCTGAATAACAGATGTTTATTGTTATCCAACTCAATGGCACTCATTTTAGCGACCTCTGAAGGATGAAAGGCTGAGTAGACCCACCAGGATTTTAACCTGTGACCATGAGGTCAAATACAGGCCCCTACAGCAGAAGCATTAGTCCACTAAGCCATGAGACCCGGCTTTGTTTACACAGATAGGCTTACATTATCCATACTTTTTATATATATAAATAATACATCTGAGGTTTAGTATTCAAAAACCTGAATTTGAAGAATTATTTTGGGGTGCTTCTTCCATTAAAAACATTTTGTTGCGTGTCCTACTGGTCTACTCATATGGTTTGGGCAGCACCCATTTTCACACCGGTCATGAGCAGAGACAGGTTTTTGATTCTGCAGTGTATACTGCATTTCAATAACAATCCTGCTGCACTGCCACGGGACCACTTAAACTATGGCAGGTGGTTCAAAATTCGGCCTGTCTTGGAACATTTCCAGAGATGTATATTCCTGGAAAGAATACAGCAGTAAACGAATCCTTCATGTTATATAAAGTGACTGCTGGTCAAGCAGTACACATCTAGCAAAAGAGCTTGTTACAGCATAAAGATGTACATGTTGTGTGAGAACCCTACTGGTTATGTGTACAGCCTGAAAGTATACAGAGGGAAGGACTCTGCAATAAATTCTACAAGTTGACCATCAATATTAAGAGCTAGTGAGAAGATCATATGGGAGCTTGCCAATCTCTCCTTCATAAAGATTATAACCTTTAGGTAGATATCTTCTACACAGGTGCCCGGCTGTTTAGTGAACTGTACAAAGCTGACACTGTGGGTTGCAGTGCCATCAGAAAGCACCACACAGGGTTTCCTCTGGAGCTTGTTTACAAGAAGCTCCAAAAAGGCCAGAGCAGTGAGCTGTGTTGCAACAAACTGCTAAATCACAGATTTTCAGGCAGGAGGGAAGTCTATGTGCTCAAGATCAGAGCACTTCTCCCGTCAGGTTTGGGGACAGTTGGCAGAAGTCCACAAGCCCATCTATATACATGTGTCGAATGGATGAAAATGACCAGGTTCTTTAACCATATAATGAGAGTCGTGGTATAAGAAGTTTGCTACTCACCCGACAGAGTTGGCAACATACAATGCCTATGTTGTTTAAAGGTAGATGAAAACTTATGTTGTTCCTTGACTTTCAGTTGGCTGTTATTGAAAGGCTTTCTGCTTTAGAAGCAGTGGCCTCTAGTTTGTCTGCTGTGGAGACAGTGTAGGGTTTAAGGATTAGCACTTTGTGTACCACACTCCTGCAACAAAGCAAAAGAGTTGGCAATATCGCTGATGCAGAGTTTGTGGTCATCAAGGAGAGTAGATATTATTGTCTTCAGTGCCAATCTCAGCCTGGCCTGTATTTTCTAACTTGCTTCACTTTCTACCACACAAAAGTAAAGTTCTGGGAAATTGACTGAAGTGGAGTACATAGATTAGGAGTTACTAACTGCCCCCAAATGCCTGTTCATTGATACATAACCTTCAATTGGTCATTACCTGAGTAGCTGTGTAGCTTATGGAATTCGTTCATCTAACTTTGAAAAAAGGGCTCTAATTCAAGTTTTTTTCTTTCTAAATTAGATCTGATCCACCACGTCTTCACTGACTCCAGTAAAGAGGCACACATTGGTCTTGCTTTTGGCTGCTTGGCACCTTAATCCTACAAAATATGGTGAAAGTTCTGTCCACTGAATTACAAGTGCATTTCAGTCAATGCATTTTACATAATGGTGGGCAGGACAAGTGTCAGGGTTTTTTGGACAGGGTACTCAGTCAAAACTTAAGGCCCTTATCCTTATAGAAGTGCTCTTTAGGGAATTTAGTAGATTCTGCACCAGAATGTTTAGCCCCATTTTCAAAGGTAGATTTGCTGACACTGCCTAAGGATTGGGCCACAAATTCATCCTTAGGCACTGCCAACTTACTTCCACTTCCACAGAATCAGGAACTGTAGCTCTCCGAAACGTGATGGAAATGTGTGTTTTTGCAAGGACTTCTGGGTAAGAAAACCTTGTGGGACCCAGACACGTGACCCCACAATAGACTCACCTGGGTGTCTAGTATTCGGAATTGTCTGAGTTCGGTAGGTTTCCCTGGGTGTCGGGCGGGACCAGCCCAAAATCCACAGCTACCAACATTGAAAAAAAGGGTCAGTTTTCAGTGTAAAAATGTTGTGTGTCCATGTTGTGTTTTGGGCCTTTCGCTGGTGGTAGGCCCACCCACACAAGTGAGGTACCATTTCTATCCGGAGACATGGGCACACTGGAAGGTAGGACATTTGGGCATCCCTGCAGATCTGGAACTTTCCTTTTTAGAAATGTGAGCAAAATGTTTGTTTTAGCCTAAGTTCAAGGTTTGCAAGAGCTTCTGGGTAAGAAAACCTCATAATGTCTTTGCAAGTGATCCCACCTTGGACTCCCCCGGGTGTCTAAATCTCAGAAATCTCTTAGTTTGGTAGGTTTCCTTGGGTGGGGATAAGCCCAGGCCCAAAATCTATAGCTACCCAAATTGCAAATAAAAGGGCTGGTGTTCAGTGTAAAAAATTGATGTGGCCAGTTTGTTTTTTGGGCCCTTACTTGTTGCGGGTGCTAGGCCTAACCACACAAGTGAGGTACCATTTTTATTGGGAGGCATATGGGAACGCTGGGTGGTCGAAAATGTGTGGATCCCTGCAGATTCTGGATCTTTCCATCTCAGAAAAGTGAGGAAAATGTGTGATTTGGCTAAAGTTTGAACATTGCAAGGGCCTCTGGGTAAAAGAAAACCGTGTGAAAATCACACAGTCACACCACCCTGGACATCCCCAGGTATCTAGTTTTCAGAAACAGCATTTGAAAAAAGTCACCTGGTTAAGAGGAAATGGCCACATGGAATGTGGCGCACTGTGATTAGCTGTAGTATCCTCTTAATAAAAAGCAAAATAAAAAAATAGGGAGAAAAAAGAATGGAAATGAAAACTATAAATGGAGAAAACTATAGGTCTGGCCAATCAGCCTAGGCACTAAGGCATACTAATTCTGAGATGGGTGTGCACGTGTGATCAGAAAATGCCGCCATTCATGTGGCAAGCAAGCAAATGACTGATGTGGACTGAACTATTACCCCATGCAGTAGTCTGTCATGGATAGAAGCAGAGAGCAAATGACAATCAGACAGGCCAATGAATGGTTAATTCCCGCATACAGCTATCACAATCATCCCAAGCCCCTCAAGTGACATCACAGGAGCGCACTCGGTTCGCCTACCCTTTCTATGACTCACTGTGTGGCACAAGCTCTCTGGGTGTAGTTCAGCTGCTGGGGGATGCACAGAACCCTGGTTACAGACCACGTGGAGAAGTAACACTGCGGAAGCAGTTGGATGTGCTCATGCCTGTACCCGGTCCCACGTCTGTCCTTTGAGTTACGAGCCATTGTGCTGCACAGCTGTGCTGCAAAGTTGCTGTTAACAAGATACAGCTGATTACACGCCTCCAAACCCTTGCTGCTTCTGTTATTTGTCATCTCGAAGTCAGGTCGATGAATGCGTTTATCAACCTGTTGACCCCCTGCACTGGATTCATGGTAGCTGGCTGGCCTGCCTATCGGGGAGTAATCTCCCGGATTAGGGAGCCGGGTGGTGGTGGGAGCCCAAATTACAAACAGGGGTGGTTTCTAGCAGCTGCAAAGAGCTAGTGTGGCAGTGGGAGTCAGTGGGAGCCACAGCAGCTCCTAGTGTAGGACTGGCATTGGACTGACATAGTTGCAGCTGGTGTGATAATGTCCAAGTTTAGCAGCTGAGTTGTGGGCATGTCAGCAACCACCGCCTGTATGTATTTTGAAAAAAATCTTTGAAAAGCACTGAAAATCCCTAAATATTCAACAACTAGAGAACAGTGTTTAAGGCATTGGCCCCTAAGGGAGTCTCCAAAGAGCTGCTTATAGCCTTGAATATGAATTGAGTTAGCCACCACAGTGAGCTAGTTACAGGTTCCTTACTTTCCCCTTATTTGAGTAATTTGCAACACTTTGTATCAACCCTGCAACTCCTGTCTCTCTCCCAACTTCATAAGAAGTAGTAGTCATCTTTTACGGTGGAGACTAGCAGGGAACTCTTTGATTGTGATCACAAAATCTATCAACAATTACAGTATAAGCCAGGCTATGATGAAGACACAGTGTTGCATCTGCAGTTTCTCGGCACCTGGGTGCCCAAGAATTGCGGTCCTTTGGGGGATCCTCAGGTTCTCAGGCCTCAGAAGACACCTTATGAAGTCCTTCTCTCTTTAGCTCAATAATGGCATTCGCCTGCCTGAGGGTTTGCAGCTGCCTTTTAAGGCAACTCTGCAGCTAGTCCACTTCAGCTTTTGTTCTCTTATTTTCTCTTTCCATCACAGCTGTTCCTCCCTTGGTTTCTTCCGGTCTTATGTCTTCTTGCATGTGGTGTCCTTTTTCTGTTCTTTTACTATTTAAAGGCCTCGGTCTGGTTGGAGGGTGTGTCACAACAAAGCCATGTTCCTTTGCTTGTTTACTCGCTCCCCCCATCTGCTGATCCTGACTCTTCGCACTTCGGACGTCCTCACCTGAATTTCGGACTCCTAGTTTTCTCCAACCCTGTGAAAACTTCATCAGTAAGAAGGTTTTTTACTCTTCTGGCTTCTTCCTCCTGAGAAGGTGGTAGCTTCTTGAGGGCACTTCCCTACCATATATTCCAGTGTTCGGTGACATTGTGGCTTCCGGAAACAGTCGCCCTTGCCTTAGATAGAGGGAGACCCAGATCTGGGTTACAGGTAAGCGTCCAGCCCTGAACAGACATTTTTCTTCTAGGGCATACCTCACTGTCCATTATTACAACTGGGACAATATCTGGATTTCAATTTAGTTCTATCTGACTAATTCAATCCCAGACAGCATCATTAAAATGATAATACACTCCCAAAGAATAAGGACAATGGAATCGAAGTAACAAATCCCAGGGAGGACATTGGAATACTGGAGTTTGGAACAGCAATTTCAAGGCAGTCAATACTTACTCAAAACTTGTCACTGAAGGTTTTTGAGGAAAAACAATGAAATAACAAACAATCTCTGATTGCTTTGCTGCACTAAATTCTCCACCTAGATCTGGGACTAACCATGATATTATCAATAAAAATTCTAATTTTAATAACAAAAGGACAGTAGTTGCTCAAATAAATATCACAGCTACATTTCAAGTTATGATCAATCATGACATTGTCTCTGATTTCAACTCAGAATCAATCTACGGAAGGGACCTAACACCAACCAATACATACAGCCCTAAAAACTCAGAATTAAATATCCCACTAGACGACCCTGAGCTGTTACATAAACAACATAAGTACTGTCAACACAAGCAATACTGCAGGCAACACTGAAAACCCAAATACACATCCAACAGGATGACATACAAACAATGACTAACTAGGTAAAAATGATTATGGTAAGGTTGATGACTTTCGATCTATGGCTATCTGGTAGTGGAATCAGCACTACTTTAAATCGAATATCAGACACGCATATTAACCAGACAAACACAGTACGGAGCCAAGTAATATTATTAAAGAATATCTCTATAGAAATAAAAGCTATGTCGGAAGATTATAATAAAAAAAAAAAGAATCAGATAAACTAACAATCTTCATGCTTAAATTTCAAAGCCTTTTAGGTATCAATGATATCGTTGACCAGATATAAGCTCCTAACTTATAAAATAGCAACAAAGATAGATAAAAACAAAGCTACTAGTAATCAAGCTTTAAACTGAAGTCAAAGAGAACACACTTACATATACATTGACTGGAACTTTGGCTACCAATAGAGAAAGAGTGGAACTAGAAGAACAAAATGTAATCAAATTGAACATTAATAAAACCTATGTACTAACCAATCCTCCCAACTCAATAACAAAAGCTACAACACCTATATATCTGGACAGCAGTTTTCAACCATACATTAGCAAACACAGACAATAACAAGCATTTGCAATGCAAAAGGTCTCGCATTTACGCGAGTTGGAGCTATTGGCATTGTAAATGACAATGCGTTTTATTTAGGTTTCAAAAACCAAAACATAAATAAAAGGCATTGTCATTTACAATGTCAATAGCTCAAACGTGCGTAAATGAAAGTGAAATTTGTACTTGTAAAGCGCACTTATACCCCCAAAGAGGTGTCCTGGCGCTGTACGCATACCGCTGTGGAACCCTTCCTGGCTTTTCCCTGTGAAATGTCCACTCCTGGGCACCCCCAGGGTGAAGCCAGGCATCCCAGCGCTGTTGGGGCCGTTGTGGAGATTAAGCAAGCTATTGCCCAGAGTTGCAGAGTGGGACCCATGATTAGAATAGGCACCGAGGCGAGAATTATCAGGTCCGAGGAAATTGAGCCCAAGACCCGCCGAGGCGGGAATTGAACCCTGGTCCCGGGACAGATCTCTGCATCAGGGTCTGCCGCTCTAACCATTGAGCCACACTTCTCCACAGATGAGAGACCTGTTGCATTGCAAATGCTTGTTAATTCTTTTTCTGCATTAAATGGGTTGGACATTTCGATTCTTGGAGCCCTATACCCTCACCCACACGCCCAGCTGCATTCATCACTATGTAGAGGACGTTTCATACTGGACCTGTGCCATCAAATGGGGGACTTTCAATGAGAATGCATCACTGGCCCATGTCTTTCTCCAGGCCTCTGGTGTAATGTGATTGGTATTTAAATCCAGGGCTGGTTTCAGTGGGTCGTCCAGTCAGCAGCATAATATATTCAAGATCTACTCAGGGCATCCTTTTTCTGACTGCTGATTTTTAATTCGCAATTGTGCTTCCTATATGCATTCGCACTGATTGAGGATGCAGGGTGTCGTGCCTAGTGCAATAATTACTCTTAAATTGCCTCTCTGGAACACTTGCTATAATATTGTAGTGAGTGCACAGTTTTAGGAACGGCTCACCTTGGCCACCCTGGTTTCAGTCAGCAGAATTAACAGTTCCATTTACCCACTTGTGCATGGCTCACAAGCAACAGGCATTCTAGATCCTTTGATGACGTCTTCATGTGTTTTGAGACATATTATGACATAATTCAGCAAACGGTCCCTTTAAGAGGCCGGTAGATACACACAATTAACTTGCCAAGTAGCAGCGCCCATCTAACGTTCCCGTCTCTTACGCGTACTCCCACTGTGCCATCACCCCAAAAACATTATTATAAGAAAAAGCCGAGTTTAAATTGTATGCAGACCCCGTATTTTATATGTGTCTCCTTACTAAGAGAAGAGATCGCATTTTGGAACAAGCATTTGCAATGCAATAGATCTCGCATTTATGCGAGTTTAAGCTATTGGCATTGTAAATGACAATGCCTTTTATTTAAGTTTTAAAAACGAAAACAAAAATAAAAGGCATTGTTATTAGTAATGTGAATAGCTCAAACTCGCGTAAATGCGAGACCTATTGCATTGCAAATGCTGTTCAGCTTGGTTCCAGAAAGGGCCAATATAAAATATGAATGCAGATAGTTGTACTGGCGAGCACTAAGGCGTAACAGACAATGATTTACACAGAAATAAATGGTATTTGTAGCATTGCGCTACGGCATAAATGAGGCCAGACTGACCATTCAAACATTTAAAAACAGGCTGCAACGTATTAATTTGCAGTTAACACAAGCGGGGCACATCAGTTAAGAAGTAACCAATAAGAAGCATCACTAATCGATCTGTAGGACTATATATATATATATATATATATATATATATATATATATATATATATATATATATATAAATATATATATATATATATGAAAAACCAAATGCCCTTGAGCAGCGGGAGAGCACTCGACGGCGTTCTTCTCATTAAAAGCCTCGCTGCAGCTCGCCTCCCTGCTTCCTGTGATAATAGGATAAAGCCGACGCGTTTCGAGGCATAGCGCCTCTTTTTCTCAGGCTGACAGGAATACACCGTGGGCTCACCATTAACTCTCTTTTATTGGCAAATTGACATCATCGCACTTCGTGGGCGTGGCAACACTACCCTAATGGCATGCTGGAACTTATAGTCCCCAATGGTGAGTATCATTATTTTCCTATAGTAGGTACAGTGTATTAAAGTCTCTTAACTCCTTTATTTCCTTAGTAGGATGGAATGCAGGAAAAGCGGGCTTTGTTTTACGCATAAGAGCGCCGTGCCTCATGATGTGGAACAGTTCCACTCCACAGCCTTTTCTTGTAATTGTAGAAAATGGTGCTTCTCCCCACGGCAGGGGCCGCCGTGTAGAAATGTGAAAAACCAAATGCCCTTGAGCAGCGGGAGAGCACTCGACGGCGTTCTTCTCATTAAAAGCCTCGCTGCAGCTCGCCTCCCTGCTTCCTGTGATAATAGGATAAAGCCGACGCGTTTCGAGGCATTGCGCCTCTTTTCTCAGGCTGACAGGAATACACCGTGGGCTCACCATTAACTCTCTTTTATTGGCAAATTGACATCATCGCACTTCGTGGGCATGGCAACACTAGCCTAATGGCATGCTGGAACTTATAGTCCCCAATGGTGAGTATCATTATTTTCCTATAGTAGGTACAGTGTATTAAAGTCTCTTAACTCCTTTATTTCCTTAGTAGGATGGAATGCAGGAAAAGCGGGCTTTGTTTTACGCATAAGAGCGCCGTGCCTCATGATGTGGAACAGTTCCACTCCACAGCCTTTTCTTGTAATTGTAGAAAATGGTGCTTCTCCCCACGGCAGGGGCCGCCGTGTAGAAATGTGAAAAACCAAATGCCCTTGAGCAGCGGGAGAGCACTCGACGGCGTTCTTCTCATTAAAAGCCTCGCTGCAGCTCGCCTCCCTGCTTCCTGTGATAATAGGATAAAGCCGACGCGTTTCGAGGCATTGCGCCTCTTTTTCTCAGGCTGACAGGAATACACCGTGGGCTCACCATTAACTCTCTTTTATTGGCAAATTGACATCATCGCACTTCGTGGGCGTGGCAACACTAACCTAATGGCATGCTGGAACTTATAGTCCCCAATGGTGAGTATCATTCACAGGAAGCAGGGAGGCGAGCTGCAGCGAGGCTTTTAATGAGAAGAACGCCGTCGAGTGCTCTCCCGCTGCTCAAGGGCATTTGGTTTTTCACATTTCTACACGGCGGCCCCTGCCGTGGGGAGAAGCACCATTTTCTACAATTACAAGAAAAGGCTGTGGAGTGGAACTGTTCCACATCATGAGGCACGGCGCTCTTATGCGTAAAACAAAGCCCGCTTTTCCTGCATTCCATCCTACTAAGGAAATAAAGGAGTTAAGAGACTTTAATACACTGTACCTACTATAGGAAAATAATGATACTCACCATTGGGGACTATAAGTTCCAGCATGCCATTAGGCTAGTGTTGCCACGCCCACGAAGTGCGATGATGTCAATTTGCCAATAAAAGAGAGTTAATGGTGAGCCCACGGTGTATTCCTGTCAGCCTGAGAAAAAGAGGCGCAATGCCTCGAAACGCGTCGACTTTATCCTATTATCACAGGAAGCAGGGAGGCGA
Source organism: Calotriton arnoldi (assembly GCA_963921515.1). Lineage (NCBI taxonomy): Eukaryota > Metazoa > Chordata > Amphibia > Caudata > Salamandridae > Calotriton > Calotriton arnoldi. The sequence goes on from CAWUFW010002178.1 coordinate 2,298,486, forward strand.
GCTGCAGCGAGGCTTTTAATGAGAAGAACGCCGTCGAGTGCTCTCCCGCTGCTCAAGGGCATTTGGTTTTTCATATATATATATATATATATATATTATATATATATATATATATATATATATATATATATATAGCATACCTTCAATCAGCGCTACAAATCTCCTCTAAACAAAACTATAAACAAGTTAAAGTGCAACAAGGTTAGAGGGTACAACGCAAACAAACTCAGAAGAGAGTTGTCCACCCTTTATGGTTGAAAGAAGAACGTTTTTTTGCATCGGCAGCAATAACGTGTTTTAAGCTTTTTGCTTATTTTTTTTTAATTGTATGTACTAAAACTGCAGAAAGGCCATCATTGCGTAACTTGAAAAAGTTCTTCCCTTCACATTAGTTTCACACCCTAACCCGCCCTCGGTGGTTGAGAAACCGAATGGAGCTGTTCACATCTACAATAACACACCTCTTTGCGGCTAGCAGGGCCTCCTATAGAGCAGCTTCCACGCGGGGAAATAATCTAGTCGAGTCAAAGCCCACCATTGTAAAATAGCAAATACATAACCTGCAAGTATGTTTTGCTCGGGGGGGGGGCACCTGTAGTGTTCGCACGCTTCCTCACAGCTGCAGGCATAGAAAGAGAAAGAAGCCTACCTAACACCTACTTTTCCCACTCTCTATTTCCACAACACAGTGGCAGTGAAGCGGCGCCTTCTCCTCGTGCTTCTATGGAACAGTGACAGAAAAGGCACGCTTCTCGGTCTCTCCCCGCTTCTATCGTACCATGGCACTGAAATGCTTCCACCGCACAGTGAAAGTGGCCGTCTTCTCCGTCTCTCTCCCCTGCTTCTACCGTACCGTGGAAGAGAAGCTCCTACTTTCTCTTTCCCCGTGGAAGAGAAGCTCCTACTTTCTCTTTCCCCTTCTAGTGACAGCGCAGTGACCGAGGCACGGTAGACTACGGCAACGGGCACATACTACAAGCCAGCTCACCTGCAGGATACTGCCCCCATGTCACTAAAGGAGCACGTGCTGTGTCTTAAGACAAGGGTCGTCCATGCCACCACAAATCCATTTACACGGCACCTGAACCCAAAGCTCTCAGGGTGCACCCTCGGCAGCCCGTGTACTCTACACTCCAAGAAATACGGAGGTTTTCACAACCGCCCTCTGCCTCTATTTTCTTATCTGCAAATACGGGAGAATTTAGAAACTTGCTCAATTCAGAAGGCGGGGACTTGTTTATATTTGCATCGCACTTTCACTTTAAGTGAAAGCGCGATGCAAAAATAAACACGCGGCCGCCCTTGCCAAAGGTGACTGAAACAAGCTGTCGCCATTACGCGAATAATAAAAAAGTGCTTACCCACTAATTAAAGGAGACTGTATAACGCCGCAAGTAAAAGATCCAGTCCGGATGGGCCGTCCCAAAAGGAGACAGGGCAGTAACAAAGAAGCCTCATTTTTGAAAGTAGAGATTCCGATTGGCGATAGTTACAGTCTCGACCAACAGCCTTTAGTTAATATCAACAAAACTAAGGATGTTACCAGATGGGTGGTCCTTAACATAACTACACTCCTGAACTGGACCCAGATTGGAATGATATTACTCAGTGATACAGTCCTAAACTGCTCACAAATGAGACTGTGGTCCCTGCTCAGGTCTAATATTGATTTCAAGATACCCAACTTGAAAAACCCTCAGCAGACAACAGACCCCAGAGACAACGACCCTACTCATTCATTATCCCTTCCAGCACCATCCCTTCACTCTCATCACCCCTTAGTTGTTTACTCCTCCTTCCCCCTTTGAACTCTTTCCACCTGCTAGGACTGAGCTCTACCCCATTGATCTTTTCCACCTGGTCAGTTTGAATGTTGGTACTAACGTACCCAACTTGAACAAACCAGAGCAAGCAACAAACCCCAGACATATTGCCCCTACTGTACCATACCAATTGATCATCCCATCCAGGTCTACTGAGGCCAATTCTTTCAACGCCACTGATAACGGTACAAGCCTCCCCATCCCGAACATTTCACTTATCCCCAACAAAAATGCTGACATGTTGGAATTATAAACTGTTTCAGCTCATATCTCATCTAACCTTTTCTCTCTAAGACTCCTTTCCAACAAACTAATCAACTTCATGACCCAATTTGAAACATCACTACTTAGCTTACACTCTTCAATCAGCATAACCTGGGTCCTGCATCAACTATTCCAAAGCATAATGCAACTTACTCGCCTACAGACCATGCCTCCCATTGACCATTAACACAGGCCACCATTGAAAGCTTGCTCTTCAAAAAAAGCTGACCAGAATGTCCTTATCCAAAACCATCTTGAATCAATGACAACTCCGTTCATTAAAACAGTGAAGTCAACCTTGCAATGTTTAGTACAAAGTGTAGATCTGCAGTGAAACACAAGCTTGAAATCGCTGACATCACTGAAAGGCATGACGTCGACCTCCTTATGCTCACTGAAACATGGTTCAACAACACATCTCATAACTTCAAGGATGTTCTTCCCAGCATCTATTTCATCATACGTTTTGACCAGGCTGTATGGCTGGAGGAGGGATAGAAGTAATTTATTAAAACTCAATCCAATGCAAAAAGATTGTGGCTGACTACTACAACGACTCCTTTCAATGATTTGATTTGGGATTTTAAAGAGCGTGCAACTACCCAAGGGTATCCTGGTGCTGCAAATTAAAATAAGGAAAACAGAAAAAAAATGAGGGAAATTAAGAAGTTACTGGAACAGGTATGCTTGTAATGTTTTTCGGAACCTAAATAAATGTGGTTCAGATGGAATGGCAAGAAGGAGATTGTTCTGAGCTGTAACAGCGATCACAAAGAAAGCACGCCCTCAAAGACGTTCTTTCCGAAAACAAGGAACAGAAAACCAAAAAAAAGAGGTCTGGAAGAAATATACCTCAAATACATGCATAGAAATGTAGCTCTTATGAAAAGTGGAAATGTACTGCCTTGTGGCAGACGCATAGCACCTTAAAAAGGCATCTTTTCGGCACCAGTTGCCAGTAAAGCAAGTTAAGGTGCATTAATACACTTGAATGTTTTGGAATATTCAGTATTAGTCAAGCTGCAGAATTTTGGATGATTTGCAGCCTGCGGGAGAAATAAGGGGAGAGGTCCTACGAATGAGACACTGCAGCATTCCAATCTACTTATAACTGCATTGGGTAGGACTTAATAAGGAAACAAGTTGGCTAAGTTTCTGAATATGAGCGCCAAAAGACAGATTAGTATCGAAGAAGATTCCCAAATATTGCACTATGGTGGTAAAATCATGGGAATGTCTCAGAGTGAGTCCACCAGGATAAGGACCAACGGAAAGGTTTTCCGAAAACCAAGCCCTCAATTTTATCCTAATTGAGCTGCAGTGAATTGTTGTCATCCTTTTAACAATCACAACTTTCCTTTCTATCCTCCAGTCGCAAATAATTATTCTACCCTGGGCTTCCCCACACCTGAGCTCCCTCCACGTCTCATTCTTTATCTGCGTGCTTCCCCCCTCTTCCACAACATTCTAGTTCCCCCCTCCTGCTCAAGCCTGAAAACATTACTTGCACTGCATTTATATAAGAAGAACATACTGTTATATTTACCTAAATCTATAATTCTTCTGCTGTGCATTCGTTTACACTACACTCTGTAAAATCCATCTCTGTAAAGACCTCTGATGCTTGCAGGCCACCTTAGAGCTATATAAAATTGCACAAATAAACATGTACCAGCAATCACCAGGCTCTACCTAAGGGGCCTTCTTCTAAACTGAACGCTTTCAGTTTGTCGAAATGCTATATCCTCATTATACGATGGCTGTAAACAATGAAAGTGTAAATATAATATTGGCTCTACAGAGAAATGTTCATAAATGAAAGCTGAACGGGGGTACGATGATGTGATGCAGAGTCAGAACCGGTTAGTTAAGCATGCAGAGCCTTTAAAGCTGCAATCCATGGCAACGGGACACGCGCCGGCACTGTAGAATACAAGCTGCAAGACAGCTACCACTTTCTCCTGTCCTTTCTCTGCACATTTAACACGTGCCTGAACCTATCCCTTTGCAAACGCCTGTAACACAGCATCCAGGCAAAGGACTGACAACCTTGAACTGGCAGTGTCAGCTAGATTCATGGTCTTTTCAAAATAAAATAAAAGCATAAAGTCTAAAAATGAGGCTTTGTGAGCTCACTCACCGTACGCTAAGGGCCACAGCTCCCCGGGCCAGCCGCCCCATTGCAGCGGCTATCTTTGTTGTCCTCTGTGGCGGAAATACCCGACTAAAGGTGCACTTCTGGAACGCCAGTTAGGAAAAAACTATAAACACAAGCGCGCAGTGGGAGCGTGTGAGCGCGCGATGGGAGCGGAGACGCAATGCGCGTGCACATCGCCTGTCCGTGCGCGCACATGGTTTGTCTCCCTTCGCGCACCAAACCCACAACAATAGTCTCGCCAAGGCGAAAGCAGCGCATGCGCTGTGTTCGCTAGGCGAGACCTAAAAAGGTGGCTTGCGCAGGACAATGACACGTTCTCGAATAAAGAAAAAAAAGAAAGAACACAACCCCCATGGCACGGTGGAGAGTGAAGTACAAGAGATGCTGTTTTTATAAAGTGACGATATTTGCCACACAAAAGCAGCTGCTGTTGCCCGATTCACAAAAACAATAACCATCTCTTTCTGGCGCTCTCACACAGAACAAACACACAGAAAAGAGCGTTAAAGGTTCCTTCCTGAATTTCAGAGCATACCTCGGAGTCCCTTATAAGAAACCCGACCAGACCTTGTTGGCACTCACTCAAACCATCAATGACTGCAGCGCATACATTGACACCACCGTGCCGCTGCCAAAGCTCATTCGCGTGCTCGTGCGAAGTGCAACAGCGGCCTGGTGAGAGCCCGCAGCACCAGCAAGGAAGGAACCAATGCAGACCGTGCTCACACCCTCCCTGCCGGCGGACTTTACTGTCTTTGCACTCCCCCATGCTCGGAGAGCCGCCGGCTGAGGCTGCAACGCGACGACTCTCACGCGCATGTGCAGCATCTGGTCTGCTCAAGCTTGGAAGGGACCCGAGTGTCGAGGTCACGCGCTCCCAGGCCTGGATGCTAATCACGCACAGCTAGACAATTGGCCACTGGCTAAGACTGAACACATGCACTATGAAAAAAAAAAAAAAAAAGCCCCTTGCGCCTTAACCCCTTCGCTGCTAGGCCTTCCCCCCCCCCTGTGCTAAGCCTTTTTTTGGCTATTTGGGGTAGTTCGCGCTTAGGCCCCTGTAACTTTTTGACCACATAAGATATCCACGCCAAATTTGCGTCCTTTTTTCCAACATCATGGGGATTCTAAAGGTACCCAGGGTTTGTGGATTCCCCTGGAGGGGACCCAGAAATTAGCCAAAATACAGCTAATTATTTTTTTTTTTTTAAATGGGAAAAAAGGGCTCCAGATGAAAGCGTCTGATTTTTTCCCTGAAAATGGTATCAAAAAGGGGTTGTGGTGCTGAAATCACCATCTTTCCAGCTTTCAGGGACAAGCAGACTTTTGTCAGAAAACCAACATTTTTTACACACTTTTGGCATTTTTCTGGGACTTAGCCTATTTTTGCTATTTTTTGTGCTTTCAACCTCCTTCCAGTTAATGGTAGAAATGGGTATGAAAGCAATAATGGATCCTGGAAAGCTATACATTTCTGAAACGTAGACAAAAGTCTGAATTCAGCAAGGGGTCATTTGTGTAGATCCTTCGAGTTTTCTTTATAGAAACAAACAGTTAAATATAGGAAAAATTGAACATTAGTTGAAAAAAACAGCCATTTGTGTCAACGTTTTCACCTGTAACTTCTTCTAATTATGACAGCCATTTGAAAGCAATATACCGTTACATCCGCTGGACCTTTCTGGTTGTGGCGATATATAGGACTTGTAAGTTCACCAAGAACCCGACGAACTCAGAGCCAATAATTGAGCAGGGTCTTTCAATGTTTTTTATTATGTACCGGGTATATAGCAATTATTCTGGGAAAATTTATACATGGAAAAATCGGTATGAAAGACACCTATGTATTTCTGAAATGGGAACAAAATATAGAGTTTAGAAACAGTAGATATTTGCACATTTCCGAAATTGGGAGTACCCATACTAGCATGAGAATTATAGGTCATTTTTCAAAATGACTTCTTTTACACATTGTCTTTCATTTGGAAGGCACAAATGCATCGAAAGTCAATAGGTAATAACAGTTGCTCTACAATTCTGTGCTACCCTAAGTCTCCCGATAAATATGGTACCTCACTTGTGTGGGTAGGCCTAGTGCCCGCGACAGGAAACGTCTCAAAACACAACGTGGACACACCACATTTTCACAGTGAAAAATGACCCTTTTTTTGCAAAGTGCCTAGCTGTAGTTTTTGAACCCTAGCTCTGCCGGCACCTAGGGAAACCTAGCAAACCTATACATTTTTGAAAACTAGACACCCAGGGGAATCCAGGATGGGGTGACTTGACTGGCTCTCACCAGGTTCTGTTACCCAGAATCCCTTGCAAACCTAAACAATTGACCAAAAAACCACATTTTCCTCACATTTTTGTGGTGGAAAGTTCTGTAATCTGCGTGGATCCACAAATTTCCACCCACCCTGCGTTCCCCAAAGTCTTTCGAGAAAAACGGTACCTCACTTGTGTAGGTAGGCCTAGTGCCCGCGACAGGAAACGGCCCAAAACGCAACGTGGACACACCACATTTTCACAGTGAAAAATGACCCTTTTTTTGCAAAGTGCCTAGCTGTAGTTTTTGAACCCTAGCTCTGCCAGCACCTAGGGAAACCTAGCAAACCTATACATTTTTGAAAACTAGATACCGAGGGGAATCCAGGATGGGGTGACTTGACTGGCTCTCACCAGGTTCTGTTACCCAGAATCCCTTGCAAACCTAAAACATTATCCAAAAAAACACATTTTCCTCACATTTTTGTGGTGGAAAGTTCTGGAATCTGCGTGGATCCACAAATTTCCACCCGCCCCGCATTCCCCAAAGTCTTTCGAGAAAAACGGTACCTCACTTGTGTGGGTAGGCCTACTGCCCGCGACAGGAAACAGCACAAAACGCAACGTGGACACACCACATTTTCACAGTGAAAATTTACCCTTTTTTTGCAAAGTGCCTAGCTGTAGTTTTTGAACCCTAGCTCTGCCGGCACCTAGGGAAACCTAGCAAACCTATACATTTTTGAAAACTAGACACCCAGGGGAATCCAGGATGGGGTGACTTGACTGGCTCTCACCAGGTTCTGTTACCCAGAATCTCTTGCAAACCTAAAAAAAATTATCCCAAAAAAACACATTTCTGTGGTGGAAAAATCTGGAATATGCGTGGATTCACAAAATTCCACCCACCCCGCGTTCCCCAAAGTCTTTCGAGAAAAATGGTACCTTACTTGCGTGGGTGGGTCAAGTACCCGCGACAGGCAAGGGCCCAAAACCTATTGAGGCGACATCAAAATTATCTATCACAAACCAACCTGGTTTTGGAAGGGGGGTCCCATGACTTTTTGGCCCGGGGCTCGGCGGCCAACTAGGGAAACCCACCAAACCCACATATTTCTGAAAACTAGACACCCGGGGGACTCCAGGGAGGTATGGCTTGCGTGGATCCCCCAACGTTTTCTTACCCAGAATCCCCTGCAAACCTGACATTTAGCTGAAAAAATCACTTTTTTCACACATTTTTGTGCGGGAAAGTTGTGGCATCACCGGGCTGACACAAATTTCCTACCACCCAGCGTTTCCCCAGGTCTCCCGATAAAAATGGTGCCTCACTCGTGTGGGAGGCCCAAGTACCCGCGACAGGCAAGGGCCCAAAACGTATTGAGGCGACATCAAAATTGCCTATCACAAAACGACCTGGTTTTGCAAGGGGTCCCATGACTTTTTGGCCCGGAGCTCGGCGGTCACCTAGGGAAACCTACCAAACCCACACATTTCTGAAAACTAGACACCCGGGGGATTCCAGGGAGGTATGGCTTGCATGGAACCCCCAACGTTTTCTTACCCAGAATCCCATGCAAACCTGAAATTTAGCTGGAAAAAAATCACTTTTTTCACACATTTTTGTGTGGGAAAGTTGTGGCATCACCGGGCTGACACAAATTTCCTACCACCCAGCGTTCCCCCAGGTCTCCCGATAAAAATGGTGCCTCACTCGTGTGGGAGGCCCAAGTACCCGCGACAGGCAAGGGCCCAAAACGTATTGAGGCGACATCAAAATTGCCTATCACAAAACGACCTGGTTTTGCAAGGGGGGTCCCATGAAATTTTGGCCCGGAGCTCGGCGGCCACCTAGGGAAACCCACCAAACCCACACATTTCTGAAAACTAGACACCCGGGGGACTCCAGGGAGGTATGGCTTGCGTGGATCCCCCAACGTTTTCTTACCCAGAATCCCCTGCAAACCTGACATTTAGCTGAAAAAATCACTTTTTTCACACATTTTTGTGCGGGAAAGTTGTGGCATCACCGGGCTGACACAAATTTCCTACCACCCAGCGTTTCCCCAGGTCTCCCGATAAAAATGGTGCCTCACTCGTGTGGGAGGCCCAAGTACCCGCGACAGGCAAGGGCCCAAAACGTATTGAGGCGACATCAAAATTGCCTATCACAAAACGACCTGGTTTTGCAAGGGGGGTCCCATGACTTTTTGGCCCGGAGCTCGGCGGCCACCTAGGGAAACCTACCAAACCCACACATTTCTGAAAACTAGACACCCGGGGGATTCCAGGGAGGTATGGCTTGCGTGGATCCCCCAACGTTTTCTTACCCAGAATCCCCTGCAAACCTGAAATTTAGCTGAAAAACATCAATTTTTCCACACATTTTTCTGTGGGAAAGTTGTGGCATCACCGGGCTGACACAAATTTCCTACCACCCAGCGTTCCCCCAGGTCTCTCAATAAAAATGGTGCCTCACTCGTGTGGGAGGCCCAAGTACCCGCGACAGGCAAGGGCCCAAAACGTATTGAGGCGACATCAAAATTGCCTATTACAAAACGACCTGGTTTTGCAAGGGGGGTCCCATGACTTTTTGGCCCGGAGCTCGGCGGCCACCTAGGGAAACCTACCAAACCCACACATTTCTGAAAACTAGACACCCGGGGGATTCCAGGGAGGTATGGCTTGCGTGGATCCCCCAACGTTTTCTTACCCAGAATCCCCTGCAAACCTGAAATTTAGCTGAAAAAATCACTTTTTTCACACATTTTTGTGTGGGAAAGTTGTGGCGTCACCGGGCTGACACAAATTTCCTACCAACCAGCGTTCCCCCAGGTCTCCCGATAAAAATGGTGCCTCACTCGTGTGGGAGGTCCAAGTACCCGCGACAGGCAAGGGCCCAAAACGTATTGAGGCGACATCAAAATTGCCTATCACAAAACGACCTGGTTTTGCAAGGGGGGTCCCATGACTTTTTGGCCCGGAGCTCAGCGGCCACCTAGGGAAACCTACCAAACCCACACATTTCTGAAAACTAGACACCCGGGGGATTCCAGGGAGGTATGGCTTGCGTGGATCCCCCAACGTTTTCTTACCCAGAATCCCCTGCAAACCTGAAATTTAGCTGAAAAAAATCACTTTTTTCACACATTTTTGTGTGGGAAAGTTGTGGCATCACCGGGCTGACACAAATTTCCTACCACCCAGCGTTCCCCCAGGTCTCCAGATAAAAATAGTGCCTCACTCGTGTGGGAGGTCCAAGTACCCGCGACAGGCAAGGGCCCAAAACGTATTGAGGCAACATCAAAATTGCCTATCACAAAACGACCTGGTTTTGCAAGGGGGTCCCATGACTTTTTGGCCCGGAGCTCGGAGGCCACCTAGGGAAACCTACCAAACCCACACATTTCTGAAAACTAGACACCCGGGGGACTCCAGGGAGGTATGGCTTGCGTGGATCCCCCAACGTTTTCTTCCCCAGAATCCACTGCAAACCTGAAATTTAGCTGAAAAAAAATCACTTTTTTCACACATTTTTGTGTGGGAAAGTTGTGGCATCACCGGGCTGACACAAATTTCCTACCACCCAGTGTTTCCCCAGGTCTCTCGATAAAAATGGTGCCTCACTCGTGTGGGAGGCCCAAGTACCCGCGACAGGCAAGGGCCCAAAACGTATTGAGGCGACATCAAAAGTGTAGGTTTGCTAGGTTTCCCTAGATGCCGGCAGAGCCAGGGTTCAAAATCTACAGCTAGGCACCTTGCAAAAAAAGGGTCAGTTTTCACTGTGAAAATGTAGTGTGTCCACGTTGCGTTTTGGGCCGTTTCCTGTCGCGGGCACTAGGCCTACCCACACAAGTGAGGTACCATTTTTCTCAGAAGACTTTTGGGAATGCGGGGTGGGTGGAATTTTGTGGATCCACACAGATCCCAGAACTTTCCATCACAGAAATGTGAGGAAAATGTGTTTTTTTTTAACTAAGTTTGAGGTTTGCAAGGGATTCTGGGTAACAGAACCTGGTGAGAGGCACACAAGTCACCCCATCCTGGATTCCCCTTGGTGTCTAGTTTAAAAAAATGTACAGGTTTGCTAGGTTTCCCTATGTGCCGGCTGCGCTAGGGCCCAAAATCCACAGGTAGGCACATTGCTAAAAACAAGTCTGTGCCTAGTGGGTTTTCTGCCGCCCTGGGGGGGAATTGAGGGGGGGGGTGGCAGAAAGACTGTGGCTATGTTTTTGGGGGGGTGGAGGAATTGGTATGCCCATTCTGGCTAGCCCCCACCCCCACGCATAAAAAAAGCCAGCGTAATCGCTGGCGCCTAGTGGGCTTTCTGCCCCCCCGGGGGCAGATCAGGGGCCACTGCCCCATCCGCCCCTCGGGGGGGGGCAGACAGACTGTGGCATTTTTTGGGGGAGGTGTGGGCATTGGCATGCCCATTCTGGGCTGACCTCACCCCCTAATAAAAAAATAAAAAAAAATCCTGAGGCCTAGAGGGCTTTTTACCCCCCCCACCGGGGGGGGAGATAAGGGGCAATTGCCCCAATATGCCTCCGGGGAGGGGCAGAAAGACTGTGGTAATTGTTTTTGTTGTGGGGGCATTATCCTGCCCATTCTGGGCAGCCCCCACCCCTACATTATAAAAAAAATTAAAATCCCTGGTGCCTAGTGGGCTTCCTGCCCCCCCGGGGGGCAGATTGAAGGCTACTGCCCCCATCTGCCCCTGGGGGGAGCAGAAAGACTTGCATTTTTTTTGGGGGGGTGGGGGCATTGCCATGCCCTTTTTGGGCAGCCCCAACGTCAATAAAAAAATAATAATTACTGGTTTGTAGTGGGCTTTCCGCCCCCCCGGGGGGGCAGATTGAAGGCTACTGCTCCCATCTGCCCCCCGGGGGGGCAGAAAGACTGACATTTCTCTGGGGTGGGGGCATTGCCATGCTCTTTTTGGGCAGCCCGCACCCCAACGTCAATAAAAATAAATCCCTGGTTCCTAGTGGGCTTTCTGCCCCCCCGGGGGGCAGAAAGACTTAGATTTCTCTGGGGGGGCATTGCCATGCCCTTTTTGGGCAGCCCCCACCCCAACGTCAATAAAAAAAATAAACTCTGGTTTCTAGTGGGCTTTCTGCCCCCGGGGGCAGATTGGGGCTTCTGCCCCATCTGCCCCCAGGGGGCAGAAAGACTGACATTTCTCAGGGGGTTGGGGGCATTGCCATGCCCTTTTTGGGCAGCCCCCACCCCAACGTCAATAAAAAAAAAGAAAGTCTGTAGCGGCCAAACAACTATGGGGGGAGCAAAGGCCCTTGCCCAAGGGGCCGCTCCCCCCTCCCTGGCGCTAGTGGCTGGATCCTTGCTTGGGGATTGCCCTCCTGGGGTGATCCCCAAGCAGGGATCCACTAGGGAAGGGTACTATTGGAAAGGGGAGATTCTCCCCTTTCCAACGATACCTCTCCCATCTTTTTTGGTGCTCGGGGGGCTGAGATAGCCCCACAAGCACCGAAACTGAGAAACTGAAACTATGTTTCAGTTTCGATTTCGTTGCAATGACGATTGCGCGCCATGCGCACGATCGTCATTGCAATGAAATACCAAATAATGCCTGGGGAGGTTGGGGAAGCTCTTCCCCACCTCCCCAGGCAAAAAAAATAAATGGGAAATCCCTCTGCTGTCTGCAGCAGAGGGATTTCCTGAGCATGTGCTCATGACGGAATGGTTCCGTCATGAGCACACTAGAACTTGTGCTCATGACGGAACCATTCCGTCATGAGCACTGAAAGGGTTAAGCATACGCCTCAGCCGGGCAGAGCCCCCTCTCGGACAGCGCCATGATCTCTGTCACAGCTGGAGTGAGGCGCCCGGAGCGGGGTGGAAGGAGGGACCGCGAGGGTGAGAGGAGGAGCAGGCGATTTAAACTGTGCACTGTTATTCCGTTGGCTGAAAATGAGCCCCACAAAGTACCTAAACATTACGAGAGTTCGAGCCGCAGACTTCTTCCTGTCTCTGGAGGGCCACTGCACCGTCTGCGGGCGGAGAACGAAAGCAAAAGAGAGGAGAGAGGCAGACACGGCACGCTTGTTTGGAATGCACTGGCTGCAGCCGCTTCTTATAACTACCTTGTGTGTCTCAATTCAGGGGTGTGAAACTGTAGCAGCTACAATCCTCCACTCCTTGACCGATTTCTGTCCCTAGTAACCACAGCACTAGCTAATCACCACTTCTAACGCTGTGCCTCAGCTGTGCTCGAGAAAATAATTAAGTACACAAACAAGCGCGGCCGAGGCGGCCCGCGCTCAAAATGACAAAGAAAGAGTGCTTCCAGCCTTTTAAAGGAGAGTGTGTAACTCCGCGAGTACACGATCCAGTCCCGGTGGGCGGGGCCAAAAGTGGACAGAGCGGTAACAAGGAGGGACTAAGAAGCCTCCTTTCCAATCCTGAGCCAGCGTTTAGCATGGAGGATGACGCCAGAAAATTAAAAAGATGGGCGGGGCTTCAAGTCCGCCTCGGAAAGCTTCGGAATCCGTATTGATTCCAAGAAGCCCTCGCATGGCGAGAGCAGCGCATGGGCGCTGCTAACGCCAGGCGAGACCTAAAAAGCTTAGTAGATTAACCAAAAGTAGGTTTTGAAAATAAAAATAGTCCTGCTAAAAGACCTGTCAATCCAAATATAAAATATTTTCCAATCTTTGGAGGGAAGGATGCAGAATACTCAAAGAACAGGCACTGGTAACAAAGACTGCTAGTCACAAAGCAACACAGAATCTAAACTAACAAACAAGTCAGTATACCGGTATGGAGTGTGGGCTGTGTTCTTCAGTGTTATTTCCATGGCTCTTGAGGAGGACACTTTGCTGAGGGCCAGACAACCCCCTCCAAGGCTTTTGAATTGAGAGAAGAGTTGCTGCTGGGGGACTACATTCCCCACAATCCCCGTCACATTTAGCATCGGCAGGCAATTCAAGGAGCCTGAGCGCTAGAAAAGCGCACTGCGGTCCCGACTCGTGGTGTCTGCTGTGCTGCTGGAGTGCCGGCTGTGTTCTTCAGTGTTATTTCCCTAGCTCTTGAGGAGGACGCTTTTCTGAGAGGCCAGTCACCCCCTCCAATGCTTTTGAATTGTGAGGAGAGCAGCTGCTGGTACAGCCGCAGGGGGGTCTACATGCCCGACAATCTCCATTGCGTCGCGCACCTGACCTGCAGGCAATTTAAGGAGCCTGAGCACTATAAAAGGGCACCGCGGTACCGCAGCACGCGCCTGGGCCAAGTGCGGGTCTGTCTGTGCCTGTGCAAGGCTCATCTGGGCCACCCTTTAAAAATTGGCATCGGAATTCAAGGTCTCAGGAATATTGAGGTGAGGCACTGGTTAAACGCAGTCTGTGTCCCTGCAGGCGTTTGTCTTTTGCTAAAAATGGGGAAGCATAAGGCAATTTGGCAGTTCGATTCCTTCTTCTAAAGCCCACCATAAACCTTGTTGGAGCGTGCAGTGGCAGTAATCCCAAATGAAATTGCCCTAACAGAACGGAGATTATCTCTTGTTCAAGGGAACTGTGCTGGTGGCCTTTTAAATGGAATAGGATCCTTTGCACCTGATGTAATTCAGATAACCATCAGCCCCGTGGAGGAGGTGGATAATGGCTGCAGGGGCAACAGTATCCTCTTAATGCCTAGGGCTTTTTCAGGAAGCTAGTGTTAGTGTAGTGGACTCACATTCACCTTTAATACTCTCTGTTCCACCTAAATTAAACATGGCCTACTTCCCCCGTCGGACCCGCAAATAAGCGTAAAAAGCCTAACGCACATACTGTACGGAGTAAATTAAAAAAGGTAGGTGATTTGGAACAGGGGGGACCGGGCCTTTTGACAAGGGATGTATTTAATATAGAAGAGTTCCAAAAACGCATTCTGGTGGAGAAATTACATACGATTAAAAAACGCCTAAATCCAAGCTGACTACTTTATCAAATTATTGCACTAATACAGCCACAGCAGCTGCTGCTTTAAAAGTTACAACTACAGCTGGACTGACAATTAGCAGCGAGCCTCTACCACAAGTAGGAAGCCAATCACTCAACAACCAGGGCACCCCTCAGGTCTTGACAAAAACGCAACTTATGGCCTGCATACTCCCGCCCAGCAATACAAGGACTTAGCAACCGAGGAAGCATAAATTCTAGGGGCAATTTACACGGTAAAGAGAGCATAAATGAAGAAATACTGCCCAGAACACATGGAGAATCTGGCACACATGGCATATGTAAAAGTGGTGGACTCAACCATAAAATTACAACTCCCATAACCATTGATTTGCCTCCCGAATGATGTCCATGTGTTCTGATCTTGGCAGGGGTACCACCATTATTAGAAAATCAGGCAGAGTACTGGGTTGAACTACGGAATAAGGCCATACACTGGCTCAGCAAGTATAAGAACTTTAACCCCAGAGAGAGCAACAAGATCATCATGATTCACAGGGTTGGCTGGATTGGCCCTCTACAAAAAGTTTTGCTGGGGACTTTATTATGGTCAATTTCAGACATCCTGAATGTGTATGGACGTGGGGGCCAACAAATGGCACAAAGATTGTAACACTGCCCCCGGGCTTTTTCTATAAATTATTCAAAGAAATATTTCATCAGCCGTCTATGGGAAATCAACCACAGTCTGTGTGGGGACTAACATGTGAAAATAGATTTACAGTTTTATCAGGTTATGATGGGGTGGAATGACTGGCAGTCCCAAAAAGGCAGGAACTAATATCAGAGAGTAGGACCATAACTCATGGAATTTTGAACTCCACCCACGTGGCCACAGGAGTAATGTCAATTACTGCAGTGCAGGAGGAGTATGCCAAGTATGATGGCCTCATTGCTATCCCAGAAATGATCCGGAATATGGCCCACACATGGATCTGGGTGCACTATTTTAATCCCTGTACCTTTGCCTTAATCTATTAGGAACTAAGAATTAAAAATACTGAGTTGAAACGTTGCAGGACTGCGCTGTAAGATATTACTACCAGACTGGCAAAAGCTTGTTACATTGTATGATAATATTTTATCACAGGAAACTTGGTAAACTAGCCCCATAGATTTTGAAAGATACAGGTGTTTTAGCCTTCCAGCGGTACCATCTCGTTCAGGTCGTGCCTCTGGCGGGCTGTCTATTTGGTTTAACCTCTTGGTAGGCGGTCCTACAACAGAGGTTAAAACACCTGGAACCGACTTTCAAGCAGTCATGTATAGGGGGGCTTTGATCTTGTTGTTTATCAATTTCTACAAATTTCTAAAAAATGTCCAGGTTTGTTTGCATTCATCGCAAATCAGGTAGAGAGTAAGTCCCAGCAGGGGAAGCAATTAAATCTGTTTGCGGGAAGATTTTAATCCCAGACTGTCATGCCAGCAGTCAGAGAGAGGATTAATAGCCCATAGTAGAGCAGAAGAGTGGAGTAAAGAGCTGCAGTCTTTTGTCACCACTTCTGATCTGTACAGTGTTGTGGAGGGAGATGGAAAAGATATACAAGTAATGCCTACCTATAGACGCAGAAACTGTTTTTCCATCATTGATCATATTTTTATTTCCTGCAATTCAAAGCACCTGTTGATGCCTGGCACAATTGTTGATACAAATTTTGGCGACCATAACCCAATCGAAGCAACTCTGGTAGCATTTTCGAGAGAGCCCCATTCTGAAGTTCTGGCCCTTATTAACCTAATATCTACTACTGATAGCTTAAGGCTCTGCTGGAAGTTGCCTGGTCCGCCACAATTCCTTAATAGGGTAATAGCCGAGAATTTGCAGATAGTTTTGGGTTGTCTATCTGACGACAATAATCGCTAAGTAATAGTCCCCTCCTTCACTGCCCTATGCGATAAAATCAAATCTTCTCTGCTAATACCTGTAAAATTAATCCACCAGGGCCCTCGTTGGTTTGACCATGAATGCTCTTCTGCAAATCGGAATTAAAGAAGGGCCTTAAACACAGCGCCCCAAAACCATACATTAGTGACCCCCTCCTACGAAAGACATATAAAGCAGTCACAAGAAAAAGAAAGAATGAAGTTATCACACAGCAGTGGTCCCTATTAACTGATACAGCCAGCACAAGAGACAGCAAAACATTTGTGAAAGCTGTTTCTGATATGCGTTCCCTCGGTCAGGGTGGAACAACGGTTAGTTGCCATACAACTGGAGAAGAGTGGGAGGCACATTTTGCAGATGTAAATACATGATGATAATTCCATCTACTCACAGGTATGGCAAGGGAATGTCCCACCCAGTTTAACTATATCCGTAATGGAAGTTAGAACTGAGATTCAAGAAAGTGCAGGAGGAAAAGCACTGGGACCCAATGGTGTCCCGGTTGACATCATCAAATGTAATGTAAATCTATGGGCACCAATGCTTACAAATGTGTATAAATGTTTGAATTATTCCTTAATTCCCTGTTCTTGGGCCTATTCGGTTATTGTCCCCATATTTAAAAAGGGAAATAGGATGGAGCCTAAATGCTACCGACCCATTTCCCTGCTTGATATCACAGCTAAAATGTTGGGCAGAGTTCTGTATAACAGAATAGTAGAATGAATCAATGAAAACAAAGTGTTAAACAATTGTAAATATGGCTTCCGAAGTGGCATGGGGACAGTCGAGCAGTGTTTAAATTTAAGCCTGATTGTTGGGAAATATACTGTGGCCAAACAGTCATCGCTGTACCTTGCCTTTATAGATCTTTCTATGGCATTCGACTGTGTAAACCGGGCAAAGCTATGGCAATTAATCATTGAATTAAAAATGGATCCATCAATAGTATATTTGTTGAAATCTTTATATACAGGTACTAAAACCAGAGTGAGGTTTGGGAATAAGGGGGAAGCCTCTGAAAAATTCAGTACTGATCGGGGGGTCCGCCAGGGCTGGGTATTAGCTCCAATACTTTTTATTCTGTATATAAATTAGCTTAGCACAGAACTTAAGAGCACCCCTGACATGGCCATGGTAGGCAGCACACCCCTTCCTGCGTTACTTTATGTGGATGACGAGGTTTTAATTGCCTGTACCCCCAAAGCTTCATGCCTTTTAACTCATTCTTTCGTAACTTTTATGGCAAATCTTAATCTATCAACTAATTTTACAAAGTCTTTTCTAATGACGTGGCCCAAAGCGTAAAAGATTACACTCCATTACTGTAGGTCAGAATATTTTATCTCCTATTTGGGGGTCACATTCAGCTCCTCTGGGTCGTGGTCACCTCATATCATACAAAACAGAGTCGAGTTTCAAGGGCAGTTAGGTCCTTACTCAGTTTGCCATCACCAAAGGGAGGGAGATCCCTTAAACCGCAAATTTATTCCACACAATGCGCACCAATTGTGACTTATGGTGCGGGAGTGTGGGGCATAGCAGATCCCATGAATCTTCAGAGGGAGGAAAACCGCTTTTTAGGAGGATATTGTCAGCTCCTGTATCAACCTCCCAATTTATGATTATATTCTTACCCGACCGGCCAATCTGTGGTTATCTATTTGGAACTCAGAAGATGCAATGCTAACAAAGAACATAATCAATGATTGTTTGGCCTGTGATAAGGGACTTTCTATTCCCTGGTTGGCTTATGTCAAAAAAACATTTGAGGTAATAGGTTTAGTGGGCAAATTGTTAGATGGAGTACCACAGACTGGTGCCTGCAGGAAGTTTGTGAAGTCTTTATTACTTGATAAAGTTAAACAGATAGACTGTGTGTAGAAAGTCAGAAACCGAGTGTCATGACTTACTTGCATTTTAACTCAGGGGAACCACCCTCGGAATATCTGTGGCATAGAAAAGGGAGTTGGGAACGTTCTTTACTGTTGAACTTTAGGGCAGGCACAGTAAAATACTCTTTATGTTTACCCCGGGGGTATCAGCATGAGCTTGACTCGAGGATATGCCCATGTAATAATAAGATCAAGCAATCTATGATGCATTTCCTCTTTTTTGTGGCTACTATGTGTTGTACACAAAAAGATTTTTGGCCCCCTTTATGAGACTTATAAATATACAATATTGTAAGCAGGCTTATAATGACTTGCTAACTTTGGTCGATGATGAGACTTGTCGTTGTGTTGGTATGTTCCTCCAAGCCGCAGTATCCTCTAGGAGGACAATGTTAGTGGACTGATGATTAGATTTTTTCGAATTGTTTATGTAATTTTATCTTCCAGTATGAGAATTACAATGATTGCGATTGCGGCAAATTTTCAAAAAGTCACTTTATCAGAGATTACTATTTAGGATGCGGTTACGAATTGAGGTGTACTGCTTTTATATGGCAAATTTGTGTGATAATGTATAATTTGTATGCTTTTATGGCTATTTTTTATTGTCGAACAAAGTTTTGAAATCTGACTCTAAATCAGTACACCAGTTGGGAAAAATCACCTGATAACAATATCCCTAACAGAATTATGCCTAATAGTCAGGAGCGGCCCGTGCAGGTAAAAGCAGTGGGGCGAGGTTGGGGTCAGGGAGGGTGGACTCGACAGACGATGAGGAAAAATTAAATAAATCATTAATTTTCCCTTGTCGCCTGTCAAGTCGCCCCCTCCCCCCCTCGCCCCACCGCCCTTACCTGCACAGGCCGCTCCTGCTAATAGTAACAAACAATCACAAGCTAGAAAGGAGTCCTATTCCTCATAATGCAAAATAATAGCAAACGAGGCCGACAAAAACAAAGAAGCATCTATTATAAACCAAAAAATAAGCCAAGATAACGATATAAAACAGGAAATGGACTTGGACGACAGTGACTTTATAGTCATAGGAAATTATTACAGTAGCAATAAACTATAATAAGGAATAGCAGAAGGAATTTCTGCAATTGTAAATACACTCAAAGAGTGACTACATACTCTAACAATCAACAATGTTTGGAACGAAGGTATTGAATAAAGGATATAATACAAAAATAGACATAGGAAGCGCAAAAGAGGAAGTAAAAACAAGGAAGGATGACTGCCTTGCAAAATCCCACTCTTCATTTAATACAGGAACATTCCATGTTAAAAATACACCAAACAAATGGCAATAATCAACAGCAAGATAATAAAGCCTGAAAAACACAACTATTGATCTTTGCCTTATCTACCGATAAGAAGGATATCATGACATATTGAACCACCAGAATATTCTGAAACTCCTCTATTCTTTCAATGAGTTAAGCAAAATTAACTCCAAAGTATTACATTCATAACGGATTACAATGCTGGTAAAGAAATCAAATACACAAGTTGATTAGCAAACTTTTGGTCCACTAAAATATGGTAAAAGAAAAACGACCTGGCGAACTGGTGTATAATATTAAAATCAGCTGTAAATACAAAGTACACTAATATCTTTAGGCAACGAAAGTCTGGTACAAACGCCTCTACCAAACACCCAGGACACTGTCAACCTCGTATTTTCAAAGGATGCATTTAAACCAATGAAATGGAAAACGTAAAAATATTACTGCAAACGACCCAAAAGTAGAGAAATCATTATTATATCTAAGAACTGAAGAATAAAAAACAGAAGGTCTGAGGCAGGAGGGATGCTGACTAACCAAAGAGAGAGCCATGTATAAACAATATAGCTTCTGATGGTTTATTACAACCCAACAGTTTCTAGTTCAATTAGCTTCAGATATGCTTTTGGAACATCATGGGGATGGATGAACAACTGAAATGTGGTGAATGTAAGATAATTGCGTATCTAAGCAATTATCAAATCACCTGCTGGCAAGAAACTTGGAAAACAAAGTTACCTTTAAAATCTTTCTGTACACGAAAGACTGACCACTAAAAGCAGCATGGGCGGAAAAAGTGGTGGGCTTGCTCTCCTAATAAACCGGATCAAATAGAGTCAAAAAATCTATTTGCAGATCAAATTATTGGTGACTGGCCTGCAAAGAACACCTTTACAGCAACGGGCAGGAAATCAATAATTGACTATACATTTCTCCACATTTCAGATGTCTCAAAATGCATCGATTTCAAACTAAAAACAAGACTAGAGAGCGATCACTGACCACTACACATCTGTTAAAAGTAGAGATTAAATTGGCTTGAGACTGCCCAAAAAAAAAAAAAAACACGGAAGAAATCACTGTGATCTCTGGAAAGAAAATCCTACGGGACTGCAACTTCAAACACATAATAATTAATACGTTGTGGGAATAAAGTTTCATAAAGAATCAAAGATCTCAATAACAAAAATTCTATGCAGTCTTTTAGCGAAAGCACACAAATTCAGCCCAATCAAATCGTGTACTCTGGGAAAAAACATGTAGCTGGAGCCTAAGCCCCTTTCAGTAGTATTCTGAAAGCTCTTTTTTTGATCCCATAAGGAATGGGGACTGCTACGCTGTCAAGGCAAACCTAAAAATGCATGTAGATTAGTGTAGCCCAGAGCATCCGACTGTTCTCAAACACACAATTGCACTCTGGAGTCTAAAGTCAATAATGGAAAGGGAAGGGGAGGATACTGGAACTGGAAAACAGCAATGCCTACCTCATGACTTCCCATCTGTGCTGCTGCCAGAGAAAAAACAAACACCTCCAATTATCTAATTATCTAAGACACTTTAACAGTATTACAGTGTAATTTATGTGACACTGAAAGGTCAAGCTGCTTGATAATTTAGGCGTGTTAGTGAGACTTTTTAAGAAGACATAGTGCTGGTGGCTCAGGCAGCTGGGCAATTAAACAAAATAATTAGAGCTGTGTAGAAGATATGTCTGCCCTATCAAAACATAAACGTGAAACCGGGACCAAAGCTCTGCTCTGTAGTACTCCTGAAAGCTCTTTTTTAGGTTGATCACATAAAGTCAGCATCAGCTGCACCTTCAAGCCAGACCGGACATGCATCTGCTTCTACTTCCATAAAGTATGTGAAAAATGTAAAAAGGCTTAAAGCGGAAATGAGGCTTTCTACCTCCAAGAGCAACTATTATTTATATACCTCAAAACGGACCGAGGAAAAAATAGATTAATATAAGTTGCTAAGGACTGTGACTGTAAATTGACTGGGAAAGATAGGAGAGTTTTTCAGGTTGGTTAGTAACAGGCCCAATTCACCTTTTGCGTCCCAGTATAGTGGCTCTTCATAGCCAGGTAAAACATCTGGTTAAGCAGCAATGGCACACGTCTGTGAAGTCTATGTTTGGCTAGGGCTCTGTGGACTAGCCACTGTAGTGACAATGTAAGGAAAGGAGAAAGGCAGCAAGGAAAGGCCCAAATATAAGCTAACTCCTGAGGTTATTTAGTTAGAACCTTCATGTCATTTGCACTTAGAGTTATAAAAGACCTCATTCAAGATTTTTCCACAGCGTGATCCCTCCCTTTTGGACTGCCACCCCCCAGTACATCTAACAATCAAAGGTGACTTCCTCAGTTGCCTCAAAGGATTCAAGCCTTGTACGTTTTAGGCATCCTAGGACAAGTAGGATATCAAACTTTATATCAATTCTTCCTTTACCAACCCCATGGGTGTATCTTGTTAATTAAAAAATGTAATTGAGAAACTGAATTGATACCCTGATGAAAGCCCCGGACCGTGTTAGGACTTAGAGTAAGGCTGAAACATGTCGGTCTAAAAAATATAGTGTCATAGGACCATAATAGTCCACATTACCCCTTACCTTATTTTAGTCTTCCCCACCGTCTCCACTAATAAAGGGATACCTAGGAGAAGGTGAGGGATTTTCAATCTCTAGTTAACCCCCCTGGTCACCCTCTATTTCTAAGCGCTCCCTGAAAGACGGTTGAGCCCACCCTGACCTTTAGGAGACATGGTGAACCCAATGATGAAGCATGACACTACTAGAGTGTGTGAGGGTTATATATATAAAAAAAAAGGAATTTTTTCCTTTCCCGCACTAGTCATGCAGAGTTAGCATATTCACACGGGGTGACATGCCCCTCCAATCCGTATTCCGTATTACACCACAGCCCCCATAACCCCTGGCGGGATACTTTATTGTTGTACTGTCTAATTTACATATCCTGCCAAGGCTTGGCCTGCACTCCCCCTTCAACTTTGTTTCTTTGGGTCTCCTTAGCATCGGGATACCAGATATGTATATGTGTTCTATGGGTTCTGCATGTCCAACCGTAATAAACTGGGTGCAGTGAATTTTGGCGATTCGGAGACCGAGTGCAAACGAAATGGCGGTTTAGGCTACTTTTTATCTAAGGTATCAGCTTGGGCTGTAGTGATACTATATTTTTTTAACATCTGCACTGCTTTTGTTTTTGCTTTTCACTGGGTGTCAGAACTCCCTCCCCTGGTGATCGCTTTGAAGATGAGCTTTGTCATATACTTACAATTTTTCCCCCAAAACAAGATAATTCCCTCCAATCTCTCTCATGCGGAAACATATCCCTGCAACGGATTGACCCTCAGCTTTGCTGCTCTGGATCCCCTATGCTTGTTCATAGCAGGCATGTATGGGTTTTTATTGGTTCGTGGTGCTCAAAGGCGATAAACTGGGGGTAATACATTTGGAAATTTGCAAGGCATCCAAAAGCAAAATGATTGTTTAGGCTACCTGTATGTTATTTGCGGATATCACCCCTTGGCTGTATGAACACCTACCACAACCACATATTTTCAACATCTGTACATCATAAAGTTTCTTTCGCTTCATGCCAGAACTGAGTGGCTAAAAAAGAGATCTGTCAGATTTTCACTTTTCCCCCCAAACTGTGATAGTTTCCTTCAGTCTTTCACGCACAGGAGCAAATTCCTGTCAAAGATTCATCTAAATTAGAGTTACCCGAGGTCTTCTGAGTGTAAGGTTATCAGACTTTTTTCTACTGGCCTGGATCCTCAGAAGATATCAGGGAATAATTCTGAAGGGGAGAGGTTCCTTGGGGGATATCTGCAGTATTGGAGTCTGGGGTCTCCCGGCACCCTGGAAAACCTATGATCGTCAGACATTTATGAAAACTAG
Source organism: Calotriton arnoldi (assembly GCA_963921515.1). Lineage (NCBI taxonomy): Eukaryota > Metazoa > Chordata > Amphibia > Caudata > Salamandridae > Calotriton > Calotriton arnoldi. Next base: position 2,321,954 of record CAWUFW010002178.1, read on the forward strand.
AGGCACATGACATTCCACAGAGATATAATTTTCATAAATCACAACATATTTTATTACTCGCGATCTCCTGCAAAATAAAGGTTAAAAAAAAATTACAATTTGCGCAATTTTGCGACAGAAAATATCAGCACTCCAGGCAATTGGGAAAAGTGCTGTGTCCCAATATTCCCACACTTTGGACCATAAAAGTGGCAACCACATGAGTGGGTGTTTCTATTGCACAGGACCGGAATACGACAAAACGAATCAAGTAAAGACCATAATGAAGCTACAAAAGTCACACATTTGACCGGTTTCTGTCAGTTAAGAAAGGCCCATCCACCCATTTGAGGTGGTGTTTTTATCAGTAGAAGTGTGGGAACATTGAGTGGTTGGAGCTGTTCCCCACAAATTACATAATGTTTCATCTCAGAAATATGAGAAAATTCTGTTTGTCAACTTAAGCTTGACCAGTGCAGGGGATTTGGGGCTAGCAAAAAGTGGTGCCATCTATGCAAGCCAAACTACCCAGGACTCCACAAAACATCCAGGTTTCAGAAATGAATGGGGTTGGTATGTTTCCCAAGGTGCTGGGTGACCCCATTCCCCAAGTAACTCAGATACTCACATCCCAAAAATCAACCTAACTCCAAGCTTCTTTCTTGTGTGGCCTTCCACTGTTGCATTCTTGAGCCTTTCTTGTACTGGGCCATACACTTGTGGGCAACAGTTTTATTCGGGAGAAGGGTGGGAATGCAGGATGGTAGGGCATTTGCTAATATCCACTGAATTTATATTTCTGGTTCCCTAATGTAAGTCAGTGCTTCCAAAACACACCTTTTGCAATACCTTCTTTATAATCACCTGGCATTGTTGGTAATCTGGAATTCCTGTAGTATAACTGTCCCCTAGCCATAAACTCAGATTATTGGTTGAATTTCAAAAATATATAGCTTTTATTCACTCCCAAATCATACTTATTAGATTTTCTGTTATCAAGTGATGCATGTTTGATACACATTGAAAAAACATTGTCAAACCAAAGCTCGATTGCTTGCTCTGGATTTTGTGGGCTTCTTAATAAACTGCAAACACCATGCATGTCTGCTACAGGAAAAATCTGTTGGAAGTAATGGTATATTATTTCTGAGGCTTTGCCTTCTGTGCAGACATTTACAGATGAAAACCTTGTGACCCAATGAAATTTCCACCCCTTGATTCTGTGCCTCAGAAAAAAAGAGCAAGACACTGTTTGGAACTTTTTGTTAGCATATGAAAAAACCCAAGCGCATTTAGCTCACTGTGGTGGAGCGCGTACACACACACACAGACACACCCATACACACACACACACTTTTGTGCCCTAGCAAGGATCCAGGCACAGATTTCATTTTTCCTTAGGCTAAGAATAAAATCCAATAAGAGTTTGTCCTCTCACTGAGGCACAGATATGTGTTTTTGTACCCAAACAAGGAGGCAGACGCTGTATGTATTTTTTCTTGAGCTAAGAAAATATCCAGACATCTGGATCCTTGCATGGGAACAGAACTGTGGACAGAGAAGCACTGTGAAACAAAGGAGTTGAACGACATTGAATTATGAAATCGGGGATGGAAGGAGAGGCACTAAGGACAATACTATCCCCTTCCAATTCCCACCTCCTGGTTAACATTTTCTGTCGATGAGGTTGAAGGGGAGGTGGCAGGAGCTGGGCTGCTCCTCCCACCCACATACATCAAAAAGTGGACCAATCTGGTGGGCACCGCAAGGGGGGGGGGGAGCTCGCCGTAGTAATAGCTGTCCTGAGCACCTCCTGTCACGCCGTCATTTTAGCACCTAAATTCCACCAACCAACGACTTCTTATATGACTCTTCTATCAAGCTTTCACTATCAATCCTCCCATGCACTACTATGGAAGATCATTACCTTTGACCTTACTCTGTCTCAGTCACGCAGCCTCCTCATTTGTTTATAAATCTCCCCCTTCACCTTATTAAGCACACTGATGCTTCTGTCAATGGCAAGTTGAGCGTTAGAAAATCCGAAAACAAATAAAAATGAAGTGCAAACCAGTCCACAATGAATCAGGCCATGAACCAAAAGAGACCTACAAAAAAGCAAAGGATATGTGTGTAATCTAGAAGATGCCTAAGTAACACTGTGTCATTTTAAGAGAAGCTCTTTGAGTTACCCATGGTATTGTAACCATTACAGCAATGGGAAAATAATTGTGTGTTACGAGGAGAACATAGACCTGTATGAGTTACTCTGAATGAGTCTGCACGTCATCAAACTCAGAGCTCTGAAGGGGCTGGTGATGTTATCAGGAATGAAGCTTTTAATGACTGATATTTTTAGGATTACTATTGACATCTATGAGTAAATCTGGGTTTTATCTGGAGCAGATGTCATACTTCATTCGATTATTATTAGAAAACTAAGCTCTGGGAGACTGAGATTCTCTAGAACAGCACTCTGAATGAGCCCGCAGAATATCAAGAGAAAAATCAATGAGTTTATCTGGGTGTTATCAAGAACCAAGTGTGTTTCATGTTTCAACATCAAAGCTCTGGGAAACTAGATGCTCTAAAGGCTGAAACCATTATTTAAATACAAACAAATACTATAGAAAATTAAAAATGGTGGAATGGTGTAGAGTGGAATAGCATACAGTGGAGTGGTGTAGAGAGCAGTGGCATAGAGTGGTGTGTGGTAGAGTGGAGTGGCCTAGAGTGGAATAGCATAGAGTGGAGTGGTGTGGAGTGAGGCGGCATAAAGTGGAGTGAAGTAGAGTGGAATAGAGTATAGTAGAGTAGCGTAGAGTGGACTGGTGTACAGTGGAATAGCATACATTGAAGAGGTGTAGAGTGAAGTGGATAGAGTGGAGTGGGGTAGACTGGGGTGGCGTACAGTGAAACAGCGTAGAGTGGCATAGAGTGAAGTGAAGTAGAGAGGAGTGTGGTAGAGTGGAGTGGGGTAAAGTGCAATAGCCTAGAGTAGCATTCAGTGGAAAGACGTAGAGTGGAATGGTGTATACTGCAGTGAGGTACAGTGTAGTGTTGTAGAGTAGACTTGCGTACAGTGAATAGCGTAGAGTGGAGGGGCGTACAGTGGAGGGGCGCAGACTGGAGTGTCATAGAATGGAGTGGTGTCAAGTGTAATAGTGTACAGTGGAGTGGTGTAGAATTGAGTGGCCTAGTGTGGGGTACAGTGGATTAGCGTAGTGGAGTGACGTAGAGTGGAGTGCCACAGAGTGTAATAGAGTGCAGTGGCGTAGAGCGCAGTGAAGCAGGGTGGAGTGTGTTACCTGACAAAGAATTAGTTTTAAAGTGTGAGAATGGCTGTAGATGTAATGTGGCAGGAATATAGATTATGAGGTGTTAATAGCAATTTTTGGTAGTAGGCATAAGTCGTGTAAGTAGTATTAAAAATCTAAGTGTTAAAATACTTAGTTATATATTGTGCCATGATACACCATAGAAACTTCGCAGTATACTGTGTACAAGCCGATGAGAAGCAGTATGGGATTGGGTAATGGCTGTCTTTACAAAACGCAAAAGGCAGCCATGTAGTTTTCAGTACACTTTCGCTGTGTTCTAGATTAGGGCCTTAAATATATATAAGTAGTAGGTTCTATTGTTGTTCCCTTCCTATTTACTTTAAGTGGTAATAGGTAGAGAAATGTATTTATATTTTTCCACATATCTTAACCACTTTAAAAAAAAAAGTGATAACAGAAGTAATTTGTAGGTATTACCACGTTATTCGGTAGAGTTTTTGTCAAGAAATAAATATGTAAAAAAGTGAAAATACACTGTAGTACACTATATTTGTAAAAATATAGTGTAGCACAGTGTATTTTTAATATTTAAACATTTATTTATTTTAAGTACTGCTGTACTCCGTACATATAAAAAAAATATATATACAGAAATTTATTAATATTTTATCCCTACCTATTACTATTACCACTTTCATAAAGTGGTAATAGGTAAGAACAAAAATTAAAACCTAATACTTACATATATCTAGGGGCAGAACACAGCCAAAGTGTACTTAAAACAACATGGCTGCCTTTAACTTTTGTAAAGACAGTCATCAGCCAATCATTTAATTCCCTGTCATCGCTATGTACCACAGTAGTTTTCTACGAAATTCCGCAAATTTAATGAAGACTACCACAACAACAGATACCAAGTTAAAATGCCTTATAACTTAAAAAATACTTACCCTACTTACCTGTAGTAGCCAAAAGGATCATCTGCACACCATAATGTATAATCCTGCCAATACTTTATGGACAATGTATTTGGGGCAAAATGCATTTTAGGCCCCCTCTTTTTTTTTCTCCCCCTTCACGAATTTCTCAAAACTTTCCATTGTCTGTCAATGTAAAAAAAGGAATAAGTATGGAAAGTTTTGTGGAGATTTGTCAAACAGGCGCAAAGTTATTAGCGAACAAAAGTCCAAGGAATTCCTATCTCTGGGCATCCTATCTATAACTACAGAGTTTATGCGTGTCACATATATTTTTAATTTTTTTTCATTATCTGACATGTTGCATAAGATCATTTGATGGTTTATTAAGATGCATTTGCAGCGAAGTGTATTTTGCCTATGATTGAGTTGTATTTCTGTCACTGCAACATGTCCGCCAGCTTAGACTTTATTGTCACGGCTGATGTGTCCGTTTTCACTGTTTGCAACATTGTATATTTACACCCAGTGTACTGTGCTTCTTACGTGTGAGCAAGGCTGTTTACAGCCGAAACGCGTAGCCGAGAAGCGAAATAAATCTTTCTTGAGTAAGAATCCAGCTTGTGCCTTGAGAGTACGTTTATCCGAGTATTCGAGGACTTCATGTGGAGATATATATATATATATATATATATATATATATAAACACACACATATATAGATAGATAGATAGTGTAATATATATATTTTTAATCTGGCGAGGGTGACTCCTTTTTTGGAGTTAACCCCCAAATAATTTTTTTGTTTTTTTTACTTTAAACACTCCTTACCTCCCTTTACCTCTACCCACCCCTGAGCACTAAAATCACCCCTAACCTCCTGTTACCTCTAACTGCGCCTTTACCTTTTTAAAAAAGTGTTATTATATATATTCCAACTCGCCTGCTCTCAATTCCAAAACAGGCTCCAGCACACTCGGACTCGCTTTTAAAAAGACTTTATTGTGGCTACTGGTGACGCGTGGTCCGTATCCGTTTGTGGTGAGAATCCTGAGAAGAAACGGTATCCTGTGGATATATATATATATGTTATCGCGTGAAACACACAAGACTTATTGCATTAACGCAGTCATATTTGTTTTAGCTATACATTAATACAAATGTCTGTCACAAATACTGCATGGTGTATTCCCATTTGCGCCACTTGAGCCATTTCAATTGTTAGATTGAATTTCTGGATCACCACACTGTATATAGAACACTATGTGCGCTAACATTTGTTACATAACACTTCCTCTTAACACCTAGGTCTTCGTATGTTATGCGCTCACATTTTTTCTTTCTTTCATTCATTCATTTTAATTTTTCGCTACACATTACCCTTGGCACTGCCTTACCTCTCACTATAAATCAGTTAAGCACTTATTTAATAGTAGCAGCACTCGCTTATTTGCTCAACACTATAGCTGGCATTTTATCTAATCAGGCATAACGTAGATTACATGACATACTATATATCCCTTATAGAACACTTCTATACAATGTGAGGACAACCACTGTGCGCACGCACGCGACAACATACCGAGAAACAGGGCTCTACTTCTCCACTATTTCCCACTTGGGATTGTTGCAATTTCATATTTTCATGCACTGATTTGTATTTGTGGCACAAATAATGCAGTGAATCATTGATGTATTATGCAGTTATAACGTATTGCTTTAACTTACCTGTATGCTCATGATTTATATCCTTTAGCTATTTATAGCCGGGACAGTCACATTTAGTACTATTTATACTTGTTCATCATGTTTGGGGCACACGCAGCGTGGGTTATTACAGTTGATGTGCCATATGTCTCTTCACCATGTTTGGGATACTCACTTAATACCATATATAGCCCAGCCTGACGTAAAACAGTAAAGCGAAACCCTGTTGTAAATGACCTACTCACTTTCACTATTGCCGTAAAATCGCCCGGTCATGCAGGTAAACATGAAAAAAAGACTACTATTATCACCTGTATATAATGCACGTACTCACCAGCAGCGCGTTATGTGATCAAGGCCGCATGTCTGGCAGCCGAAACGCGTCATTTTGGACATAGATGCGTGAATAAACCCATCTGTTAAACAACTTTGCCTTTGGAGTCTGTCCCCGTGGTGTTGCGCTGCCGCTACTGCCGTAGCGGATACATTCCTGGGATTTTCGTGTTGATATATATATATATATATATATATCTCAAAGGTTGCAGCCTGATTTACATCTTTTGATGGCTCAGCTTGTACGTTGGTTCTCAGACCAAACCAGACACTTGGCTTGGCTCTCCCCAAGCCAGCTCGTGTCTCCCCCGAGAAATTTAGGGGCATATTAGCAAGACCCACGTTAAAATTATCGCCGTTTTAGTGGCAGGAAACTGCCGCTAAAACGGCGATAATGGGCTTGCTAATATGCGTTATAAAAGCCCAGGTTAGATGTGTAGGACATCTAACCTGGGCTTCTATTGAATTCTATAACGCATATTAGCAAGTCTATTATCGCCGTTTTAGCGGCAGTTTCCTGCCGCTAAAACGGCGATAATTTTAACGTGGGTCTTGCTAATATGCCCCTAAGTGTCTCCTATGCCCTTGTCCACCACTCCTCGTCAAGAGCATTAAACTATCAAAAGGCCAAAGAACTGGTAAATTAGGCCCCATTCGAAAACCAGTTAATGTAATATAAAATACATTTACTAGTGATGAAGTCAGGAATTGATGGTTGTGTTAAGTTCAGTTTACTTTTCGAGGTCACATTAACCATACATGCCAACCCTCCCGCTTCAGGAGGGAGACTACCGATTTAAAGGCTAGTCTCCCGATTCCTCCAAGTAGAAACCCTATTCTGGGTTTTATAAAAGTGCCAAAAATAAAGTGTTGATGCCTGTCATGCAGCTACAATCTCCACTTCCAAGAATTACTTCTGACATCAAAGATCAAAGATTAAGGCTTTGTCCTTAATTCTTGGAGGGGGAAATTAGAGCTTGTGACAGGCCTCAACACTTTATTTTTGGCAGTTGTAAAAGCGCAAACAAAACCAGAGTTTATAACTCTTATTTTGTTTGTGTTATGTTATTAAATTGCCAAAAATGAAATGCTGATTGTCTGTCACCATAAATACCAATTGACCTGATTCAGGCAGGTTGCCTCTGCTTCAATAAAACTCAGTGGGGAAAATACATTCTCCGGATTATTTTTAAAAAATCTCTCACTTGCCTGCTCTAAAACGTTGGCATGTATGCATTACCATTCGCAAATAACATAAACGGCAGTATTAAAATTACTGTCGAACCGAAAGAGGGAAAGAAGAAAAAGACAAATATAAGCGAATAAATGGATGACCAACCGCCGCCAGGCAAAGACAGATGGCGCAAAAGCATTGCACAATGTTTACATGCACCGGAAGTCCTCAGCAAAATAAACTATTACACATCATACGACTCCAACCTCTCTGTTCCGCCCCTTTGCTTTAACCCCTCTGCTCCCACCTCCAGGTCCCCCTGTATGTCGAGGGCAGGTGGTCCCCAGATGCTGCTGCCGGCTCTGTGATCCCAGCTGATGAGCCGCCTAAACTCTCTGACGGGTCCCCGGAGCCCCCACAGCTTCCGCCCTACGAGGGGCACACTTTAACAGGAGTCAGATGATGCGCATTCCCGGGCTGAGTTCCGAGGCTGCGGCAGAGAACAAATACTCCACACTTCACACATGATGAACTGCAGAAAGCAGGCCCTGCAGAGATCCCCCTCAACCTCTCTGCCACATCTCACACACACACAATCCAATATAGAGTCACCGCACATAACCCATACCTCGTCCCGTACACAGGCACTCGCATTTGAAACCTAATCCAAGGTAAAGAGACAGATACCCCAGAGGCGAAATGCCTGATCCAGAGTAAAGACATATCCCATACCTGATCCAGCGGACAAGAACTTCAGACCTTCATACATATTGCGCCACAGAACACAGGCCCTGCATCGACCTTTTAACACGCACTATGCAAAGGCACTGCACAATGATTACATGCTTCATTCTTATACCACACATATAATTCAACGCACAGGCAGAGAACAGAGCCCGTGTTTCTTCTAGTGCACAAGGCACTCCACAGATTCCACATCTAACGAATTCACATCATATGCAGAGACGCTCACCAGGCACAAGACCTGATCCAGTGCACAGGTACAGAACTGAGCACATACCAGAAATGGAGCACAACCCCCCAGTCTCCATACATGATCCAGTACACCGGCAGCGAACAGACAATCATGTGTGAACTGGACAGGTGCAAATGTAATTGGCAGATATCACAGGCACGACACAGAATTATAGCACGCCCTTTCCAAGGACAATACGCACACACCAGACCCAATCCCAGTGCAAGATAAGGTACCAACTCCATACCTGTTCTGGTATAGACACTCCACAAATCAACATATCTCAGCAGGAATAGTCAAAAGCATACAACACAGAGACCCAAAACCAACCCACTACAAAGTCGCTGCTAGCTAGGGCCGGACTGGCCATAGCGGGCACCGGGCGTTACCGGTTCCCAGTCCGGCCCTGCTGCTAGCCCACTTCCCTACCTGATTCAGTAAACATGCACTGCATAGAACCCCAGGACTTATACAGTGCACTAGTAATATACAGTCCACCACACATTAGACAGTGTCCTGCTTCTGCACATAAAGTAAACTTTATCCAGTCCACAGCCACCACACATACTCATACCCCAATCAATGTATACTAGAGAATTTGCAGAGCACTATAAATTTCACAGTGCACTAGCACAGCACATACCTCATACATGATCCAAAGCATAGGCACTGCGCATACCTCCATAGATTATCCACAAGCCTCACAAGCATAGTGTTTGTCTGGTTCTGTCAAGGATTACGAACCCTAAGAGGACCATTAAGATAAAAACCCCATTGTGCATTGTGACACAAAGGGCCTGATTACGACTTTGGTGGTGCGGTGCAGGGTCCACCCCACCGCCACATTGCCAAAGCCGTGGTCGGGCCGCCTGCCAGATTAGAAGTTTCCTCCTGTCTGGGGGGCTTCTTCTTGGCGTTCCCACAGCAGTGCCTCTAAAAATGGGAACCGCAATGGGAACGCCAATAACAGTTCTAGCATGGCATGGATTGAAAAGTCCATGCCGTGCAGGAACTGGGGTGCATGCACACAGGAGGGCACATGTTGTGCCCCCCTGCATGCACCCCAGGGCGCAGAGGCACCCTGGTGCCTTTGTTTCCTCAGCGCCAGGGTTTTCATGGAGGAGGAAGCTCGTAATATGCTTGGAGGGACCGCGAAGGTCCTGCAAGGCATATTGATGCCTACTGACCGCCGCAGCACCATCAGAGAACGGCGGTTCCCTGACGGCTGCAGCGGGGCAATGGCGGTCCGACCGCCCTGATCATAATAGGGCAGTCGGGAGACCACCGCCGCCGCGCCCCCACGAATCTGGCGTTCCGTGCACCCCCAGACTCGCAATTGAGCCCAAAGTGTCTTGAGATGTATGATGGGTACTTGAATTGCCACTGTGGCTTTCATTTGTCCCCATGTTAAGGATGAAAACAGCATTTGTCACCTACCATCTGTAAAGCAGAAACAGTTTTGCCATCTACTTACCACTTTAGCAGTCAGAAAATGTTTCAGATTAAGGACCTCGACCTAGCATCCTACAGCCCTATCGCTATCCTGAATGTCGACTACAAGAACTTAAGTCTGATGCTAGCCCACAGGGTCCAGCCTGTACTGCTGCATTAAATCCATAGTGATCAAAACGGATTTATCCCAGGGAAGAACACTTCCCTGTGTGTTTGCTGGCTGTTTACGATCATGTAGGCAGTACAGGGCCATTAGCCTAGAGCAACGGCACTATTACTAGACATCCGTATAGCTTTCGATTCCCTCGGATGGGATTACCTCTTTGCGGTCCTGTGGAAATTCGACTACTTTGGTCCTTACATCACCAGGCTTATCTGGTTCCTCTATACTTACCCCACGGGTTAGACCTGCTTTGGGTGTGCGATATTGGGGACTAGCGAGGTCAGCATGGCACTCTGCAGGGTTGTCCTCTCTCACCCTTGTTATTTGCCATGGCATTGGAGCCTTTGGCCTTCAAGTAGAGGGACTGGGCTGGGGAGTTCCCCAGCATGACGGAACCCATGTGGCCTCCCTGTATGCGGACAATGTCCTGCTATATCTGCAGGATGCAGACTCTGACCTCGCCGCAATCACTTTTTTGCTAATGGAGTTTGGCCTGGTGTCGGGACTATCAGTCAGTTGGGAAAAGTCCTGTTTGTTACCGCTGGTGCAGGGGTTGGAACCGAGGGTCATTGATCTGGGAGGGGGGCCAGTCTGATGGGAGCCCACCACAGTTCGGTATCTGTGGATTAGGGTGTACCACACGAGCTCAGATCTTCTGGAGGGCAATGAGATGGCAATTATTGCCTCAATTCGCTCATCCATCCCCTTCTAGGCTTCGCTCCCTTTGTCGGTGTCGGGCTGAGTGGCTATCTCTGATCATCCTCCTCCGCCTCCTTCGTTATTTTGGAAATCTCCACCTTCCCTGTTCTTTAGTTTCGGGAATTGAATGCCCTGCTGGGAGAGCTCCTGTGGCACGGGTCTCGCAGATGGGTGCCTATCGTGAAGCTCCAGCTCGCACCAGAGGTGGGCAGCCTTGGGGTGCCTAACTTGAAACACTATTACCTGGCAGCCCAGTTCCAGTGGCTTTCTTGCTAGCTGGTGGGACACTATTTGGCGGACACCGGAACGTTTGCTCCCCCACTCTCAAGAGCAGTCCTCCTTCACCTCCACCAAACCCGGGTGCAAGCCACCCCGACTTGCCTCTTCTCCCGAGGATTGCCGTGGCTTACCTAAAACACACATTGTCTTACTATAGACATTCTCCCGTATGCCCCAGCCATCCTGTTGCATGGGTTTCCTATGCCGGGAGGCCGTCTTGCTGGTAGACTCCTTCGGAGCTGGAAGGAGGCTGGTATCGCTTGTATTCGAGACCTTCACGTTAATGAGCAACTACTGCCGTTCGAAGCTCTGGTGGAACAATATGCCCTCCCTGAGGGCCAATTTTGCCTTTATGCTTCCTTCAGGAGGGTGCTGGAGGATACTTGGGGAGCAAGAGGCCCTGAACCCGACTCGCATCGACTCCAGAAAACACTCCACACTATGGGTGAGGGCCGTAGGCTATTTACCTGATTTACTGGAGCCATCCTTGCGCACACACAGATTTCACTCCAGCCATTGAGGGGAATTTGGGAGGAATTTGGTAGACCACTTCAGGATGGGGAATGGGAGAGAGCACTGGTGTGTCCATGTAGGGTGTCTCATAATGTCAGCCACAAACTCCTTCAGTTTACATCCTGCATCACGCATACCTTTCCCCTAAGTGAATCGCATGGATATTTCCCAGCGCCTCAGAATTGTGCCCTAGATGTAGCGCCCAGGCAGCACACACTTGCACACTTATTGGCCTTCTGTCGTCACACAACTAGAGTCCCAAATCTTTACACCTGGGAGGTGGGAGCCTTGGGCATGTACCATATACCGCGAAATTGTAAGGCTGCCATCCCTATTCCTGATTTAGCTCCAATATTGGCGAACAAAGCCATCACATCCCACTGGAAGTCTCCCATTCCTTCATTCTTTGCTCAGTGGTTCACCAGATGGGCGAAGGCTGAGGCAGTGAAGCTGCATAGGGAGGATGTGTGAGGCATATGCTGGTGCCCACTGGCCTTAGACATGGAGGATTACTCTCTAAACTACTTGATCCGCAGTCGGGGTCCTCCTCAGACTCTGACACATTATCCACTTGAGGACTGATGTTTATTTATGCTGCCCCTCTCCCTCCTCACTTGTAGCGCCTATCCCCTTTTTGCCTAGCATGTGACTGTCCCAGATCCCGCAGTCGCAACATTTGCCCCTCTCATGCACTCCCCTCCCCCCGACACACCCTGTTTGGCCCAGCCTTGTCCCCCACCTCCAATCCCCCTGTAGCCTGTAAGCCCCCCTGGCCCACAGACGTGATATCTCAGCTTGTATGGGAGGGCGATGTCCCTCAAGTTTATTGTTTGAGCTGCATACACTTCCACTGTATGCATGTAACGTTATGTCACTGCCGAGTTGTATGATTTTTTGATTAAAAAAAACTCAATAAAAAGACACGTTTAATAAAAAAAATTAGTTGAGGGGTAAGCGCTCAACTCAAGTAATAATCACAAAACTTGTTAGGATGAACTCTTAAAGTCCCTTATAAATATTTAAAAGGAAGCTTTAGGCCCGTTAGGGAATATTTTGCCAAGTCAAATTTGCAGTTACAACCTGCACAGCTGGAACTCGTGCAGGCCTGCAGTCATATTTACATTGTCACTGTAGTGCATAGTACCATGGGTGCTGCAGTCCACTTGTGACATTCAACTTACAGGCCCTAGGTACCATACACTAGGGACTTATAGGTATATTAAATATGCCAATCAGGAGTATACAAAATTTACCACGTTGGAAGAAGCAGCACAAGCAATTTACCACTGGTTAGCAGGGGTACAATGCACAGAGTTCTATCGCCAACAAAAACATTGGGGTGACTCCTGCAGTAAGGGCAAATTTCTAACATGAGGAAACCCTTTATAACCTCCTTGAATGTAATTATCACCTCATTTTCCCACCACCCCAGCTATTCAAAATATTGCTTTCATGCCCAATGTATGCAACTTGTGCACAAACATGCATACATGTTTGCTTAACAACACCACTGTCATTACACATTCCTTAAATGATTTCATTGCAGGATTAAAAAACACTATTCACTCTGTTCTCTGTTCTTTTATACTGTCCACAAATGTTTCATCTACTCTTGTACCACTCTCCAGTTCATGCAGTACTCATAAATTCAGTATAATAAAACTCTTATTCCCAAAGCTCTTCCCATGGCCCCAGTCTTAACTTCCTTTTTAGGTCACAGCCTACCAGACAGCGCCAGCTGTGTGGTATGGGAAAGGCATCTTGTGGAGTTTCAGAAAGTTGACCTGAGAATGCATTCTGCAAACTGCACCGGGGGCCTGACGGAGTTCTGAACTCCATTTCCCAGCGGCCCCAGCATCAGGAGGGCCGCCACCACGCCAGAGATGCGCCTGGAGGCGCAGAAAAGCACCCGTAGACTCCCGCAGCTCGGGACGGCAGCAAACTGCACCGGGGGCCTGACGGAGTTCTGAACTCCATTTCCCAGCGGCCCCTGCATCAGGAGGGCCGCCACCACGCCAGCGACGCGCCTGGAGGCGCAGAAAAGCACCCGTAGACTCCCGCAGCTCGGGACGGCAGCAAACTGCACCGGGGGCCTGACAGAGTTCTGAACTCCATTTCCCAGCGGCCCCAGCATCAGGAGGGCCGCCACCACGCCAGCGACGCGCCTGGAGGCGCAGAAAAGCACCCGTAGACTCCCGCAGCGCGGGACGCGCCCGGGCAAAGCCCGGGCAAAGGGCGGGCCCGTCAAAGTCCGGATAAGGCTGGGCTGGGCTGGGCCACCCCCCTAAGGTGTGCAATGGATCTCTTGGATATCCATATTGAATTTTCTTCTCTACATGAGGTATAGTGTTTTATTGACCTTAATTGCTCTGAGAAGGGTGTGATTCTTTGTTTTTTTACTTGTGGTGTAAGGAACGCCAGCATAATCAATCCACTCCTTCGCTGCGTCTGAGTTACGCCTAATTTACATTATCCTTTTAAGCAAAGTTCCAAAAATGAGTAAGAGAAAAGGGGCCCCAAGCTTGCCTAGCATGTTACCACCTCCCCGCACGCGCTCGACAATTGATAACTACTTAACTCGTGCCGTGGATATGGTGTCTAGCGAGATCCGGTTGGTAGAACGTCGCCTTTCCCTTACAACTGAAGAGGTCAACCATCCTTACATTGATCAGAGTTGCAATGAGCCCTTACCAATACAGAGTGTTGAGGGGGTAAGAAGTCCACCAGAGGCACTAAGGACTTTGACCTCCTCCGTGACCCAGCCCTATAGGGAGAGTGTAGGTCCAGTAATCGCGGGGGCTGTGCTTGGAGGGGAGCCGGTGCCTGGCTCAATAAGTCCTGATGTCATGGATCAGCCCTGTGCCTCGGAAGGGGAAAGTGGTTCTAGAACCAAGCGGAGGAGGAAAATTGTCAAAACTTCTAAGTCGCGAGGTTCTGCCAAAATCAGCAATCCCCTTCTTCAAAACAAAGCTGTAGATGGTGTTTTACTGGGGGCTGGCGGGGCCTAATGAGAATACATGGGGTGTTCTGAACAAATGCTTAAGTGAGCTATTGGACTCCAAGCTATGCCCCATTCTGGATCGACTGTGTATAATTGAATCCAATATAGCAAAGCTATCTGATCTTCGGCCCTCAACTTCTACTTGCACCTAGTATTCGGCCAGTGATTTCATTTCTACCTCTATCGACCAGAGCAAGGATACCTCCCAGCCAGCTGAAATTTTGCCAACATCTGTTCCTGTTATTTGCCCGGCAGCTTTCCCCCAAAGACATGGCCATTCTTCCAGTGATAGATCTTCCTCCAGCATCGGCTCCATACGTTGTAGTACTGACTAATGTGCCCAGGCTAACAGAAACTAACGTGGAAACTACAAGAGGCCTAATAAATAAATCTATTCATTGGCTGAACAACAACGTTACTGGTAGCTGGGATATTTCAAGAGATATTTTAATGGCCAGGCGGGCGAGAGATATTGGGGGTAGTGGCTTGTGGAAAAGTGGAGATGTTATTGTGGTAAACTTCCGTTCGCCAAAAGTAGTTCAGGAAATACTGTATAAAGCTGGAATGGGAATGGTTAAATATAGTTCCATCAAGATAGTCCCACTTGGCTTTTTTTATCAGCACTTGGTGGGTCAATCAGGTACCTCTGGTAGTCTTCCTAACAGAGACTTTGCATTTCCTGGTCCTCCCCCTTCACTACCATTTCACCTGTCTAATAGATTTGCCCCACTGGCTGGTTTGGAAGAAATAGATTGACGTTATGGGGAGGTGCCTGCCTACCCTGTTTTTCAGGAGGCGGACAGACCACTTGCCAGTCCAGTTTTTGCTATACAAACACCTTCCTCTCCCCGACCTAACCCTGTATTCTTGGTGTTAGGTTCAGAGGAGGTGGGCAGGGATTCTTGTAATCCCAGTCCTAGTGTACTAATGAACAACATTCTACCGTATGACTATCTTCGGGTAGGACCTTGTACTGGGACTAGTCTGGAGGATTCCACTAATTTAACTTCTGTTTCCTACTTGCCCCCCGGTCCCTTACTGTTTTCTCCCCCCAATGGGGTAAGTGTGAGTACAACTATTGATAAAGGACATATAGATAATGCTTGTCTGAAAATTCTAAATTGGAATATAGCAGGTATAGCCTCAAAGATCGTATTGGAGGGATGGCGGTCTTTTATTATGACCTATGATATAGTTTTTTTTCAAGAAACGTGGGAGTGTAAGGATATTGTTATTGACGGATTTACATGTTTTAATTTGCCCGCTGTTCCTTCTATATCTGGCAGAGCTAAGGGGGGCTTGTCAGCCTGGTTCAAAGTGGAAATTGCTGGCATGATTGCTCAGTTATTCCGGGAGCAGGGGAGGCGCAGGCTTTTTGTTTTTCCTGGAAAGATACTTTTAAGTTGTACCTGGTAAATTTTTATTATAATAATTTTACATCTAAAGGCAATTTCGAAGGGCTTTTTGTGTTGATTGACATGCTCGCGGAGCGAGAGGCTCGAGTGGATCGTCCTTTTAAGTTGTTGGTGGTGGGGGATTTTAATGCCAAATTGGGGTTTTCATTACTGCTTCCCCAATCCACCTTTGATCCAGCTGCTTCCGAGCTGGACCAAATTGTGATGGACGCTAGGGGACGGGTTCTATTTTCCCACCTGTTAGAAAGAGGTATGGTCAATATGGCGCCCAATTTGACTGACCACTATATTTCCACCTTTACTGGACGAGGTATAGGAAGCACTATCGACTATGTATTTGTCTCCTGGAGCATGTTTTCCTCCATCAAGGAATGTGAGGTCCTTATTAAGCCGCATAGTGACCACAATCCTATCTCTGCTAAGATAGTGTTACCCTACAGGGGACAGAAGCCCAAGCCTTCAACCCTTCTGACACTATCCACCAAAGATGCTGGGTGTAGGGTGGTCTGGCGCACAGCGAGCATGAATAGTATTATGTCGCAGGTAATCCCGATTAGCTCTGCTCTGGTGTCTAGCTGTAACTGTGTACCGTGTGAGCCATCTCGTATCATACAAGGTTTTGTAACCCTGCTAGATAAAGTCAAACAGCTGCTCTCTAAACCCATTGCCCAGTCCTGTATTCAGGCTCATTCCTGGTTTGATAAGGCTTGTAGAGAGGCTAATAATACCCTACGCTGGGCTTTAAAACAAAATCCTAGAGACCAGATTGTGATAAGGGAAGGTAGGAAGCTGTATAAGCTTGCCACAAAAAAAAGAAAGTTAGCATTGAAGGAGGAGAAGTGGGATTTAGTGGGGAGCTCCTGTCTATCAAAAGATCCTCAGGCCTTTTGGAAGGCTGTACGGTCGGTTCTATCTCCCACCCTACCAGCTGACAAGGTAACTGTCCATATCCCTCCTGAGACTTGGGTGACCCACTATGCTGGCCTCTATTCTGCTGACTTTGCTGCAGAGGATGCCCCATCACAGCTGAATCTAACATGCCAAAACCTTGTTTTTAATGAAGGGGAAGTCCAGAAAGCAATTGTTAACAGTAAAAGTAAGAAGGCACCGGGCCCAGATGGAATTCCTTTGGACTTATTCAAGGAAGATCCAGTATTCTGGTCCCCGGTACTTACCGCTGTTTTTAATTCAGTCTGCAGTGAGGGAGTCCCAAAAGCTTGGCGTTCATCTGTGATAGTGCCTGTTTTTAAAAAGGGTGATGTGCATGATCCGAAATGCTATCGTCCAATATCTCTTTGGCCTCTTCGGCAAAAATAATCGGGAGAGTTGTACTAGATCGCCTCCTGGACTGGATAAATGCAAACAATATTTTGGCTCCTACCCAGTATGGGTTTAGGAAGGGCCTAGGCACGATCGAACAGTGTCTAAATCTGCACCTCATTCTGGCTAAATATAAATATGCGAAGGGCACCCCTACTCATTTAGCTTTCATGGATATAACCAGCGCGTTCGACTATGTTTCACGCTCTAAGCTGTGGGACATTTTAGTAAACATGGGTGTCGACGCAGGTCTGGTCTCCTTTCTGAGGCTCCTCCACCACGATCTCTCGGCCTCAGTGAGGTATGGTAATGCTGGTGAATGCTCAGAACAGTTTAGTATTAGGCGTGGGGGCGTCAAGGATGTGTCCTTGCCCCAATTTTATTTCTCCTCTATACAAACAATCTGTCACAGTCGGGGCTGATGTGCCGCAGGTTGAGAACAAGGCTGTGCCAGCGCTCCTTTATGCGGATGACGCAGTCCTTATGGCAAGGACTGCGATTGGCCTAAAAAAACTTATCTCCAGCTATGTTAACTTTATGAAGGACTTGGGGCTGGAGCCAAACTATAAGAAAACTTTTGTACTGATTTGTGGCCCCAAAAACACTAAGTCCTGTAGTCTGATTATAGAGGGTAAAAAGCTAGAAAGGGTTAGCTCCTTCCCGTATCTAGGCCTGGATTTTGATGAAGGTTGCACGTGGCATACCTGCATAAATAATAGAATAACAAGATTTACACGCGCAGTTGGTACTACTTATTCGCTTGCAATGTCTATAGGTAAAAAGCCCATAGCCCCAATTTTAGAGATTTATGAGCGTAAATGTATTCCGATTTTAACATATGGTATGGGGATCTGGGGATGCAGGGACGTACTTGCCATGCAGCTGGAGGAGAATAGATTTTGCCGTAGAGTTTTAGGAGTGCCCCTTCCTCGCCACATTTTCCCCTCCATTTGGAGCTGGGTCTCGAGTATGTCCAAGATACCATAAAGGCTGCACCACTAGCTACCTGGTGTTCCATTTGGACAAATGAAGAAGCTGATTTTAATCGGGCAATTATTAGAGATTGTTTAAACTGTACTCGAGGCCTTTGCATCCCCTGGCTCCAATACATTAAAACTTGTCTTACGGAACTTGGGTGTTCTTCTTTGTTTGAACACCCAGAACTAATTGGTAAAGGGGACCGACAGAGGGTTTTGGCGAGCTTCCGAAAACATAAAGAATCGTCTAGGGAATTGTTTGAAGTAGCCAAACCCTCTGTCAGGGATTATTGTCTTATACAAGTTCCTCCCTACATTGCCCCGTATCTTTTATATGTAAATAATGTGCATGAAAGGAATTTGTTGTCTAGATTCAGGCTGGGGTCTTTTCGTTGGTTGATATGTTTCCCCCTGGGTCAGTATTCTTTGGAATCTATTACTATTTCCCCTTGTGATGAACACTCGAGTCAAACCATTTTACATTTTGTATTTTTTTGTCAATTTTATCTTCCATTTACCAGGAAATTTTTAATACCTCTTCTACGCAGACACAAATTTTCAAAGTGCAAAGCGGCGTTGTACTTTTTGCAGCAACTCAATGATCGTGATGTCTGTTTTGCCGTTGGGAGTTTTTTGAAGTGTATTCTAGCAAAGAGAAGGAGCATGTTGTTTTAATTTTAGTGTATTTTACCATTTTTTGTATGGATTGTATTAGTATTCCTGCTAAATTGCTTACCCCTGCTGCTAACTACTGATTTTATTATTCAAGTATTTTTGGATAACATTTGCTGCTATTGATGGTTACAGTCGATCTTTTTGCACTATTGGATAATACCTGCTGCTACCTATGAACCCAAATGCTTTGTATGGCCACTTTAGTCCCGAGAAAATAGTACTGTATTTTGTTTGCTGATGTATTCTTTTTAAACAGAAAATGAGTTTGTATTTGCTGAGATAAGTTTGATTTTATATGATGTTTTTATCCATGTGTATCTTTTATGTCCTGTCTTTGGAAGGACGAATAAAGAAAGAATTGAATTGCATTTTGCCTGTCATTTGCCATTGGCTTTGTGGATTGTAACTCACTTTCTCTTGCTTCCCATTTGCTAGCTTTATTTACTTAAGGCTGTCCAGCTTGAGTTCGTTCTTCCCCATGTGAAAGCCGTGTTTACAGTATTCTTCGTCAAACTCGTTTTATGTAATAAACAGGCCTGTAAATCTTGTTCTTAGCTTGTGACATTTGCTGGGCATTCAAAGACCGAGGTCAAATGTCAGGCGCTGTCTTCTGAGGGGCATTGTTTTTCTTGTTATTGAAACCTACCCTCCTCTTGTTGCTAAGGTACCTCCTTGTCTGTCAGATAGCTTTTGATTCTTTGGTACATTGTACACCCATTTTTGGTTTCATTTTGCCACAGAAGCATGGGAAATTTATGTTCATGCTACGTTCGCTTCATTGAATCTTTTGAAAATTTGTTTTGTCATTGTTTAATTTAATTGTGCGTTCATTTTGTACTGTATGCCAAGATTGCTGTATTTTTCAAAATTTGATTTTCCCCATTGGGTTGTGGGCGCGAGCAGAAAATATAATTATATATGGTACATTCAAAGAGATGGTTGCATCTTGGCAAACTAGTAAGTTTATCAATGTGCTGGTGCCTCTGAAAGGCTGATAGGTGTCCTGTGTCAGGCTCATTACATATGACTGACTCACCCGTTTGGCCTTTATACAAATCACAGATCAGTTTATGTGGCCGTGAGTACATCTATGCAGACTGCTGCTGAGCTGCTGGGTTTACAGCATGATGACAGAGCGTACCACAGAAAGCTGTCTTAAAGTAGCACATCAGTGTCTCCACGAAAGGTCTTCCTCGCCATAAAGGAGTTCGTTGAGAGACCGTGATTTGTTTGAGGGCTGTCCACAAAGAAGCCTTAATTCACCCATTTCCTTCTAGCCTCCTTGCAGTGATGATACTACATCGCTCTTGGCAACCACCATTGTGTATGCCATAGAGCTCTCACATTTCAGCAAAGGAGTGGAGGGTGGAGGACTCATACAGGGTAATGGATAATTTTTTAGATCAATGCAGACGTGCAGGAACCCTAAAAGGAATTCAACAGAGTTGTGCGCAGTATGATGTGAGACATCTCCTGGAAAATGTAAAATATATGCCGTTATTTATTTATCTGGAACAGGGCTTTGTGTTCTGAATGTAAGCGTCACCCCGCCGATACTTATCACTTAAGGATAGCCCTTTCTATACTATGTATAAAGTAATCTTGCACAAACTCGTTTTCAGTAATAAACAGGCTTGTAAATCTTGTTCTTATCTCGACACATTTGCTGGGCATTCAAAGACCAAGGTTAAATGTCAGGCGGCGTCTTTCGAGAGCACTTCTTTTTCTTGTAACTGAAACCTACCCTCCTCCTCTTGTTTCTAAAGTACCTCCGTGTCTGTCGGAAAGCCTTTGATTTTTTGGTACATTGTACGCCTATTTATTCATTTTGCCACAGAAGTATGGGAAATTTGACAGTCAGTGTTCATGCTATGTTCGCATCATAGCATGTTTTGAAAACTTCTTTGGTCATTGTTTAATTTAAATTGTGCTTTCATATTGAACTGTATGCCAAGATTGCAGTATTTTTAAATTAGGTTTTCCTCATTTGGTTGTTGGGGAGAGCAGAAAATACAGATATAATTATATGCGAGACATTCAAAGAGATGGTGGCATAATGGCAAACTAGTCAGTTTACTAACTGGGGTGGTGCCTCTGAAATGCCGATAGGTGTCCTGTGTCAGACTCATTACATATGACTGACTCACTCCAGCCCGTTTGGCCTTTCCACAAATTACAGATCAGTTTATGTGCCAGTGTGGCTATGAGTACATCTACGCACACTGCTGCTGGGTTTACAACTTGATGATGGAGCATACCACAGAAAGCTGTCTTAAAGAAGCACATCAGTGTCTCCACGAAAGGTGTTCCTTGAGCTGACACATTTCAGCAAAGGGGTGGAGGGTGGGTGACTCATACAGATTAATGGATCATTTTTAGATCAATGTAGACATGCAGGATCCCCAAAAGGAATCCTACATAGTTATGTTGTTTGAAATGGGATTCCTGGGGGGCCTGTGGCAGGCCGTGGCGGAAGCAAAATGAGGAGCTCCACGCCGGCCCGAAATATCGCCAACAATTATCCTACCTCTCCCGCCTGGTCTGGCAGCTGGGAGCACCCCCTTGAGCTCCGGGGAGACAACAGTGTTCATTTGCGGGTCGCGGCCACAGCCTAGGCTCGGTGCATGTCACCCCGGTGCTTACGACTGGCTGCGGCCCGGCGCATTCGAGGATCCCCAGCCTCGGGTACCCGCGGGCCTACCGCCCCGCTGCCGAAGCTGAGTTGCTGGTGTTCAGGGGCGGACGACCCGCCTGCATGACTGCAGGGTCGGGGTGGTGCCTATGCCCCTGTGATTGACCTGGCGCGTTGTGACTGGAGCGAGGCCATGGCTCTGGTTCCGGCGTGGGAGACATCTAGCGGTGGACTGACACAACGGGAGGCCCCGGGTTTGCTTGAGCGAGACCAACTCCCGATACCTGCTGCAGATCTCAGGCGGAGGCCCACCTGCGCCATCAGGGAACCACAGTGAGGCCCCCACATCCTTGTGTGTAACGTAGTCAGAACCGCGGGGCTGTCTGCCATGAGGACACGGCGACAGCCTCCATTTGGAGGACTACTGCCTTGCTGGAGAGATTGCCACGACGTGGGAATGCTGCATCCCCAGAGCCACCATAGAACTGTAGACATGGTGGGTGCCACAGGTTGGGCTCCCACTTAACCCGTAAATTAGTGCCATACACCTAAGGCACCTGGGGCCACAGACTGCGCAACGGGGGCCACCTCGATACTCGGTATCAAATGAATGAAGCACACATAGCTGTGGCCCAAAGAAAATATCCTGGAGGCACTGCACACCCATAAGGCTGTTCGCTAGGAGGGTAGAGCGACAGTGGTTAAACTAGGTGGCTCGTGGTGGGGAGCTCACGCCGCATAGACAACGCCACAACGGTGGGGCCAGCTGGGACAGTCCTGTAGTGTGGTGAGTTTCTGTCATTTTTGGCCCTCCCTAATACTGGGTACCCCTTGTGAAAGTCTGGCGCACAGAGGCCTGACCTGCTACCATTCGCTGAAAGGAACATTGGAAGAAATGGATGTACGTCCTTGAATCTTGCCTGCGGATGCGTGTTGAGCCTGAGGGTTGATGTGGTTGGCTCCGTGGTTCCTCTCCGGCGCCCCCCGGCCACAAGCACGTGGGAGCACTACACCTGCTGGCGCGAACTGTGCTGAGTTACATATTGGACCGGTGCGCCAAAGTAACCAAACAGCACCGTCATTGATTACCTTGAGCATAGCCTAGTATGTGCAGATCATGGTGAGTCGCTACCTGAGATCCTTGTTGGCTACCCACAGCTGATACTTAGAGCGAGGCCCAGTGCCAATCGGTGAAATGCCCTCAGCTGTCTGGGCGACCCTTACAGAAATAATACAGCCTAGAAGGCAGGAACACGGTGTGTGTTAAGCGGTGTCACACTCTGGGTGACAACGTGGACCTACCTGAGTGAAGCCATGGGAAAGGACAGTCCACAAAGAGGGGCACCACAGACCAAAATTGACCAACACAGCACAGGGCATACCCCTCGGACGGAATTGCCCCAGGATCCCCCACTGCAGGCGGACACGCCACGAACTGATCCGACCGAAGCACAAATCCTCACAGCTATCGAGGCCTCAAGCACAGCAGTACAAGCTAAAATAGAGGCGGTCTCCCTAGATGTAGGCCTATTGAGAGTGGACCTTCAGACTGTGGCGGAGCGCTCTATAGCCATGGAGCAAACCGTCACTGAATTTCAGGCCGAAATATCGACATTGAAAACAGCCTTCTCGGACCATACAGCAAAAACCGAGACTCTGGAACGCAGAGCCGAAGACGCAGAGGGACGCTCTTAGAGATGCAACTAGCGATTTGGTTGGTTTTCCGGAGGGGGCTGAAGGAAGAACCCCTGAGCAGTTCCTAGAAAAATGGATTAAAAAACACTTTCGGAGGCCTCCCTGTCCTATTTGTTCATAATCGAGAGAGCCCATCAGGCACTAACCCTGATCCCTGCGACTGGTGCTGCGCCTCGTACTCTCACAGCTAAAATTCAAAATTACAGAGAAAGGACTGTATCCTCCAAAAGGTCCGGCGGGTGCGTGATCCCAACTTTGAATATCATACTATACATATATTCCCAGACTACACGCGGCTGGTTCAGCAACAGAGGATGTCTTTCACTAGTGTGAAACAGAAACGGAGCTATGCAGCTACAATATATGTTGCTCTACCCAGCTAAGCCAAAAGTAATCCACGAAGGCAGCTCGCATTTCTTTACCACCGCTAAGGCAGTGTGGGACTGGCTGGAGGTGCGAGGAGAAGGGCGCCCTTTACCTTCAAGAAGTGCAAATGCTGCATCCCGGGGCACACAACGCTCCCGTAGGTCCAGCAGGCGCAGACCGTGCAACAAACTGCAACAAACAATCCTCCCGCTCATCCCAGAGGATAATAGTTCAGCAGGACGGATCCTTGGACTTGGAGAGATCTACCTCAGACAAATAGGATGGACACTTGCCTCACAATGATCTGACACGGTTGAAAATCGAGCGAGAGGAGGCCAGGGCACTGGTGGAGGTGGTGACTGTATCTAACTCAGACACAAGCACCGGAGATGTTGTGGAAGATACACCGCAGACAGAGGCTCCCTGACCTACCGAGTCCCCGTCTATTTGCCTTTGAACAGACACAGATGACACTGCAACAGGCGTGAGGTTTGGACAGTGTGAGCGTTGATGATTGGCTGTGGGTGCATATGGCGCACATACACTAGAAGGGACCAGGTGTTTCATGTAGTACGGCTGGAAGGGCACCAAGAGCATGCATAGATGTGCCGCCCCCCCCCCACTCCTTTTTTCCCCTTTTTATTTTTCGTTCTCTCTTCACCTTGTCTTTTGAGTGAGTGTTCTTGCGCCAGTGTGTGCTTGTCTGCGTGACAGGGGGAGGTGGGCTCAGGCGGGGTATCACCCGCTGCCGAGATGAGTGCCCTCTTCCATTCGGCACAATATTGATTCTGGTTGACTGGAGTGAGTCTGATGGTTACATAGTACAGGTGTGAGCAGATTTGCATGTCACATTGGTGGTTAATAGTTGAATGTAATTTTGTTAGACTTTGATTTTTACGTAGGAGCTCTGGGGTTAGTCGCATTATTGGGGAGGCACAATTTGGGATAGGTTATTATTGGTATAGGTGTTTTTGTTGGCAGCAATGGCGGAACATGGGAGACGAAATAGTGTTATATTACAACTGGACTGATGGCGCAGTTTAAAATTGTAACATGGAATGTACGGGGCCTTAACTCCTTTACTAAAAGATATATAGTACACACTTACCTTCGCCGTTACGGTATATATATAGCAATGCTGCAGAAAACACATCTGTCCGATTCGGAGGTATCCAAGCTCCACAAAAAATGGAGGGGTAAAATGTTCGATGCGACTTACTCTTCATATTCCCGAGGCCTCACAGGTACTGTTCAAACTCCTTAGCAGCGAGGCCGACGTAGAAGGACGATACGATAAGTCCTGATACTTGCGGAGCGGGATGGTAGGGAGATCTGCCTGCTGAATATTTATGCTCCCAATGTAGGTGATCATGATTTTTTTCTGCGATCAGAGGTCCTCCTTCTGCCATTTGTGGGTACACCGGTGGTATGGGCTGGGGACTTTAATTGTGTTTTGGATAGTTCCCTAGATAGGCATCCCCCTAAGATATCCTCTAAACCGAATATGACAGACACACCCGGGGGGTGAGGGATACACTTGTTATACTCCCGCACATACAGTTTTCAGCAGACTGGATCGATTCTTACTCTCAGGTGAGGCCACGGTGATGGCACTGCATACACAGATGCTGGGAGAGTACCTTTCGGACCATGCTCCCATACTCCTGGAGTGGGGGCCTTGGTGCCGCCGTACCAGAGTTCCGCTGTAGCGACTACAGCCAAACACATTAAAAGATGGTGCATTTAAAGGGGAAATAAGAGGAGTGACGAGCGCCTATTTTGATAATAATTGGGGATCCACTAGTAGAAGGGGGACGGAATAGGAAACCCTAAAGGTTGTGACACGTGGGGAATGCTGCAAGAGAGTGGGTAACTTGAGGAGCCAATTGGAGAAAGTTCTGACTGAGGCAGAAAACACCCTAGCGAGACTACTTGGATTGAGCCCAATGGGAACACACCGGGAGATTCACTACTACGCGCCCAACACAGAGTAGGAGCGATATGGGACAGACTAGATTGTATGGTCTGATATGAGTATCGTCAGCTGCTTCACTGGGAGGGGGACAAGTCAAGTCGCTTACTAGCATGGTTACTTAAGCGCAAGCGACCCCCCCCCACAAATATACTCACACTCAGTAAATCGGATGTCAGCTACACCTCGACACAATACGGTATTAACTCTCTCTTATACACCCACCTATCCTCTGTGTACAAAGAAGAGACAGAGGTGACCCCAGACATCCGGGATCACTTTTTGAGTGATTTCAAACTCCCTAGCCTCAATGATTGCCAGCATGAGGGACTCAACACGGAGGTCAGACTTGAAGACTTACAGGAAGAGCTGGCCAAAATGGCCCGCTCTAAGTCCCCGGGCCCTTATGGTCTCCCCGTAGAATATTTCTAAACGTATGCGGACATCCTACTCCCTCATCTCCTGGAAACCCTGCAGGAGGCCAGGAGAGAAGGACTCTTATCACCATCAATGAGAGAGGCCCAGATAGTTATGCTCCCTAAACCGGGTGGGGATCCAAGCATGCCAGGATCATATCGACTGCTATCAATGCTGGGAGTAGACACGAAAATACTGGCGAAGGCACTCACAATGCGTTTGAGTAGGGTTATCACACATCTAGTCCACACAGACCAGTGCGGTTTCATGCCAGGCTGCAGCACACACATAAGTTCACATAGATTGTCCCATGTCATGCACGCCACCGCTAATAAGGATATCATTGCCGCAGTGCTAGCTTTAGACATTGAAAAGGCCTTAGACACTTTACGATGGGACTACCTCTGGGAAGTGCTGACAAGAACTGGTCTCGGTCAGGAATATATCTCCTGGGTGTGCCTTCTATACAATTTACCGAATGCCAGGGTACGCAATGGTGGAGTGATTTCCGAAATTCTCACAATAGAATGGGGCACAAGACAAGTCTCTGCTCTTGTTGCCCTGTTAATAGAACCTTTAGCGATTAGACTACAAAGGGACATGAATCTTTGGGGGATTCAGGTGGGTGGCCGGGTACACGTTGTATCCCTATATGCGGATGATGCCTTGCTATATCTAAACCAGCCAGAGGAGGCAATGCCCATTCTTCTAGATAGCTTATCGAGTTTCGGCACAGTGTCTGGACTGAAAGTCAATAAACGTAAATCAGTCCTATTCCCACTTGCCACGTTAACAAATACAGAGGCGGCTGACATCCCCCCAACGGAGTTCCAATGGAAGTGTGACCATTTCCAATATCTGGGAATCCAGGTAGCACATTCGGCGGAGGTGCAATATGCATTGAACATGGAGGCAGTAATTACGGGTTTACATTCATCCATTAATTTCTGGAATTGCCTCCTTCTTTCCATCATGGGTCGAGTAGCCCTGGATCAGATGGTGCTCCTATCACGCTGCCAGTACAACCTGCAGAATTCTTTCTGCATTATCCCTAGATCTACCTTTGAGACCCTTAATAGCCTCCTGCTATCGCTGGTTTGGGCTGGAAAGCGCAGCAGGGTAAAATTGGAGATCCTCAAATTAGATACTGAACAGGGGGGGCTTGGCCTCCCGGACCTTCGGCTTTATTACATTGTCGCCCTTCTCCAGTACGCAACGCTCTGGTGTTCAGAGGGGCCTAATGTGGAGAAGGACCTCCTGGCGGATTGGGGACAGGAGGATAACTTACCGAGATACCTCATGATGGGATCTCGGACGCCTCTGGAATGCCCGTTTATGGTACATCAGGTTGTGGGGGCACGGGAATGGGCGGTCACACTAGTGCTGCGTAGGGCACCATATGCACGAGCGCTACAGTTACAATGGCAGCGTAATTTTTGCCATATACAAACTGTAATAGATTTGACGAGGTGGTTCGAGGGAGGGTGCCTTACTGGGGCCAACCTATATTGTAAAGGGTCTTTCCTCTCATTTGCTGAAGCGCAGGTGTGCTTCGGGATCCCAGGAGGGCATTTTTTACAATATGCAAAACTCTCACTCACTACGTGTGAGATATGGACTTCCTTCCCCGAGGAACCAACGGAGTCCCACACCTTGCTGGCGATTTTAGACCCAGGTACCCACAGGAGATGGATTTCCCTTCTATACCGAGCACTCAAGGCCGACCACAGTGTCAACATCTCTCACATTTGAGATAGATGGTTGACAGATCTACCGATATCCCTCACAGACAGTGAATGGAGGCAAGCGTTTGCGCAGGTACAGGAAGTGGCCAGCAACGCTTGCTTCAAACTTATACAATTTCATTATCTGCACCATACATAGATGACCCCTCTCAGTTTAGCACGTACCAATGGGGCGGGCTCCTCGGAATGTTCCCGCTGTTGAGCCGAGCCAGCCACGTTTGCTCACATGACGTGGGATTGCCCTCGGCTCTGGCATTATTGGTCAGGGGTATTGGAGACGCTCCGAGAGGCAACAGTCCTTCAGATTTTGGAAACTATTAAGCATTGCCTTTTAGAGGTTTTGCAGACCCCAAAGACAAGGAACTGAATGCAATATAAATTTGCGAACTTGGGAGTGGTACTCGCTAGACGCCGCATAGTAATACACTGGACACAACCTGTGCCCCCTAAACTGCCCAGATGGATAGCAGATATGTGTGAATGGGGGATGGCTGAAGAGCGACGTCTGCGCATAGTCCGTACGGACGAAAATGCCGAACGAGATCTAGAGAGGTGGGGATTATTGCTGAATAAATTATGGACCCCTGGACAGGTAGCTGTGGGACCCGATACCCATTTACAGACTGGGACTCCTGGCACACATACGGGGAGTGGTGGAGGTTCCCCTAATAGTCCAGATAATACACAGAAATCTTTAGGCTTCTCAGGCGATGAGGGAAACAGGCCGGTCACTGCAGAGCGTAGAGACCCGAGATCCTAATTTGGGAGGGTGCAGGCTGCCCCCCTAGAGCCCGAGATGCCACTGCACTACATTTTATGGGGGATACACAGGGGCTAGGGCCCAGTACTTCATTACATAGTACACCACAGGTTCATTTAAGGAGGAGGAGAGATGGATAGAACTGTAAATAACACATCGGTCCTTGATGCCAGGAAATATGTAGGAATGCTGCTCTGCCAACTGCTACACAGTTTTTGATTCTTCCTTTTAATAGTTCCGTGTTTATTGATAATTGTATTGCTGTTATTCAGAAAAAAGAAAATAGGGATGTGCAACTTTTTTATATTGTGCCTCTAATACATGTTTTTGGCATAACACTGTCACATGTACAAAAGAGAACAGAGTAAAACAATTATATACTGTATTTATGATATACATGCTTATATTGTATATTGCTGCTAAGTGTATCCCAAAATAAAAACAAAATTGTTTTAAAAAAGGAATGGGATTCCTGGTTGGCTGAGTTATGTACCCAGGCAGGAGCCACCACTCTAGTCAGGGGAAGCTAAGTACACACTAAAGGATAACCTGTGCTCACCCTCTGGTATCTAGGCACAGAGCAGTCAGGCTTATCTAAAGAGGCAATGTGTAATTTATTTGTGCAATACACACACAGTAACACAATGAATACACCACAAAAAGACTCCACACAGGTTTATAAAAATAGATTATAATTTTATAAACAAGACCAAAACAACAAAAATCCAATGTATAGAAGTTGAGGTATTACATTTTAAAGGAATAAATGCAGTAAAGCTCTTGGAAGCAAGTAGCGCTAAAAAGGTTACTTTAGGTCGCGCTGGACCGTGGCAAAGTCAAAGTTTGTGCTGACCATGATAGAACACCGGCCGGCTACAGTACCCATGTAGGTCCAGGTGAGCAAAGTACCTTTCCTGCTCACAAACAACGAGATGTGTTGATGTCGAGTCCCGCAGGCGCAGGATGCGTCGATCTTCTCAAAGCGGTGAAGGCGATGCATCATTTTGAAGACGGATGCCGGAGTCGAGCGTCATCGAGCAACGCACCATTTTCTGCCCCGCAGTCCAGAGGATGCATCAATCTCACCAAGCTGCAGCATCGGCGATATGCTGTCTGATGCGTCGATCTCTGGAGGCAAAGCGCTGGTTTCGGGGTGATGCACCGATTTGACTCCTGCAACCGGGTCAATGCGATGGTTCTGCTACACACAGACAGGAGATGCGATGAAATCCCTGTTGAAAGTATCCTGGCCACTTCCAGTGAGCGAGGCACAGGAGCAGGGGTAGAGAGTTTGATATTCCTGAGCCTCAAGCAACACGAGGCAAGCCAACAAGATCTTGGCGATCACTTGGAGTCAAGGCAGAGTCCAGCTTTCCTTTAGCAGAGTCAGAGAGCAGCCGGCAGCAGGGCAACAAAGAGAAAAGCAGGCCTTCCAGATCAGCTGCCCAGTTGAGTCCTTTAAGCAGCACAGCAGTTCTTTTGGCATAGCTCAGTTACAAGTCCAGTAGTGTCTGTTTTAGGGGACAGAGACCCAGTACTTATACCAGAAAGTGCCTTTGATGTGGGGGGGAGGGGTGGTGGGAGACTTCAAAGCTGCTCTCTGAAGTGCACAAGGATCCCTTTCAACCAAGTTCTGTCTGCCAGGCTATCTGTGGGGGGTAATCCGTCCTTTGACTTGAGTCAGGACACAGCCTATTCAAGTGAAGTGTTAGACCTTCCCTTCCCTCCTGCCCAGGCAAGGCCATCAGCATGCAGATGTGTACTCAGACACACCTATCCTTCCAGTGATGTGGTTGTTTAAAGGGAATGCACAAAGTGTAGCTGTCACCCACCCCAGACGTGTATAGACAGGCTGTCGGGAAATAAGGATCGAGGCGCCTTCATTGCATACAGAAAATGGTGCAGCCGTACCAAACCTGGAATGGAGGAAAAAATGGTGAGGTTGTCTTCTGTTCATTTCTGCTTTTAGTTACTTAAAGCACAATTCCCATGAGGCAATGGGATTCCCGTAGTTCTGGGAAGGTGGAATCCTGGTACATAAAAAGGTTCTTGCACGTCGGCGTGCGTGCGTAATTCAAAGCCGAAGATTGTTGATGCGGAATAGCCTAGCGGCATTATCACCGGCTAGTGGGTCTTCTGCTGTCTTGTTTTTGTTGGGGATAGTGATCCGAGTACGGAACTCCCGTGTGCCAGTGAAGACAGGTTTATTTTCCCGAATCTACTGAGAGCAACGGACGGTTTCAGACTCGTCAGGAGTGAGACAAGGGTTCTCTCTATACTCAGCTGTACCGGTCATTGGGAAAGCACAGGATTCAGCGCTCTCCATTTCGTCTAATAGAATGGTATCCAGAGTCTTCAAGGTTAGCAGGCTGGATCACAGGTTCGTCAGGAGTGAGACGAAGCCTTTGGGATTTTCGGCCATCTCATGTCATTCTGAACCACGGTAGGACAAAGGCTACCTGTATGTACATTTGCGCTGACTTAGTTATGAGGAAATAACCAGGAGTCATTTATTTTCCTTCTTCCTTTGTTTGTTGGCAATTGTATTAAGGACATCCTAATTTCTTTTTGAGCCTGTGGAGTTAAGTGCAAAATATATTTTTATTTTTTAGAACTTCTTTTCTTTATTTTTTTTCTCTCTTTTCATTTACACTGGGGTATGTATAAATGGTCATGAGTGAATGACTTCACTATTGATTCTTGAAAAGGTATGGATGTTAATTTGTCTCTCTATCCTTACGTTTTTTATGGAATGTGAATTATAGATTCAATAGACATTTACTGAAGGAAGAAAGAACTATATTTGTGTGAGGTAATGAAGCTTTTATCCTTAGCGGGAATATGAGTGTAGTAGTTTTTCTTGTTGATAATCCTTCTCCTTTGATCTTTTCAGTTGTTATTCCTTTTTACCCGCTGTTCCCTTCCTAAACCTTTCCCCCCGCTTGATCACCCTAAAACTCCGAGAGTATGTGAAGCAGAATTGGGGGTATCAAAAGGTGGACCAATTTGTTCATCGCTCGGATCCTGAGGAGTTCCCTTCCACGCAGTTGCAAGGAAGCCTGACACAGGCACACAAAGCAGTAAGTGCAGAGAAATGTCCACTTTCTAAAAGTCTAATAGTGAGGGGTTACGCCCGATTTTGATGGCCAGATAGGGCGTGATAAATGTTTTTGAAAAAAGAAAATCTGACCACCTTTTTTATATTCCTGCTGTTTATTTAGCAGATTATGGACCAATGGAAATGCTTTGTCTTGGTCCTGGCTATCTCATTACCAATGATTAAAGATTTTTTTTAAAAGTGGCATTTCTAAAACAGTAACCTTCACCAGTAAGAAGGATTTATCACTACCATTCCAAAGATATGAAACATGAAAAAGCTACTCCTCTCTGATGAAGAATTACAACTTAAAAGTGTATTAAGGAATTCCCAATGCTAGCCTATGAGGGGCTAGATCTCACAGTAGTGAAAAACGAATTTGGGGGTTTGTACCTACCGGGACATGTAAATATTAAACACATATGGCCTACCTTTCACTTACAAGGCACCCTGTCCTTAGGGTTACTTAGGGCCTATCTTAGGAGTGACATATGAAACAAAAGAAGTGGCAGAAAACTGCCTATACAGGCACTGCAGTGGCAGGCCTGAGACAGGTTTGAAAGGCTACTTATGTGGGTGGCACAATTTGTGCTGCAGGCCCACTAGTAGCATTTGAAGTACAGGCCCTGGGTATATGGTGTACCACTTAACAAGGGACTTACCAGTACATCAATCATGCCAATCGGGTATACACCAATGTCATCATGTTAAGGGCGAAGCACATGCACTTTAGCACTGGTTAGCAGTAGTAAAGTGCTCAGAGTCCTAAAGCCAACAAAAAGAATCCGCAAAAACAGAAGGTAAAAGGCAAAACGTCTAGGGCAAGACAACCCTAAGGATTCCAGGTGTAATGTGTGCAGTATGCTGTGATTAAAGACATCTCCTAGAAAATGTAAAATATATGGCTTTATTTATTTATTTAACCGGAACAGGACTTTGCATTTTGAATGTAACAGCATCACCCCGCCGATATGTACCACTTAAGGACGGTCCTTTCTATTGTATGTATATGTAGGAGGCTGGCTTAGTATATGGTGCACACTTATTTAGGTGAAGCACCTTGCACTAATCCAGTCAACCCTTATGGTGATTTTAGTGGTCTTAGACAACCATAAAAAGCTCTCTAAGTGGTAGCTGTGGAGAACAGCCTTCAGGCTTAGTCCAGAAGGAGTGTTAAGCAGATTGTTTTACCAGAACTAATCATATAGTGTAGGTCAAACGAAAAAGAACCACACAGAGTAGTTATAAAAATAGTTATATTTATTATACACACTAACACATTGGTATATCTCCTACCTGGAGATATCAACACAATATTTCAAATGTAAAACAGCTAAGCATAAATTCACAGTGGTCTCCAGGGGGATACCAAACCATATACTAAAGAAGTGGAATGCGAACTGCGACCGAGGTCGGGACTTGGACCAGAAGACTCAGAAGAGCTGGGGCCACAAGGAACCACCCGAGGTAAGTACCCAGGAACCCCACGGAGGGTGTGTGCAGAGTAGAAACACAGCCACGTACTCAATGCAAGACAATGGGGAACCCTTCCCATTGGACCCTGAAGAAACTTGTGGAAGACAGAAGGTTGGAGAGTTTCCCCACCAGTGGATATCCCAAGAACCAGGATACCTACACCAGGGAAGCCGGGTGCATAGGTGCGAAGTGACGCCAGAAACCGTCGTAGACCACAATGGAGGACTTTATAAAAGATGCCGCTGACGAAGAAGGTGAAAGAGTCCGGTGGAATCCAAGGATGGATTCTTGAAGAGAAGTCCGTGCAAGCAGAGGAGACAGAGTCTATGCCACTCGGAAGTGACCAGGAGGCACGGAAGACCAATGAACACCGATGACGGAAGATGCAGGACAGTTGACGGTGACCTTGTCGCTACAGCCGTGAGGACCACGCAACGCTGTGGAAGACCAGCAGCCAGTTCATGAGCTGTCCTACGTCGGAAGTCGAGAACCAGGGGGTCGGTGTCCGACCGGAGTATAAAGAAGCCTTGGCAGCAGCAACAGACGTGGTAAATGAAAAAGGCGTAACGGTCAAACCAGCAAGGACCAAGGGACTCACCAAGTGCAGGAGAGTCAGAGCAGGCCCTGAGCAAGCAGGGGAGCCCACTGAAGCCAAAGAAGACCCTCAGGAGGACCCACATGCCGGAGGCACAGGAGTCGCAAGAGAACCTCGAGCAGCTCACCAAAGATGCAGACCCCACAGTGCAGACGATGGGTGAGGACAAAGACCTTGGTAGGAAAAAATGCTGGAGGCTGGAGCTTCTTGCAGCCCAAAGATCTCTGGAGGACAGAGTCAACAAGCCTTGGCAACGGCAAGTCGATGCGGTGCACAGTGGTTCCGTTCTAGCGGTTACGACGAGGGATACTGGCCTCAAACTTGCTGAGAAGACAGTGCAGGCCTCAAGGGAGTTTCAGAAGCACCACCAGGGTTGCTGAGCCTTTCGAAGTCCGTGGGACGTCAGGAGCAGCAGACCGGTCAGCTTAGTTGCAGTGCCTGCAGTTGCAGGGGAGTGACTCCTTCACTCCATGGGAGATGCCTTTGGGTGTCTTTGATGCCCACAGGCCTGGTGAAGAACATGGATGAAGCACAGACGCAGACTGGCAGGTTGACGAGACCAGGAGGAGTCTTCCTTGGTGCAGTCTCGGTTCCTAGGCAAAGTCCAACGAAGTCCAAAGTTTGCAGATGGTAGAAGTTAAAGTGGTTTCGAATCTGAATCTTGTGCCACGACGAATTTGAAGAGCCACCCACAAGTAAGCCCTTAAGTACCCTAGGTAAAGTGTTGGGACGATTCAGGGATCCTCCCAGAGGAGGGGCTGGACACGGGGGGAGGATACTCCCATGTCCTTTATCCAGTTTTGCGCCAGAGCGGGAGCCAACGGCTCCTTGAACTGGTTCCAACTGGAGTATGCAAGGACGGCACCAAATGTGCCCTTCAAAGTAGTCTGGTGGCGCTGGCAAGCGCCCTCACCCCAGCCCAATACACTAAGTCCTGTCTGGGAGGTGGTTGCACCTCCCTGTGACAGGAAAACTATTGTTCCACCTTCTCATGCTCGTGCTCAGCTCAGCAGCAGGAAGGCAGAATCGGGTCTGTGGTCAGCAGCAGCACTAGCTTGCCGTTAGGCCCTGAAAGGCTGGTACCGGGAATACAGGGGGGCTCCCTACGGGAGTCCCCCAGTACATGGGATCCTACATCCAACACTGGAATCGGTGTTGAGGTAGGATTCCAACATGTTCGATACTAAACATGACCAGTTTCTGTGCAGCCAATATATAGTGAGACATCTTGTAATTGACTTGATGTCCACTATATGTATTAAATGGCTGACCGCACTTGCAAAGCCCGGAGAATCCACTCCGGGGTTTGTAGGGGGTGTCCTGCTCATGCAGGGCACCCTAACACTTATAACCTAGCACCCTGCCTTCAGAATTGAAAGGCCTGCCTTAGGGGTGACTTATAGGTTTCGAGTGCAGCGACCTCAGATATAAGGAAACTTATATCTGTTGTAAGTGGTGCTAGCACCAAATCACACAGGCTGCAATGGCAGGCCTGTAGTCACAGTTTGAGTGGTCTCTCATGGGTGGCATAATACATGGGAGACCCCTGGTGTACCTATGCCCTGGGTACCTTAGTACCATATACTAAGGACTCAGAAGGGTACACCAGTAGCCAATTGGGAAGGTACCAACGTACTTACCATAGTCAAATTTAGGGAGAGAGCACAGTGACTGGGGTCCTGATTAGCAGGATCCCAGTCAGACTAGTCAGAAAACAGCATTACACCAGCAAAAAGTGGGGGTAACCATGAAAGCAGGTCCTACTTTCCTACACGTTCTGTCTTGCAAACAATGTTTGAAACTCAGAAGGGCATAGAGACCTTCAGTCAACTCCAAATAATTTGTGATGAAATTTCTCTGGGTGCGAAAACAATCTCCCACCCAAGTGTGCACCTCAACCGTGTAAATTCGCATCCAACTCCAGAATAAATTCTGAGGAGCATCCAAAGATCGCCCTGCCATTCCAGGCATCCAAATTCTCCAGCAACCAGTTCAACTCCAGCTTGCCCTCCTGATCTAGAGTTATATTGTCTCCATACCACAAACCTGGCCGAAGGGCCTTTGCTTTTATTCTCTGCAGTGCCCGGTAATGTAAAGAACCTGGAAAAATAGCCTAATTAAGAGGACAGAAGACCCAGGAGTCTGGCTAGTTTTCTCAAAGTCAAAGACTCCCATTTGAGGACATACCTTATGTTCTTTTGAATTTTGTTGATCTTCTTTACAGCCAAAAGTAGAACTAAATTTACTGTGTCTCTAGTGAAGTCTAAGAACTCCAGAGACCTGGAGGGGGTAAGAATTAACTTCTCCCTGATTACTACGAAGCCTAAACTCTCTAGAAGGGACATAACCATGCCCAAGTCCTTCAAAACCTGTGTATGGCATTGGGACATGATTAGGATATCATACAAGTAGATGACCATACGCACACCTCGCTGCCTTAGGTAGGAAGCTGCAGCTCTCATCACTTTTGTAAAGCACCATGCGGCTGATGAGAGACCAAAGGGGATGGGGCAAAATTTGTAAAGAAGGCCCTGCCAGGTGAAATGAAGATAGCGTTGACTCTCCCTGGCAATTAGAATGGTAAAATAGGCATCTTTCCGGTCCAATTTTATCAACTCATTCTCTAGTAACATATATCCCTTAAGAGATGGATCCCTTTCATCTTGAAATGTCTGTATACAAGGAACCTGTTCAGATCTCGTAAGTTTATCATGGGCCTCCACTCTTTGTCTTTCTTTTCCACTAGGAAAAGTGTACTCACAAAAAATTTGTGAACTAAGGGAACTTCTATAATGGCGCCCTTTTGCAACATACTTTTTACCTCTTCTTCCACCACTCTCTGCTGATCTGTGGTCAAGGCTAATTCTCTTGGGGAAACATCTTGAGAGGGTTCCATAAGGAAATCTATCTTGAAACCCTGGATGGTCTCCAACACCCAAGGGTCCTGCGTTATAGCCTCCCAGGCATGGGTAAAAAATCTGTGGCAACCTCCCACTCTTCCCAAGAAAGAAGTCAGTGAAATCACTGTACTCACCCTGGTAATCGGTCTAGTCTTGTCCGCTCAACCTGTTCCCCCTTGCACAATGCAGACGTCCTCTTTGGGGATAGAATGCCATGGATCCTCCTGTTTGATATTCTCTGCCAAAGCGTCTTTGTCGAAAGTTTGTGAAGTGGGACCTCTGAGAGCCTTGGCCAGCAGAAAGTCCCCTTCTGTCGGCCGGTCCAAAAACACCTGGGCTGAAAACCCTGCGCATGTTAGATGGGTCTTGTCGAGGGCAGTAAAGGTAGCAACGTACTTTCCCAGGGTCTTAATCATTTCCTCTCCGAAGAGGAGACCTTTGTGATTCTCGGAAGGTTCTCTCTCAGTCAGGTCTCCGAGTTTAGGATTCATTTTCATGAGGACTAATCTACGCCTCTCAGCATTGAGACCAGCATTGGCATTTCCGAGAAGGACTAAAGTCCTTTGGCTCCAACCTCTGAGGAGGTTTATGTCTAATGGGAGCTCGTTAACATGTGCCTCCTCGGCCATGTTGATGATCCTTGCTAAGTGTCCCAAAACGTCAAGGAGGTGGCCCTACAAGCCTTAAGGGATCTCTCAAGCTCCTTCCTTTGGTCCCTCCCTAGCTTAAAGAAAAAGGTGATGAGCTCCGGGTCTAGGTTAGGGGTCAGGCGCACTTTCTCATGAATTACAGGCCTTGAAAATTCGACCTTTAAAATATTATGCGCCGGGGGCGTGGCCAACAAGATGGCTGAGCGGCAGTGCTGAACGCTCGCTTCGGCCCTAGATTAGGAATCCTGCATTATCCTGCCACCCCGTGCTCTCAGTTACAACCAATCAGCCACGGATGAGTGGGGGCTTCGGCTGGAGTGCAGAGCTGACCTCAGACGCGGTGGCAGAACACCAAAGGACGATGGTGTGACTGCGGCCTGTGGATGCGAATTGGAGGCCCCGGCTGCCGCAGTGATGAGGTGGTGGACTCACCGGGTGAGCAGTGGCTCTGGAGCCACTGGCGGGGGTGATGCAGCATCCGAGCTGGGGTCCTGGTTGTGCCCCCACCCTCTGAGTCTAGCCTGGGGAGGGCATGGTGCCGCTTCTCGCCCTCCTTGAGAGGCACCTGGGCCCGGATGCGCTCCTCCGGTGACGTCAACGGCAGAGCAGGCTGCTGTAGAGTGCGCCAGCTATAGTAGTTCCTGGCGTAGCACACCTGGGCTAGGCACCAAACTGAATAGAGGTCGACAAGGCCCGAGTACTGGATGGCAGCATTTTCTTTTTTGGCTGTCAGTGAAGTTATTGCTTGGCCATGTGCAGGCGAGATCTGCGATTTATTGTTGCCTGCTGGACGCGGACTCTGAGTGGGGGTTGGCCTGCTGCAGCTGTGACGGCCTGAGCAGTAAGCCCTGAAGGGAAGGTGCTGTGGCACGGTGGACCCCCCCGGGGGCTGTTGATGAGGTGGGGGGGGGGCATTGGAGGCCTTCCTCCCCCTTTTTTGCTCCCGCCCCCAGCTTAATTGGTTGAGGTGGGGAGTGAATTATTGGAATCCCTTCCTGCATGTACTCCTTCCTTTGTGACTTCATGGACCCAAAGACACTGGAGTAAAGTAGTGCTCCCCCTCCCCCCGAATGTGCACATACCCACAGGGACTCAGCTCTTGGCAGCCATCGAGGCGCCCAGCCTGGCGGTGCAGGCTAAGGTGGAGGCGATAGGGATAGATGTAAACCTGCTGAGGGCGGACCTACATAAGGTGGCGGATCGCTCAACGGAGATGGAGAGCCAGGTGACAAAACTCAGAGAGGCGGTTCACCAGTTGAAGAAGGTGAGCATGCATGAGGACCTCTCAAACAAAATGGAAGCTAGGATGGAGGATGCAGAGGGGAGATCAGGTAGGTGTAACCTCCGCTTGTGGGCTTCCCGGAGGGAGCTGAGAGACAGGGGTGTGGAATTGTTTAAAAATCTACTTGTATAACGGGCAAAATAGTACAGAAATCTACTTGTCCTGAAAATTAATCCACTTTCCTTACCTCTTCACTAAATCAATTAGATAGGCAGGTAAAAGTGAAAATTAGGTTTTAAATATTCAAACACTTGATACATTGAAGCTGCCATGTGGAAGAAGAGTGTCAACAAAGAGATTGCATATAGGAATCAGAAATTACACATTAACACAGTGTACATTTTACTGGTAAATCAGTATTACCTATTTACAGGATAACATTTTTGCATAATGTATTTGCAAAGAATATAAAAGGCAGTCACATATCAGCTGGAACCAAGCTTGTAGCCACAAAACATTTGAGATCTAGGCAATAGTCAGGGATGGATATAAATGTGATCTGTGATTATATCTAGATTCGAGTGTCCTGCTCAGGAAAGCATGACTCTTCAGTCTGTCCTGGGAAGGGCATGAGACAATTCCTTTTTTCATAAGGGATGGGTTGGCAGATTCTGCCCCAATTATATTAAAGCATCATCTTTGAAAATTTCTAAGGTTTTCATTTGGACGAATCAAACTCTGTGACATTGTGATACATAACAGCAACATTGAAAACCCCTGCAGTCTATTTGGGGTGGGGGGCACACTTAGGCCTATGCTGCATAAGTCTTACCAAAGTAACGCAGGCAGCCCTAGAAGCAATATAGGGGAATGAAGAGCCCTTTGGAGCATGTGGAAAAATCACTAAGTTTGAATCCTTCTGCACCAAAGACGTCTATCTGAACATATTGGAAAAAGTCTGCAGCAGCTTGAAAAGAAGACCAATTATGAGTCAACGGTGATACTGGTTGGCTGGTCAGTAATATCTGGGAAAACAACAGGAGAGCGAGGAAAAAGGGTAAATGAGGGTGCGTCCTTTTCCCCAAAGTAATAATCAAAACAACTTGACGACTCCAGAGAGAGGTACACTTGAGTTGACTCACCTAGCTAGTAGCAGAGAGCAAACATCCAATGGATTTTTAAGAAGTCTTCACCCACCAACCTAGTTGGTGGCATGCTTCATCATTGAGTCCCAGCTGAGTTGCTGAATGCAACCCAGCTGTGCTACGATGCCTGGTTAGCAACGGAGCGGGTTTGGTGAAGTGAAGTGAGTGCTCTGAGGAAGGGTGCTCAGAGAGTGGTGAGATTAAAAACGCCTCTAAGATATGCTCCTGGTGAAAACTTTATTATAAGGGTCTTAGGACATGATTAAAATGATATTGGGATATATTGAAGAATAGATTGTGCTTTAATATCCCTTAAAACAGTTTTTAAGGGATATTGAAGCACAATCTATCCTTCAATATATCCCAATATCATTTTTAATCATGTCCTAAGACCCTTTTAATAAAGTTTTTCACCAGGGAATATCTTAGAGACATTTTTAATCTCACCACTCTCAGAAGCACCCATCCCTCAGAGCACTCACTTCACTTCACCAAACCCGCTCCGCTGTAACCAGGCGTCGTAGCACAGCTGGGTTGCATATGGCCACTCAGCTGGGACCCCAATGATGAAGCATGCCATCAACTAGGTTGGTGGGTGAGGGGTCTTCTTAAATCTTAAAAAGCCATTGGATGTTTGCACTCTGCTACTAGCTAGGTGAGTCAACTCAAGTGGTACCGCTCTCTGCGGGTCCGTCCAAGTTGTTTTGATTATTTTGGTCAGTAATATCTTCAACAAGCCCAAAACTCAAATTATGTTATATGGGCTCATAAAACAGTGTCAGACTCTGGAACACCCCAAACTGACAGTCCAGAAGGTGTTAAGTCGAGGCCACAGGCGAATTACCCTGCCTCTGCTTTCTATATTCAACTCATACAAGGACAGTTCATGTACTGGATTGCACACGATCTAAAATGACATGTCATTGGAGGATATAGAGGCCAGGGAAGAACCATTGCTTCGCTTATGGAAATTGTTAGTTTTGACAGGCCCGCCGAACACATCAAGGTACAAACTCTTGGAATTTGTCTCTGTGAAAGTGGATTAATTGTGTATGCTGTGCCAGTGATTGACCACAGTAAATGAAACCTGAATGTTACCACTGGATGGTGGTAGGCTTCTGCAGAAAATTTAAGACAGAAATGTCACCTCAGAAGACCTGTGTGCTAGGCCTTATGTACAACTCAGGGTTGCTTTCGGTAGGCCAGCTATGGAAGTGGTCAACAGTTAGTCTTCAGTCAGTACAGTCTATCCTGAAAAAAGGGTTGGCATTTGAGGGGGCATGGGTGCAGACATGGCAGACAGCTTGCAAATAGTTTTCACTTTGTGGTCTGCAGATGTGCTCTGGCCTCATTTTGTCCCAGAAAGACATCTCACAAGTCCACAGGTGGAGAGACTTAGAGGAAGGAGAGGTTATGGAACAGCTAAGAAATCGGGGACAACTTAAAGAAAGGTTGACATAACTGAGAGTTT
This sequence comes from Calotriton arnoldi, assembly GCA_963921515.1. Taxonomy (NCBI): domain Eukaryota; kingdom Metazoa; phylum Chordata; class Amphibia; order Caudata; family Salamandridae; genus Calotriton; species Calotriton arnoldi. The sequence continues at coordinate 2,362,957 of CAWUFW010002178.1, forward strand.
GGAAGACAACAGAGGTTGAAATGGGAAGAGTGAAGATTTTTGGGCATTTACAAGATAAGAAAGAGGGATGGAAAAGATGATAGGATGAAAAAACGAGAAGTTACAGTGAACGCCACAGTCAACTTGCCCCTAATATGTGGTGGTTGCACCAGTATTCAACATCCAAAAACTGATAACATCCAAATGATGTGATTAGCGATTCACAAACCCTGGTAGGTGTCTCCCTCGGGACAGCAGCCAGAGTACAAGTCCATGAGACCACTGAGGCAAGTGTTGTGCCTGTTAATCAAATACAACAAGGTTGAAAGGAAGCAGCAGTCAGTGTTTTCCAGTGCGTATCATGATCCCAGCATGCTCTGACACATGAACATGGAACACCCCTGTAATCTCTTGTATGACAGAAGTGAGCACACTTGGAGATGTTCACAGTAGCATTACAATGGAAAATATGTTACACGGGGAGTTAGTAGTGGCCAAGAGGCTACACTTAGAGACAGTGATGTCTAAAGGGGCCAGGGGGCACTGGGCGAGTTACAGAGGGAGGCAGCCTTGTCCTGAGGGACAGGTACACAGGGAATCCAGTGGCAGCATAGGGGTTACAGTGGGAGCCAGTGTTGGCCTATTAATTTACAGAGAGAGATGGGAGAGGTTTTAAAGAATGAACCACTGATGGCTCAAGGGGAGGGAATAGAAGGGAGTTAAAGATAGGCTGATTGGTTGGGAGTTAAACACAGTTAGAACAAGCATTTGCAATGCAATAGGTCTCGCATTTGCGAGAGTTTGAGCTATTTTTATTGTAATGACATTGCCTTTTATTTATGTTTTGGTTTTTGAAACATAAATAAAAGCTATTGTCATTTACAATGCCAATAGGTCAAACTCGCGTAAATGCGAGACCTATTGCATTGCAAATGCTTGTTGTTACCGAAAAGCCCTTTCCACAGCGCATACTGGCTCCTTTAACGTTACTCACAAAAACAAACAAGTACAGGTAAAGCACGAGATGGCTTCGTGTTACCAAAAGCACAATGCTCCAGCACTGGAATTTTAATCAACATAGTGGCAGAACTTAAATCCCAATGGCAGGAGTCAGGAGGCCTCACAAGGAGCATATTAACCTGTAATAATGTGCTAGAATCTGTTGGCGGAATATGGTTAAAGACCAGTGTGCACACTGATGAGAGGCATGTGAGTCCAGGACTGTGTCTCCTATGAAGGAGCAGTGCGGACCCTAAGTAACAGTCTCTTAATCATGCAGTTTTGCCATCTGCACTAGTCCGGTTATCATCAGCGCTATTCTTATTGTTGTCATCGGCACTAGTCTCATTGTCATCGGCACTAGTCTGGTTGTCATCGGCACTAGTCTCATTGTTATCATCAGCGCTATTTTCGTTGTTGTCATTAGTGTTGTCATCAGCACTAGTCTCATTGTTGTCATCAGCGCTATTCTCACTGTTCTCGTTAGCACTAGTCCCACTGTTATCATCAGAGCTATAGTCATTGTTATCATCAGTGCTATTCTCATTGTTGTCATGAGCACTAGTCCCATTGTTATCATCAGAGCTATTTTCATTGTTATCATCACCACTAGTCCCGTGGTTATCAGGGCTATTCTCATTGTTGTCATGAGCACTAGTCCCATGGTTATCAGTGCTATTCTCATTGCTGTCATGAGCAATAGTCCCATTGTTATCATCAGTGCTATTCTCATTGTTGGCATCGGCACTAGTCCCATTGTTATCATCAGTGCTATTCTCATTGTTGGCATCGGCACTAGTCCCATTGTTATCATCAGTGCTATTCTCATTGTTGGAATTCCACTAGTTCCATTGTTATCATCAGTGCTATTCTCATTGTTCGCATCAGCACTAGTCCCATTGTTATCATCAGTGCTATTCTCATTGTTGGCATCGGCACTAGTCCCATTGTTATCATCAGTGCTATTCTCATTGTTGTCAGGAGCACTAGTCCCATTGGTATCATCAGCGCTATTCTCATTGTTGTCATGGGCACTAGTCCCATGGTTATCAGTGCTATTCTCATTGTTGGCATCGGTACTAGTCCCATTGTTATCATCAGTGCTATTCTCATTGTTGGCATCGGCACTAGTCCCATTGTTATCATCAGTGCTATTCTCATTGTTGGCATCGGCACTAGTCCCATTGTTATCATCAGTGCTATTCTCATTGTTGGCATCGGCACTAGTTCCATTGTTATCATCAATGCTATTCTCATTGTTGGCATCGGCACTAGTCCCATTGGTATCATCAGTGCTATTCTCATTGTTGCACGGGGAGTTAGTAGTGGCCAAGAGGCTACACTTAGAGACAGTGATGTCTAAAGGGGCCAGGGGGGCACTGGGCGAGTTACAGAGGGAGGCAGCCTTGTCCTGAGGGACAGGTACACAGGGAATCCAGTGGCAGCATAGGGGTTACAGTGGGAGCCAGTGTTGGCCTATTAATTTACAGAGAGAGATGGGAGAGGTTTTAAAGAATGAACCACTGATGGCTCAAGGGGAGGGAATAGAAGGGAGTTAAAGATAGGCTGATTGGTTGGGAGTTAAACACAGTTAGAACAAGCATTTGCAATGCAATAGGTCTCGCATTTGCGAGAGTTTGA